>SJYO01045292.1:60696629-60936953 GCA_006410555.1 Capra ibex
TTTTTTTTTTTTTTTTTTTTGGTTTGGTTTTTTTTTTTTTTAAGGTTTTTCGTTTTTGTTTTTCTCTCTCCTCTTTTTTGTTTTTTAGGTTTTGGTTTGTTTGTTTGTTCGTTCCGTCTTGGTTGGAGGTGAAGTGTGGTCGGCCGTGTCGGTGGGCACAGAACGGACGGTGGGTCTCTCCCCCCAGAGGCCGGGGGCCACCTCCTCAACGTCCCTGTCCCCCTGTCTCCGGCTCGCTGCGGGACCCTCGGTGGCCCGTCCTCCGCCTCCTCTGGGCCTCTCCGCTCGCTCTGTCGCCCGGGGGCGCGCGCCGCCGAGCCCCGACCCCGCGGTCTTCACCCTGACCTCGCTTGATCTCGCTACGGTTCCTCCTTCGTCGTCCGTGGGTTCGCCCGCCGTCCATTCTCTGGGCCGAGGCGCGCCCCGCCGGGCCGGGCGGCCGGGCCCCGCGGTCGAGGAGCGGGCCCGCGGGGCGCTGCGGTGGGGGAGCGAACGGAAAGCCCCCGCAGTCGAGGCCCACGGGGGGAGACGGGGCGCTTATTGGGGCAGGAGCGAGCGGAAGAGGTCGGAGCGGATAGGAGGGGAAAGGTCCGAGGCCAACCCCCCACCCCCGTTCGATAGGGTGGTTCGGAAAGGAGGAATTTGAAAAAAAGGGAGGTGGGAGATGGGGTGGGGATTGAAAGAGGGTCAGACGAAGAACGGAGAGCCCGGTTTCAACGCGACTCGAAAACCCCAAGCGTCGCCCCTCGTCAGGACGGCGGGGGCGGGGGGAGACCCCCCAGCGACGGTCACCGAAGACCGGAGTCCCCGGCCGCAAAGGAGAGCGCCCCCCAAACCCCGCGACTTGAAACTCGGCACGGGGTCGGATCCCGACGTCCCGACCGAGACCCCGTTCCGTACCCTCAAGTCGAAACTAGCGGTTCCACATTTTTTGGTGGGGTCCTTTCCTTGGAACCTTAGACAAAAGATTCTCCTCGGAGGAAACCTTTAGATTAGTTGTGAGAGGGAAGAGAATTTTGTTTTTTTTTTTTTTTTTTNTTTTTTTTTTTTTTTTTTTTTTTCCGACCCCCAACCCCCCCCCTTACGGGGAGCTTGTAACTTTGTCGAGACCTAAAAGAAACGTGCCTCACTCAACGTTTGAAAGATTTAACTAAACACGCCACCCTTGATAGGGTAAACTTAAGAATGGTGGGGGAGGATGGGGGGGGGGTGTTTTTTTCTCTCTCTCCTTGTCCAATTACCTAGTCCTGTAATCTCGAACATTTCCTAAAAAAAGAAGGAAAACCCAACGAATTAACGAAAAAATTATCATACGACCCCAAAACAAAGAGCCTTCACATTATACTTTCAAGTAAAAAGAGGACGGTCTGGGTGGGTGACTTTTTAGTCGAAAGGTGAACTAACGATCAAAACTAAACTGTAAACTAACTAGTGGACAGTAGAGTGACGGAAACTAGATAAGTAAGAACTATATATAGTTATTTAGTGAGTGGTACCATTGAGTCTCACGGTCACTGCGTTCGGAACGGGAGATCTAACTCTCGGTCTGTACGTGTTAATAATAGAACAAACCGAAAATTACACCCGCAAAAATAAAGAAACACAGGAAGTCAACTTAGTCCGTAATCGTTTCTCGAATTCAAAAAAGGAGAGGAAGAGAGACAGAAATGGGAGTTCGAAATTCCGTCGTAGTCGCTTCCGACCAGAAGACGTCTGGGGGGGTTATAAAGGAAGACAAGGTTGACCTCGCTTTGCAATCCCTCTTCTTCAAGTCACCTTGTGAACGTATTTGAAACGTTTCGGAGGGAGTCTTGTTTAGGTTTCAATCAGTGTTTAGACCCGTTTCACCCACAAACACAGACTTGTACGACCTGGTGGTTCGAGTAGAAGGTAGTACCGGACTAAGGTCGGTTCTTACCGTCCTGTACACGAACCTCTATAGGTGTTAATAGAAGGGAAAACTCGCGTCTTAACGAAGACTTTGACGCATACCCAACCAAGTTTAACGTACCCCTTTATAGTAAATATTTCGAAACTAAGTAAATAAAAGGTCAACAAAGAGATTCTCGTTTCATTAAATCCATAAAATCATGGCATATATAAATCTTGAACGAATCAGTTACTCCACAAGAAAAAGGTTGAGATCGATGGAGAAAAAGCTTGTCAAAGAAGGAGGATGGGGGCAGGGAAAGATGTAAATTGAGTGAATAAAAAATTTTGAATCTAAGGAAACGTTAGACTTGTCGAAACCCCATACGTGACCGGAAACTCCGAGTCCTTCTCATTCGAACGAAGTAGATCCAGATCGTTGTATTCAAATTCATATCGATCTAATAATCTCTATTTCAGGAATCACAACAGGGTGTTCTCTTCGGGCCCGTTGTAAGGTCGTTCTTCACTATGACGGGACTTTTCATGAGAAAAAAAGGGGGGGGACAACAAGGCCATTTCCGGTAGTTGTTAATCCGTCATTAAATTTAATGGTCTTACTGACCTGTACAGAGGAAACCATTCGAGTAATGTTTTTCACGTAACGAGTCTTAACGTGACGAAACTAATATTGACAGGAGACTAGTTACTCCTAAGTCCACACATATTGTATTTCGACATAGTGTAATAAATTTAATCTAGGAAAAGTAATTCGACCATAGACAACCGCAAGCGCATAGACAAATGACAGCACACACTCAATCTTTCAAGACTGACATCAAAGTCAAAGGACCGTATAACATAAGGATCGCAGAAATACACAAACAAAAGAACCGAAAATAATAAAAGTGACCTTCTTCACCTTTAGGAACAGTTCGGCTTTCCCTTATTAAGTAAAACATGTGTTACGCCGGGGAGAATGCCATAATAAATGAGTGTATAATGACTTCGCCTATAAAAAGGTGCATTATAAAGAAAGGAGACTTCAGTGGCTAAGATACGAGACAAAATCGATTTCACCAATAAGGGTGCATTTCAATCGACGAAACTCTAAGAAAACGGTCAATTCTAAGTCCCTCTTCTTGTTCCACCCGAGGTCTTGACACCGGTACGATTGAAAATAATGACGAATTTTAATTTGTTTTATGTGTTGACATTCATTAATAAGGGTACCCGACTACAACTTTCGAGCTAAAGATCGAACTAATTACTTATTACATTCTGTCTTTTTCGGACACGCACTTAGTCTTGCCTCCGAGAAAGGGTTCTTGACAACCTCCGTCAAACTAAGGGAACGTAATAATCAAAACCCAAGGTGTAAAGTTCCTTAGTAAATGCTTTGAAAGATTATTTCGTCCATACACCTATCTTACTCCCTCTACTATAATGTTCACTACCCCTTACAATCGGAAATGACCAATACAAGGAGGGAGGAAATTCCCTTCCCGACACTCCATCCGTCGAGAGAAATTCCTTTGTCGATTCAGTCTTGTAAAGGGAAGCTTTACAGTAAGAAGGACCGAAAGATTGCGGTGCGAGAAGGTGGTGTGATATTGAAGCCCGTTCCTTCTTTCAAATCTTTCGTCGGACGTCACGGGGTCCCCAAACGCATGCACACACACACACACACACACACAAGCGAAGGAAACTATATATAAAGTAAGTGGTGATTTTACATAGATGAAAAATTGGACTTTTATAATGTCCTAAGACATGGTCGTAGAAAGGGGGGATAGGTAACGTCCCTTCTGTCCCTTCTACCGTCTTTCCATTTTATTTTGTCCCGCCACAAAACTAAACAAACATAAAACGTCCTGCGTCTCAGCAATTTTTAAATTGTCACATCTGAACGTGGGATTGGGAAGATAAAGGATGTTAGGTAGCGTCGGAGACGTGTGTGTGCACGTCGTATAAAACGAAGTGGTAGACTTGAGAACAAAAATATATTACGGTCGGTTAAGGTTATCCTTCGTTGTAGAAACCTTTAGTATATACATACTTACAGATTGCATTTATATTTAATGTCCGAAGACAGATAGCCTTCTCTACTTTACAAAAGAAAAACGACTGAGAGTCTTCGATAGACCATTAGATCTAGAGTCCTTTCAGAACGTCCTTTCTTGTCGAGAGAGTTAAATAAAACAAATAAATTATACCTCTACTTATTACGTCTAAAACAAAAGTACTTACAGGAACACACCGTCGTTTGTAATCTGATAATCGTTAGTAATGAATTTTCAACGTTAAACGTGGAATTATCGTGTCCAATAAATGCACCCTTCGTATAAGTCGTCCCTGTCAAGCCTTACGACGTCTCCTCCCGACTCTACTGGACTCGGTAGAGAAAAAGTCTGAGTACTACCGTTACGGATCTAATCGACCGTTCCAGAGTCGTTATCCGTCTGTCGAGTCCTACTTCAGACCGTTCACCGTACTCCAAGTTCTCTTGACCTTTGTCCCACCTCAGGGGTGGGACCGTGAGAGTGAAACGAAATCGTATCAAGTCTTTCTGTTCAAGAGTAGAACTTCCAAATTTATACGTACGATCTCTGGGAAAGTGAATGGGTTTGTCATACTACAAATTGTCTACTTACCTTTTATTTTTTTATGTATGTATGACGGTGGGGATTTCCACGAGTCGTCGCACTTGACAAGTCTGATAAGAACAACTAAATTCCGTCTAGGGACTTTTTTCTTTCCATGGAACTTTAGTGTGACAGGTGTGTCACAAAACCCACCTTTAACTACCAAAGTGACCAGGAAGAGGGGGACGGGAGACTCGGGGAAGAGGGAGGAGAGTGGAGTGGGAATTTCTGAGTCTAACTTGCCCTGTCGAGTTTTCGGGTAAACAAAATCCGTAAATAACTAAAGTAAAAATTAGACGGTATAGTCCTGTGTTATGTGACTGGGAGTAGTCGTCTAACGTTCACTGTCCCTCAAATCACCTTCGGTCCATTCCTCCCCCGCACTCTTTGAAGACCTGTTCTTTTTAGAAGAGGACCGAACCCCCAACTTTTAGTCTCGGGTGAAGACTCCTCCCATCTGCGTAGGGAGTCTTTGTGACACGCAAATAAAAAGTAGAATGTAAATAAAAAGAGGGTCATAGGAGCTGAGACAACGATCACAAGTCCTTTGGAAGTGCGGGTTGTTTATGGAGGATCCGCAGAAATCGTCAAGACAGGGATCTTCGTAGAACGGAAAACGGTGGAAGAGGTTGCCTCCGAATACGAAAGTAAAGTAGGGTCGACTGAAGAGTGAGTAAACTGTCTTAAAGGGGTTGACCTATTATGGACCCAACTAGATAAATAGAACCCTCAACATGAGAGCTAACTCGTCCAAAATTTCCCCGTGACTCGGACCGTAATAAATTCCGGTAACTTTGCTCCGAGAAGACGAGTAGTGACGTCGACTCGAATCCCTTTAGCCGGTCCTCCTTTTGGATCCGGGACAAGTACAAATACGACCCAGGCATTAATCGACTGTACTCAATTTACAGGTCTCACCACGAAGGAAGGGGAGTGACCTAAACATGGTAGTTAAAATAAATCCATACAGCACCAGATCCTTCTGAGTCGGGGATAAAGTTTCCGTTACAGACACAGGTGGGTTCAGGGGAAATTTTGTGTGTTTTGACGGATTGTTTAAGATATAATTCTGGTCCGTATGTGTCTCATAGTAAAAACAAACTACGTTTCAGGCAACCTTTACGTAATTTGATTGTCTCTCACAGAACGTAGCGAAGGGACTTCGTCACGAAAAAGTAATGTATAAATTAATGTTAGTTTAACTCGCTGAAAATATTTTTTTTAGCGTCACCATAATTTTCTTCGAGCCTTGTGTTATTAAGACAACGAAACGTTCAAGTCTTGCAACGACATAAAAATAAGGAAACCCTCTTTAAATAAAAGTAAAAGATTACCACCCCATTTATGTCTTACAGAAGAAGAGAGATTAGACAATAGTCTCTAGAGTAGGAAGAGGGAAGGAGCTTGGAGAAGTGGGACCTTCTCCAAAAAAATTTTATATAATAAAAAGTCATTAAACCTTGTTACACATAAAAATATTAATAAAATTCAAAGGCTTCAAGGTCACTTTCAATCTTTAAGAGGACAAGGAATCCCACTGGAAACCGTTCGTCGAGATACCAATACTTACTCGAATCAGTAAGATTGGTGTATTCTTTTTCGAACAACTCTGACGCACTAATGGACCTACAACGTCCCCCCTTTTGTGTGAGATAGTAATGTCCGGGGATATATGGTGTGACAAAAGTGACCTAAATAGTAAAAAAAAAGGGACGATGACTGCACAGTTAGTGAACAAAATCCTTGAAGAAAAAAAGGAAAGGCCCTCTTCCCTATACAAATCGCACATTTTCAACTAAAGTTCTATAAGACCCAGAAATTCTTTACTCTTATTTTTACTCTCTGAAATCTCGGGTTTACACGAAGACCTGAGACAGACGCCTCAGTCTCCTGCGCACACGTCCAGCATCAACGCAGACCTGAATAGGAGTCGTCGTACCGGCACAAACGCAATGAACAAAACAGTCTCCCACTGATAACCTGAGGCCAGGAAAGGCTTCTTCTATAATATATATTTATATGTATACACTGGACCGTCTCCTCTTTACACTCTACGTCCACCCCCAACGACTACACAAACAAAGGTTTCGTTTGAGGCACCTACTTTACTCATTTATGAAACCTCCCCAGCTTCCAACGACTTCGCCGGTGCACCCCAACGGTCGACGGCGGGGTCGGAAGACGAAAGGGAGGCTCCTCTTTGTACAGGGGCACCCGTAAGGGTGTGTACACCGCTACGGTTTCACTACGACTTTTGCGATTTTTTTAACTCTTTAATTTTAAGTCCTACGTACCGATCGATTAGGACAATAATTATATAGTCATAATAAATCGATACGAATTGTTGACCCTTACGTGTTACGTTTTCAAAATCTCTATTACTCGAATCTCTTTAATGTACCCCGTTTTTTATGGACCTAGGATAACCTTTCCTAAACAGAACTTAAAACGAGTAGATTTATTCTCAAAGGAAAGGTAAACACAATTAAATCTTTTATCAAAGTCATAGGGAGATGGATGATGGGTTGGACTTTGTCCCAGATTGTTTCGAGAGAGACCTTCATGTTTCTATATCCTGTAACGTTACCTGTGGGGGAAAGAGTTTTATCAAAATCTTTTGGTTTACACCCGAACTTTTGATTTTCGTTTCGGAGGTCCTCGAGATATTGTATCGGTCAAGTCCCAAGTTCTAACTTTTGAAACAAAGCCGTCCCATTCTTCTTTTATCGTAACGTAGCATTGATGTGTAGAGGGGGCCGTGTCCTCCTCGTCACTTCGTCCTTTCTAAAAATTCCTCGAAAAATCGAGAAAACGTACAGAGAGGTTTCTGATTAAATTAACTTTTCGACATCACAGGTAAATACGACTTCCTTTTTGGCACACAAAGACATTTCGACGATCTACCATTCCACCTAAAAAAAAATTTTTCGGTCGTAAGACGTCAAAGTCATGTTTTTAATTGATAGTGACCAGAATTAATCAACTCACGAAAGTCTCGACTCACTTATGAGACTTTAGTGGAGACTCGAAAGAGGAAGTTCGATGTAGGTTCAGTAAAGATACCTTTAATATGTCACATCCATAATTGCACCCGTCTTGTGTCAATAACAAAAATTACTTTTGTCGATGCTCCCCGTCTTACTCTGTTTTTGTCTCAACCGCCACCGGTATGACAGACATTACCTAGACCTCCTTTGGAGGACTTTACAAAATGACACAGTACTTTTTGTAGGTACTCTAGGCCGACAACCACTGCACCCTCTAAGCTTTTCTTCTGTCTTCCAGTTCCATAAGATATCCCCTCTAAACGTCCTCGTCTTCGTCGGCGCACATGCGTAAAGATATATTTGACGTTCCCCGACTGAAATTTAGTGAAGGTAAATAGTCTACGAATCTAAAAAGATACACAAATCTTCGGAGAGAGAAAATTGGGGTCCCTCTATGTTTAGCGAAGACCCGGTTCTACTACGACATCTCTTCTCAATTTAGATAAGACACATGTCTTTTTTTTTTTACGGTTTTACTTTTCGATACATTCGTGTAAAATATAATCTCAACGGAAATCGATAAGAGGACATAATCTTTCAACCCATACACCGACACGGGTAGGAGAACAAAAGAGGGAACCCTAATCCACATCCGACACCTTCCTGATACCTTCTCTTCCTTTGCTGGACCCAAGACCAATGGCGAGGGGGTGGGATCAATTCCCCGGGACCCGGTCGAGTCTCTATTTGGAATGAGATCTCTTATTCTCACACTCAGTCCTCAGTCTGATTGGGTTCAAGTTTAGGAATTCCGAAGAAACAACCTCCAAATACAAACCTGGTCAACGAGTCTAGAGGGGTTCACAAGGTAGGACGCTCAGTCCCGACTCTTGGAGGTGAGAAAGGGTTACCGTATGTCCTATGGAAGATTGGGCTCCCGCAAGCAGAAGGCCACAGTGCCCAAAAACGGAAAAGTATGACAAGGACCCCGAGAGCCCCGTTCTTATGACCTCACCGAACGGTAAGGGAAGAGGTCACCTGGTGCAAAACAGTCTTGAGAGGTGGCACTGGGCAGGCAGAACCCACCGGGATCCGCCGTACCGAGTGTCGAAGCAACTCAACGGTGTTGTCCCGACACTAGGTACTTCACCTTAGTATCAAGAAGAATTCTGAGTCCTAAAACCTTTCCTACTATGTTTGCGCAGTTTTGACGAACCCCGGTGTGGATTGTCTCAGCGATATAGAAACAGGGTTTTTTGTCTGGTACTTTTTATACATGGTCTTCCCTGCGTTCGTTGGACGGTCGACAGTACCCTGGTCTCCGAGTCCCGGGTCTTCTTTAGTCTGCACCCACGGAAAACTCAAAATTTTGACCTCATATTAGTGAGTCATCACCAAATCGGAAAAGACTCTTTCTCAGCACGACTTGTCCAACCTTGGGACAGGGTCGAGTTTTTTTTTTTCTTTTATATATATATATATATATAGGGTTCCTTATCATTAATATTGGGATCGTTGTTGTTTATATTGTGGACATTACTACTATAAACAGGGATGGCTTCACAAAAAATATATGGTTCGTAAAATGGTCCGCAAAGTACTTAAAATGTTAGTAAGGAAGTTCGGTGTCAATAAAAGGCTCAAGAATGACACACGGGTCGGGACAAGACCGGTGACCCTAGGAGTCCCCATAATCCTACCCCTACCAGGGACCCCTAGAATGGGAGGTCAACCCCCTTCCGTTTCTTAAATTGTTTCTCTTTTCTATTGAAAGTGTATCTTCTTTCGAGATGTCACTGGTGTAAAATATTTTCTTGTCCTACCCCGTTGTAAGCACACCCACCAGTCTCTGGACGCACTCCACCCTTGGGAACTCGCCTCAGGATCTTGTAAGGATACTCAATCTACGATCTTGTCATAGAAATAAAGGACTCACCCTAGACTCATCGGACATCCCGTTCAGTAGGTGGCGGTACGTCACCGGCTCAACCAGACTTTGAGAGGCGAAGGTTCTGGGTCCGTGAACTAGGCGACACCGTGAAATGGACCTTCTCGGTGTCATTAAACGGTCGCTTCCTGGGAGTCAAGGGCAAGAAGGCCCCGTAGACACCACTACAGGTTTGGACCACCACCCCGCCTAGGACTCTTGCGACTGTCTCCTACAACGGGAGACACCGGCGGGGTCGACCTTAGACTCCTGGTAGGCGTCAAGTGCTTCGGCCGGGAAGGAGAAGCACACACATATGAACGCAAGTGCGCAAGTAAGTGGGGTGTCGTCGACGGACAGGTGGATGATACACGGTCCGTAACTAGGACCGTGGTCTTATGACTTCATCCCTCCTAGGGTCGTTTATAAGAACCCCCACTCCGGTTTTTCGATTACTTGTTTATTTATATATTATAACTTATTAGGATTACCGTTAAGTTTTTTTTTTTTTCTTTTTGACTTAACCTTACTCACCTGATCTCTCCCTGTCTCTCAACGATAAAACACCTTTCACCAACCCACCACTGTAAACTAGTCTGGCACTCCTTGATCGGTACGTGTCTCGACCCTCTTCGGGAAGTCCGTCTACTCCGTCACTCGTGGGCTCCAGCCTTCACAGAGCATACGGACTCCTTATGCATCCTCCGGCGACACAGACCTCGTCTACTTCGGCCCTCTTTCCGTCCTGTCCGGGAGGATCTAGGCTTAGATTCACACTACCGAGGGACAGCAGGAACGAGTCGGCGGCGCAGCACGGGCCGAGAAACGCTGGGGTACCTGACGTCGCGTGGTCCGAGGGGACAGGAAGTGGTAGAGGACCTCAAACGAGTTTGAGGGAACACAGCCACTACGGTAGGTTGGCAGAGTAGGAGACAGCAGGGGAAGAGGAGGACGGAAGTCAGAAAGGGTCGTAGTCCCAGAAAGGGTCACTCAGGGACGTCCCAAGTTCGTCACCTCACTACGGCAGACTGACCCAAAAATCATCCTGTCTCCACCACCACCACTTCTACCACTTCAGCGAGTCAGCACAGGCTGAGAAACGCTGGGGCACCTGACATTGGACGATCCGAAGAGACAGGCACCCTAAGAGGTCCGTTCTTATGACCTCACCTAACGGTAAAGGAAGAGGTCCCTCTTGTCTCCACGAACACATATAAAGTCTCGACCACCACCTGAAACCGCACAAGTAGGTGAGTCGTGAATGAGCCGGGGAGCCACTACCACTGGTCCTACGAATCTTGCTAGGGTCCGAGGAGACAGGTGCCCTAAGAGGCCCGGTCTTGTGACGTCACCCATCAGTAAGGGAAGAGGTCCCGTGGAAGGGTTGGGTCCCTAGCTTGAGTCCAGAAGACGTAACGTCCGTCTAAGAGATGGTAGACTCGGTGGTCCCTCCGGACTATCTTCACTGTGGACTTCCATTTTTGTGTACGGACCCGAAATCCCTCCGTTACTGTCCATACTCCTACCCACCGTGGAGAGTCCGGTACCTTTCTTATTCGTTATAGCTTTGGATTCGTCTAGACCCCAGGCGACGTCGAGGAGGGATGAACTGACCGGGGGTCACACGAACCTCCCCCCCCAGGGAATTGGGACGACGCGGAGCCAGAGGGGTGGACCGCCTACCCCTACACCACAACGAGTGGGACGTGACACCAACACCGCTAGCCTGCGACACTACGGTGACTCCGGGGGCACGTCAGAGACCGTAGGAGAGGCATGTACCTAAATACAAGACAAAAGACATCCTTAAGACCCTCTAAAGATCCGTGAACTTAATCGGGAAGATAAATAATCCGTGATTTATTTATAAAGGACTACTTACTTATGTACTCCGATATTTATTCATTTACTTATTTATGAAATTAATCGCACAATGAAACATATGATTAATTAATTAAAGCTCATATTCCTAGAGAAAATGAGGAGATTTTAAAAAACCGACTGGAGACATGGCTAGTACTAGTATCGACGTGAAACTTATAAATAGTTACATCCTTTACGATTACTGTTTTTCTACCGCTAAAATGACTCTTCGAACACAAAACAAGTAGTACTGTAGGAGACCGAAGTCAACTGCTCGTCATTAAGTGGAAAAAGAGTCATTTATGACAAACAAGTAGAATACCTCTCACGAACGACGATGATGCCTAACCATCTGAAGGAGGAATTCAGGTCTGAGACCCCCTCCGTTTCCCCGATCCCTAAGAGGAAAGTCTGACGTCTGCACAGAGAGAGAGAGACGGAAAGACAGAGAGAGACAGACAGACAGACAGAGAGAGAGGAGGAGAGAGACGACGGTCCACGTCACCAAGGGACGGTCGTAGTGGGTCCCCGAGCGTCGGAGGGTCCCAACCCGTAGAGGGGGAGGGGGTGACCTTGGGACGCGAGTAGGGGAGCCCGGGTTCCGTCGTCTCGAATCCCCAACAATTCGATTACCCTCTTCTGATATCCGACAAAGGACCATTGCGGAAGAAGTGAAAAATTAACAGTGGACGTCTATTCACGAACCGTCTTCTTTCTTCCCTCTAACCGACCACGGACAATTCCTTATAGAATCCTGTCTCTCGGACCTCAATCGGTTTTCATGACCCCTTAAAAAGACGGACGGAATCCTGGAAATAAATTGGTTACGCAACTTCCAGACAACCCATGGTCCAGGACACCTTCCACGACCTTGGTCTCCGAGCTCAGTTTTAAACTGTTTTCCGGACGGAAGAACTCCGAATATAAACACACCGTCTACCCAGGGTTTGTTCGTTCGTCTCCGGGCAGTGGGACACAGTCCCTCACCCCACACGTTCTCTCTTTTCCCTCCCACTCCCCAGGGCACAGGGTCCTCCTACTCGACAGAATCTATTCTGGCAGTCGTCTCCGGGGAGGAGAGGCACGTCCGCGACACTGAGACCCAAGATCCTTCCAACGTCTCTCGTGTCCCACTAAGAGACCCCTTCGACCCACGTCCCCACCCCTCCAGCCCCCCGACCTCGACGACGTCCTAGACGGGCTCGCTGTTCCCCTGGTTCCGCCGACCTCGTCTCCCTTTCGCCCGCTTGTCACCTCGGCCCCTTAATCTGCCTGCGGCTCCACGAGCTCCTGGTTCTGCGGCGTTTGCTTCGGTTCCAAGATTGGCTTACCCTTCGGAGCCTCCCGCTCCCGCGTCGCTCTCTGCCCAAACTGACTCCGGAAATGTCCTAGCACGACGACCGTATAATCAAGAGTGGCGGGTTCCGACGTTCGCGTCCACCGAGTCACGCGACTCGGACGTTGGACACGTGACTCGGTCCTTAGGCGGACGCTATGTCCTCCGGGGCCCGAGGCAGGCGTCCAGCCCTTCCGGGGGACCTCTTCGCGTACCGATGGGTGAGGTCATAACACACGGCCCTCTTAAGGTACCTGGCTCCTCGGACCACCCGAAATCAGTGACCCTAGCGTCCCAGTCTCTGCTGACTCGTACGTGCGTGTGTTTCCAACAGTCGTTTAACTGGGGAAACCTCCGAGGACAGGTAGATCAGTTTTGGACCACTACTATCCCTGGTCTGACTACCCCCTCTTCTACCCTTTGAACCAGGTTTCTATCTGTTCTGCACGTCTTTTCACGTCCACCCACAGTCACTTTTTCTCGTATGACTCTTGACGTGCACTTTTGAAGTGACATAAATAGGAAAATAGAAGAACTTAAGAAAGAGACCGAAGAAAGGACATCAACATGTCTTCCAAGAATGACTTGTCACAGTCAGACGGCAAAAGCCTCGGCACCACCCTTCTCCCCTTTAACAAACCGCGCCGGAACTGAGATCTGCACCGACACGTCCCCTTCCGATCAGTCAGAACCTCAACGCAGAGGGGTCGGGTAGTCTGTTATGTCACAGTCCCGTCGTCCCACGTGGGACCCCAGTCTGTCTCCCCGAAGGTGGACCCCACTCCCGTCGTCCCNTGTTCTGCACGTCTTTTCACGTCCACCCACAGTCACTTTTTCTCGTATGACTCTTGACGTGCACTTTTGAAGTGACATAAATAGGAAAATAGAAGAACTTAAGAAAGAGACCGAAGAAAGGACATCAACATGTCTTCCAAGAATGACTTGTCACAGTCAGACGGCAAAAGCCTCGGCACCACCCTTCTCCCCTTTAACAAACCGCGCCGGAACTGAGATCTGCACCGACACGTCCCCCTCCGATCAGTCAGAACCTCAACGCAGAGGGGTCGGGTAGTCTGTTATGTCACAGTCCCGTCACCCCACGTGGGACCCCAGTCTGTCTCCCCGAAGGTGGGACCCCACTCCCGTCGTCCCACGTGGGACCCCAGTCTGTCTCCCCGAAGGTGGGACCCCACTCCCGTCGTCCCACGTGCGACCCCAGTCTGGTAGCCCGAAGGTGGGACCCCACTCCCGTCGCTCCACGTGGGACCCCAGTCTGGCAGCCCGAAGGTAAAGAAAGGGCAGCCCGTAAAGGAACGACACAGTTGAGTTCATGGAGATGGAGGGTTTGAAAGTTAAAGGAATAAACGTTTTGTCTGGATGATCCTTCTGACTAGAGCGACCCAAAGATGTTCCTAAGTGACTCTATTTAGGCCATTGTACGAATCATGCACCGCATGTACCCTGTCCCAGTTCCTGTAGATCAGTGACGTAACTCACTCACTTCAGCGAGTCAGCACAGGCTGAGAAACGCTGGGGTACCTGACATCGGATGGTCCGAGGAGACAGGTACACTAAAAGGTCCGTTCTCATGACCTCACCTAACGGTAAAAGAAGAGGTTCAGTGACGTAATTGTTCAATCATTAACAGGGGTACGGAGCTAAAGGACTAACCATCTCTATAACCTTTGAGGGCGGACGCACGAACCCTCCTCGCTTCAGACTTGTGAACGTTTTGGGAGTCTTGGTACGGAACATGTGTCACTCTCGAGCAACTTACTATTCAATGATTTTAGCAGTGGTACTGAGACTCGAATACTGGAACTTCCCTAGAATGTAGAATAAACGAAACACAGGTGTTTCGGACCGTCTCAACCACGAGTTATTTATACCAACTTTTCTTACTTACTGTCACTATCCGTAATTTCACTTTTTCGGGTTCCTCTATTTATTTCCACGCAGAGACCCTTCGTCCTTTCATCTCTCCTTGACCCCGACGGCAAAGGAGTCGTTACCTCTGGGGATTACCGGCGGAGGAGACGGGTCCGTACCTTCACGCGACATGTGGTACCGAAGTGCTCCTTTCGTTCGGGTAGAGATGCTCCAAAATTTCGGTCGCGGTTCAACGAAGTCAGCACAGGCTGAGAGACTGGGGTACCTGACATCGGGCGGTCCGAGGAGACAGGTACCTTAAGAGGTCCGTTCTTACGACCTCACCCAACGATCCGGGAGGAGGTCCCTTAGAAGGGTTGGGTCCCTAGCTGGGACACCGAGGGCGTAACCGCCCGTTCAAGAAATGGCGATCGCGGTGGACCCTTCGGGCAGGTCTCAACGGGGGAATACACGACAGCCTGGTGACCCCTGTGTCTGTCAAAATTCATCGTCCTTCCGTTCTTCACTTTTGTCATAGTGAACAAGTTATGACCGAGTTGAGGAGACTAAGTTAGTTCTTCTTTCAGAGGAAACCACAATCGGACGGAATTTGTGGCGAGAGGTTAAACAAATAGGGTGTTTAAGTCTCTGGTAGCACTCGTTGTCACTTATGATTTTATAATTGTGAACCTAAAAAGTAACAGGCTATTGGTAGCGAATACCGTTTACACTGACTGACATGACTGTATTCAAAAGTAAAAATCTATTTTAATAAAGTCATTTATTTTCTCTCTTAATAGTATCTCTTTCGCCAACAACTCCCCTCCCAGAGTGTGTCTGGTACTCCTACCCCGTCTTACCGATTGGCACTCCTGCGGGGCCTGCGGGTCTCGGACTCGTCCCGTCCCTAAGTGCTTGGTCGACGCTCGACGTCAACGGTTCAGTGTGAGTCCAGTCTCTTTGCGGGCCTTTTGTCTCCGAGAGTACTCGTGAAGTTTTTGAAATTTTTAGTCTTCCTTGAAGGGGAGGGTCCTATAGTCTCTTTTCGAGACCTTTCACAAACGACCGGGCCCTTTGACGTTCATACCTTCCTGTCCCTTATTACAAGACCAAAGCGTAGACCTTCTCTCGTCACCAAGAGTTGACAATAAATCATAGGAGGAGTGAACCTTTTACACAATTTTACGTTTGGATGTTTAAGGGTCTGGTCTCGGATCACCAAGACTCGGGTATCCCACCTCAACTCCGGGTCCTTAGTTAAAATCCGTGGGTGATTCCGAAACTTGATGTCCTATATCCCCTTTGTAGATTCTAGAGAGGAGGAGGAAGAGTAGGAACAAGAGGAAACGAAAGTGCGAGAGAGAGAGAGTTAACGTTTACGTTTTCGTAAATATGTGAATTATTAATAAAGATCTCAGGTAAAAGTGAAGACCGAAAATCAGTTACCTTTTTTATATTCATCAGAGAGAAAAAGTGAGAGGGAAGGAGAACTGTTACCGGACATGAAAATCTTTAACACTCTTGTTACAGGGGTTTACATAAAGGTGTCCCTTTGTACGGGTAAATACGTGACCAGACAGACCAGTGTTGTGTTTTATAGTCTCAGGTCTCTTGAGTCAGTTCTTCCTCTTTCTGTCAGTCAGGTTGTCTCATACATCGTTCCTGAGGTAGACGAACCCTCGACCGACTGTGGGGCCATGGTTCAGTTCTCCGTTCTTTCTTTGCTTTCCTTGGAGGATCTGGGTCAAGAAATAAATAATATGACAGACTTTAAAACCCTTGAGAACCGTCTTTCCTGTCTTTTGGAGCAAAATAAGAAACTTTGGAGGAAGTGAAAGAACAATAGAAAGTACATCCGAGTAGGGGAGAAGTCGTAATGGAGAAAAAAAGAACTAGGTAAAGGAAACAAGAAAGGACTAAGAAGGGTCATTTGTCTGAAGGTTCGGGGAAGATAGATCGCAGACACGGACACTAACACTTTTTTTGCTACGACCGTCGTTGTTCCTTCTTTTGCGAATACGTATAGAGAGAGAGAGAGAGAGAGAGAGATAGATAGATCCAAACCAAATAGATAGATAGTACCTAACCAGACCAGACCAGCGATTCAGTACAGACTGAGAAACGTTGGGGTACCTTACATCGAGTGGTCCGAGGAGACAGGTACTCTAAAGGGTCCGCTCTTATGACCGTACCCAACGACAAAGGAAGAGGTTCCCGAGAAGGACTGGGTCCCTAGCTTGGACCCAGAGAACGTAACGTCCGCCTTAGAACTGGTTGAATCGGTCGTCCCTTCGGGTACCCGCAGCAGTATAGTCCGGGTGAGAAATGACTGAACCTATCGTGTTTGGTTTTCAGACGTGGTTCACCAATGATAAATGGACCGTAACTGATGTATGTTCTTTCAGGGAGGTGTGTAGTAGGGCTCTCGACCTATAATAATAAAAACCGGGTAACTTATCTGTTCCTTCACTTCAAGACCTTTAAAGTTCATTGAACTTCTATTGTCTTCGAAATTCATTCTACGACTTTGGGGCCCAGACGGATAGTCTTGGGTTTACGAGTCCGTGCTGTAAAACAACTAAGAGTGTCATAGATTCCGAATTATCGTTTCTGAGTGGATGTATTTGTAAGCATCAGATCATATGGCTGCACGTCTGGTTCCCGTACTCGATTTTAGCTCGTCAAGGAGTTCTGACTTCAGACAGTTAACACCCCTTTCTCTACTGTGTGTGTCTCTCTTTCTTAGTAGGAATGGATTTATGGATTTGTGGTGAAAAATTTCAACTCGGATGTTTCTAATTTTCTGTTTGTTTTGTCAAATCTTGGAGAACTCGAAATGTGTTGTCGTAAAAGTATTCAGGCAAAGACAAAATAATTTGTCTTCACCTTTTTTCTCTGCTGCACTTGTAGGGGTCGAGTCGGGTAGACCCCACCGAGTCAGTCCTTGGCACGAGTCGGTGAAGGACGTCGTAGGAACTCCTACACAGGGCCTCAGTCTGTGACGAGCAGACAAGGGGTATTTAGAGAGCATCCGAGGTACCGAGAAGGACCGGTAGTCTTTGTGCCTTGCGTACGTCATAGCGACGGCGTAATAAATCGTTTGCTTTTCGACGGGGTGTCTGAAGGGAAATCTCAGGGAGCATTATAAATACCAGTCCCGGAGATTTCCACAAAAAATGAACATTCATAAATTAATATCCACTGTAAATTTACTCATGAGACTTATTACACCCCCTTTTTTTTTTCTGCTAGTACTTTAAGATCCCTAGTCCAGAGTCTCCCTTTTTACAACGAATGTCGTCTTTAGTACTCCCCTATTAGAACTTTTTTATAGTTACTAACAAAATCAATGACCACCAAAGAAAAAAAAAAAAAATTATACCTACTGTAAAACCTTGTTTGGAAACATCTTTACATTTCAAACCGTTTGACGGAGCGGTAAACTAAAGTTCAATAAAATTACTCTTTACCTTACTTCAATAGTAGGATAAAATAACAGAAATTACATTTAGAAAAGAAATACTTGGGACCTACCCTTATTAGTCAGTCATCCTTATCTCCTTTCCCGACAGTTATTGGACTCGAATAAAGTGAACTAATCATTTAAAGTCTATATTCCCTTAATTTGACATGTTTATGTCAACAAGGGAACCTTTTCGTTTGAATTTTAGAGACGTGGAGTCAGGACATTTTATTTATATTCCTCCACGAATGAAGTGGTAATGCTCCAAAATTTTTCAATCGTGAATAATAATATTCATGAATCTTGTTACAAACCACGTATTGTCCACAAAAAGCTGATAATAATGAAGGGGGAGACGTGGTACTTCTTAAACCACACATGTAGAAGACAAAGAATATCATAGTCAATGGTGGACGTGTATATACATCTATCCACGTAAGAAGAAGAAAAAATATACAAATGTTACAAAACAAACAAACAAAAGTAAAAATTAAATAATCGATGTTCAAACGAAAATTAATTTACAAAAAATAAAGAGTTAATTTTTTATTTAAAAAAGAAAGTCTAAATAACTTTACATATCTATCAAAGTGTGATATAATTTAAAAAAAAAAAAAATGAAATACAAACTCAGAGACAGGTCCATACGTTCATACCTCCATCCTTTTTCTCTCTTTCTCCAATGTCTAAATTCTTTTAGCTATATTGATTAAGAAAAAATTTTACGAAATATTATAACGCGGTATTCGTACATGTTAAAATGGTTAAATAGTAAGGAAACAATTATCTGTAAATCGTATAAAATTTCAAAAGTGATAAAATGTGTGTTGGGACATTACTTACAAGAGCCCTTAAAAATGGTAATAGTGTAAATGCTTCTCTGATTGTCAACACTCCTAAAACGACGTAAATCGTTCTATTAGTCAACTCTTTTTGTTTGCAGTAAATTTGGCGATTATAAAGTATAAAACTTGTAAAACTACAGAAATGGCTTCTTATATAAGAGATTGGTTTTTAAATCGATCGATTAAACGTAGATCATCCGCAAACGATTTACAGAGGAATTTCATTCATTTGACTTGTATTTTATACAGTCATTAGAATTATTACTTACTCTGTCGGTAGTTGTGCCGAACTTAGGATCATACAGTTCTTTTGACAGTAAACGGAGAAACTTCACCCCACCCCATCCCAGACCTCTCTTCAACCCTCCCTTTTTTTCGTACCTATCGGATTTTCTTTAACGGAAACAGGAGTTTCACATATTACTACTTCGAAGTATCGACCTGCCGAGAACGGAATGATTACGACTTCGAGGTGCTCCATAACTTGAGCGTACCCACCCCGGTCCGTTCCTAAAACAAACAGACACAATACTCAACTCAATAACTGTCCTCAGTCGGGACGCCAAAGTGTAGAGTCTGTCAGTGTGACGTCACATTCGTCAAATCGTTCGTGTATGACTCCGTATAACCCACCAGGACCCCTGCCTACATAATTATTCCGTCCTAAATCTTCCAGACACACCATGGTCTACGAAAAGTGTCGGTTCTTGTCGTAGTAGGAATCTTGTAGTGAGGAACACACATACGAGATTCCTAGACAAAATAACACTCAGACTCGACATTTAGACACATGTAATATGCACAACACCTACACACAAAGTATACAACATCCAAAATCACACACACAGACTCCGCCGTTCTCATTCCGTCGGAATAATGAACACTTAAAACACAGACAACACCTGTATCATATACGTATACAACAGCAGGACTCAGCACAGACTGAGAACACTGGGGTACCTGACATCGGGCGGTCCGAGGAGACGGGAACTCTAAAGGGTCCGTTCTTATGATCTCAGCCCCTCACCCAACGCTAAAGGAAGAGGTCCCCTAGAAGGGGTGCGTCCCTAACTTGGGTGCAGAGGAGGTAACCGTCCACCTAAGAAATGGTGGCTCGGGGGTCTTTTCGGGTCTTATTCGGGTACATAGGTACGTATATAGGTACGACGTCGAGTCGCCGATTACATTGGTGGTGTTTCGAGGTGTCCTAAGAGGGACACTGGTGCGCCAGCCACAGTACCTCATAAAGGGGTCCCATCGGACACGACGTCACGGGGACGGGGGGACCCAATCTCGTGTTCCACTCTCCTTTTGTCGGCATCAATGGGACCCGTCAGGGACGGCCCTTTTCAGTCGAGAGTTATCCTTTCGACACTCACCGTCTTTGTGGTCCCTCGTCCGAGACATGTCCGACGCTAAAGGCAGAGGCACAGGTATAATACAGTACAGTCCTTGACTACTTGGAGAGTTTGGCACCCCTGCTAAAGCAACCGACGTCGACTTCGTGTCATCCACAAAACAACTTACTCACTCCCTGACCTGCCTACCTTTTGGAACGAGCGCCAAGGACCGCAGAGACCCTATAAATCTACGGGTCCAATAAATACAGGCGTCCTGACTTACCTTATCCAAGAACCTCTTGTGACAACTCACTCGTCTACTTGTGTGAGTGCAGTGTGTACACTTACGAACGAATAGAGCCTTCGTCCGAGCGTTGGGCTTCTTTTGTCAAGGGACCACTCCGAAGTAAGAAGGAGACAGCCGGGACACCCTGTGGAACGGACGACAGGGGAACCCAATTAATAACAAGAAACTCTAGTCGCACCGTCGGGAGGACAATGACAGTCGGACGTCGGCGTTCACCTCCTTATTCCCCCTCCCCCCTGAAGTATTGAGTCCATGTCATTGAAGGAGTCTCTATAAAAAGAAAATCTCTCCACTTTCCCTCCACCTTTTCAACCCCTATACTCAAAGATTTGAACGGTTTCTGTATTTGGTTGTTTTAACACAACGACGAAGGTATTTACAAATTATTCAAAATAGTAGAACACTGATTCCAATTTGTTTACACTCAGGAAACTCCTTAATAAATGACCTTCGTTTCAATATCGCAGTTGTAGACACAAAGGTTAGTGAATCTACTCCTTATCTGGTTTATTTAGTGCTCATTCAAGGTGTTTTATTGAAGGCATAATAATAGAGACTTCTTTTTATTATATGCATTGAGAAAATCCACGGGAGAGATAACCTTAAACCTGAAACACAAAATCAATCTGTAGAAAGAAAAATAAGTAAAGCAATAGAAGCTTCTTACTTATTCAGAAGTGGAAAAACACCTTTCAATGGTATTTTTGTAGGCATTATCCTCCGGAATTCTTTAAAGAGAGTCCCTTAGACCGATAAAGTCGGTTGTAAGAGTAAACCCTTACCCGATTGTCAAGGTTATATATTGTAGGTATATTAAATTGGAGTATTTAAAGAAAAAAAGTGCCACTACATTACCCCTCTGACTGGACCTCAAACACTCACAAGGACGAGGGACGTAAGGGGGCCCGTTGTATTGTAAGCTCTGTCACAAAATACCCGGGACTAATTTTATATTGCATAAGAACGTAAAGGACACCTGACTGGACAATCGTGAGAGTCGTCTTGTAAATTCCTTGTGCCTCTACAAAAGTTTACACAATGTTACGTGACACACTCCCAAAAAAAAAAGGGGGAGAAAAACTCGTTACTAGACTAAAAGTAAAATCTGGTGTCAGGGGACTCGTGGGTGAGGTGTTCTTCTCAAAACACGAAACCAAATTGAAGACTTAGACGGTGTCGTGAGACTGTTTATTTGTTCTTACGACCAAACATTGAGGTTAAACTTAAGAGTCCGTGCAGGAAGTTTGACGAGAGGACGGCACCTCCCTTCCGTAACCTATTCAATTACCCCTCAGGAGGGGCGTTTATTGTGTCATCGTTACTTTTGAATGTTGAAATAATTTCTTTAATTTTTCTTTTTTTAATTTCACTGTCCTTCCCGAAGGATAACAAAAACATAGTACTTTTGTTCTCGACATTGTTTATTACGTGAGTCGTTTGGTTAGACACTCCGACGCTACAAAATTAAAAGTAACCCTTTCGTTTACCGTTTTTATTCTCCGAACTGAAGGTCTCTTCGTTTCTTTTTAAACACCCCGCTCCCGAACTCGAAATTTGAAACGACTCGGTTGTGACTACGACGACACATCTAGAAGGTCCCATTTTTAAAGTAAAGTCCTTATTATACTTCCTCCGCACCTTCCCTCCCCCAAACCTTTCTAGCTTGACTAAGCACCTTCTATTCAAGGGACTTTCCTCTCCTAGATAAACTCTCGGTAGGAAAATAAGAAAGTTACCTATACATTATCGAAGATAATAAAAGTTCTGGGACACGACACACGGTCCCGATGTCCCCACTTACTCTATTCCGGGGGATACCATTCTCCGGTCTCTACCCCATGGATCTTAACGACCTACCGACCCACCTACCTGCCTCTCTCCCTACCTGCCTACCTATCTACCTACTTGAGTTCAAGTAAAGACAAAGATACAAACAATCAAAAAGACCCGGAACAAATAGGGTCCTTCGGGACTTGTAGAGGTATTCGTGATCAGGGGACTAAAGAAAAGACTGATTAGGAAGGACTCGGGTCCAGGAGGGAAAGGACGTGTGTGATCGGGGACGAATCGAGAATACTCATTACTGAACGACACTTCGAAAGGTCTAAACGGAGTTCAACCGGTGAGACTAGTGACGAGTGACATTGGGACCTACCTTAGTTGGAAAAGAGACAGAACAAAGGACTTTGTTATTACCGGTCTGAACAACGCACAGGACTCTCAGGTGAGGGACGGTCCGAAATGTGCATGGACGGGAGTGCTATACTGTCTGACTCCGGTCCGGGAATGAGAGGCAGACTAGAATCCGTTCGATAAATAAATAGTTATTAGATTGTAAATAATTATTGTTTAAAAGAGAAACAATTATTTGATTACAAATAATATTTGTAATCAGAGAATTAAAACTTTTTTTTGTGAAGGGGATTATGATGCACCCCGACGGTGTATCTCATGTGGGTACATATACGCCACAAGAAGTACGTACGAACCACGTCTCGTTCACGAGTCATTTATGATCAACTACACCACAAACATCTCCCCGCTCGGTCGTCAAACTCCTGATGATCTTATCGTCACACATTGTAGAAACCTCTCTCTCTAAAAAAAAAAAAAAAATCCAGAAGTAAATACGAAGACCCGTGTATGAAATTATTTTTCCGAAGATATAACCATCTTTGCCTCCACTTTACATTGGGGACCTTCTTCGGACGACCTGACTTTCGTGGTGTAAGAAGCAGATCGAGCGACACCGAAGAAAACCAATCCAGGTTTTCAAGTAGAGTTGAAAGTAAAGGAAAGTCCCAAACTAAATAAATAATTAATCCTTTTTACGCTTGACTGCTCGGACTTTACTATTTCTGCGAGCACTAAATTTTTTTACAAAAACATACAGTTCTTACTCTCTACACCACTCCAACTCACCCTCTCTTTACTGACACAGTTTCGGTCGACCCTCCCCACACTGATGGGACGAAAGGTCCCGACTCTTTCCACCAGGTCATACCCGCAAACCAACTCTTTCAACCTCGAACAGATTAAAGAACGTGACCTAGACCCTGAGTAAGTCTCTGATTGGTCAACCTACCGTTAAACGGAAGAACGTCTTTTTGACGGTCTGGATGCGCAGAACATGCCAGCTCCAAGCCTCTTTGGAAAACGGAAGATCAAATAAGAAGCCGTCTCACCACTGAGATCCGACGACTGTATACACTTCCTTTGCGGAACAAATACGCCCACACGTCGAGAGATGGACGTCTTATGTAAACGAGGACCGACTTAATATACACGGAGACTTCGACACCCCGGACGACTAAATCAGGTTCCGTATATATTACGAGACATCTTCGGTAAGGACCAATCATCGGGGAGTGAGTGACACAATATGTTCGACGACCGTTTCCATTAATATGAATTATCCTCGGTGGAAACTAAATTTCGACGTCTCCACTCGTTAATTTAACTCGAAGTTCGTACCCGAGTACTCCTCCGCACGTTGGAAACAAACCCCTGTAAACAGCCTCGTCGACCCTAACGAATGTTCCCGTCACAAAGAACCCGGGTATAAGCAGTGGACCTAACAGGAGCCTTCTGTTAATCATCTGGACCCTCTCTCCTCCGTAGCTCGTCCGTCGACGAAAGAAGTAAGACGGGAGGAGGGCCTGCAGTGGCGTCCCCAAGAGCGAGGGGTCGAAGTAGACGGGGCCTGGCACCCGGGTAGAGAGAACACACCCAAGTCGTGACAGGACGAGTGATCGAAGAATGACTAGTGAAGGCCCCTGTTAGTGTCGAGGGTGTCAAAGTCAGGGGGGTGCCCGTCCGCCAGGAGTCTACAGATCAGGGTTCGCCGGAGTCTGGCTCTTCGGACCCCTACGAGTCCGGACCCGTCTTTATCGTTTTCGCACACACACGCGCTCAGTACGACAACACAGGTTTAGAAACACCGGGGTACCTGGTATCCGGCGGTCCAAGGAGACAGGTAGCTTCAAAGGTCCGTTCTTATGATCCCACCCAAGGGTCCGGAAGGAGGTCCCCTAGAAGGGTTGGGTCCCTAGTTTGGGTGCAGAGAACGCAGAGGACATGACCGTCCAGCCAAGAAATGGTGGTGAGGTTGCCGTTTTCGTAGGGTCAGGGATTAGGAAATTACTAGTCTAAACTCTACTAAAGTACAAATATCCTAAAGACACCGATAATCGAGTAGAGTTTCTACAGGATATACACACACACATATATATTATATTTTTATGTAAAGAAACATCGTTTGGATGGAACTAAAAATTCTGACACAGTTGAGGGTGGGGAGGAGGGGTCGGAATCGATCTTTCGTACTACTTACGGTGACGAAACGGGTAAAGTCGTGACCGTAAAATCCTAGGAACCAAATAGACTCCGGGTGGGCAGAGGGAGGTACGGGGGAAGGGTGTTTACCGCTCAAGAAACTCCCGTCCTCAGTACTCACCAGAGTAGTGGAAGGGGTCCAGGGTTCTGGTGCCGCAACGTAGGCCGTGTACCATCTTCGAGTTCTTCATAAACAGGTTGTTTGTCTACGAACGGTAGTCCGATCATACCTTACTCTTGGTCGTCTCCGCATAATAATTTATGAACGGGAGTCGACTAGAGGAATTCCTATCAGTCTTTTAAAGATCTTGGTAGAGAACAAATAAGTTAAGGTCCACTACTCTTTTAGTTGTGTTGTCTCGATGATGAGTAATTTGTAACAGGGGTGTAATTCGTAATAAGATAAATTATGAGTGTTGTAGAATGCTTAAACTATTTCCCCATTTGCCTCCGAATTCCGTCACTAGAGTCTAATTTCTCGCCTCTCCACCGTCCTGGTCTCTCGCACGAAGTGAGAACTGAGACTGTGGTTCCTCCGACCCCTGTACGAGGCGGAACGTGACCGGTAGCCGAACCCCACGTCGATGCGCACGTCGGTCACCTCAAGGGACAAATGAGGCGCTCTTGTCTCGAAACAACTCGTCTAGAGGACACACGATTCGTGACAATCCGACACCCTTACCGTCAGTTGTTTTCCATAGTCCGGGAGTCCCCCGTCCCGGTTATATGTGACTTCTACGTTCTACGAATTTTTCGATTCTTCTTCTTAGATCGTACCGTCGCCCTACCTTCCACTCCTTAATCCGGACAGCACAAGGTCCCAGAGGAGAGGAAGTGACGACACAGGGATCGTGAATAGAGTTCCTGACCGTACAATAGTCTAGTCTAGTCAGCGAGTCAGCACAGGTTGAGAAACGTTGGGGTACTTAGCGTCGTGCGGTCCGGAGGGACAGGTAGTGGTTGAGGGTCTCAAGTGAGTTCGAGTACAGGTAACTCAGTCACTACGGTAGGTCGGTAGAGTAGGAGACAACAGGGGAAGAGGAGGACGGGGGTTAGGGAGGGTCGTAGTCAGAAAAGGTTACTCAGTTGAGAAGCGTACTCCACCGGTTTCATGACCTCGAAGTCGAAATCGTAGTAAGGAAGGTTTCTTTAGGGTCCCGACTAGAGGAAGTCTTACCTGACCAACCTAGAGGAACGTCAGGTTCCCTGAGAGGTCTCAGAAGAGGTTGTGGTGTCAAGTTTTCGTAGTTAAGAAGTAGCGAGTCGGAAGTGTCAGGTTGAGAGCGTAACAATATCCACAAGTTATTTGTAAGTAACAACTAACCGTCTACCTGAACTGATAATTATTTTCGGGACTCGTGATCGACTCAACAAACACTGGAATTTTGTCTCGTCTTCGTCACTCGGGTGGACCCCTAACTTTGAGGACTGGGACGAGAGATCTAATCCGACATTCAGTGTCCAAAGACAAAACTGAGTAGTTTTAACGAGGTCTTAAGAGTTTTTGTTTTTGCCCACATTAGCCGAATAAGGAACTCACTTAAAATCTCAGTCCTAAAACCCTCCATTGAGTCGGTACAAGCATTTTTTTTTTTTTAGACGTCAACTCAAACTAGACGTATCTTCCAACTCTTCATGACGAAGTTGGTCAACTTAATTATTGATAGGTAGTAGTCTCTTTCCTGAGTCACCGGTCGAGCGGTCTAGTTCTCTCTCGACTACTGTCACTGTTTCTACTTTTGTGTCGATTATAAATGATTGACGAAATACGGTCCACCACACAATTCGTGAATGGAAGTCGATTAAAGTAAAAGTGTTAGTAGGACACTCAGGAAAATACAGGGTGAGCTACAATACTCCTGAAGGGACCACCGAGTCACCGTTTCTTAGACGGATGTTTACGTCCTCTGCACCCAAGTCAGGGACTCAGCCCTTCGAGGGGACCTCCTCCCGTGTTGTTGGGTGAGGTCATAAGAACAGACCTCTTAGGGTACCTGTCTCCTCGGACCGCCTGATATCAGGGACCCCAGCGTTTTCTCAGTCTGTACTGAATCACTGAGTTGTCGTTGTTGTCATTACTACAATATCTTTAAAGTCTCTGCCAGGTTTGTCTACAGTCCATGCACTGAGACTCGGCACGTACGTACGAGCCGACGAGTCGGTACAGGTCGAGAAACGCTGGGTACCTGACATCGGGCGGTCCGAGAAGACAGGTACCCTAAAAGGGTCAGTTCTTATCATCTCACCCAACGGTAAAGGAGAAGAGTCCCTAGAAAGACTTGGTCCCTAGTTTGGGTGCAGAGGACGTGGAGGACCTAACAATCCACCTAAGAAATGATCCCTAACTGTTTAATACCGAGGACTCGGTTTAAGTCGGATTGGAGGACAAAAAAAATACTAAACACCTACATAACGAGAACGTAAAGACTTTCAAAAAACTCCTCCTACACCTTTAGGTGAAGGAAAGCACGACATATTCAGGGAGGTGAGCTAAGGACTAAAACAGAGAACCGGACGTTTCGGGGTTTATAAATGACAAGCCGAAAAATGTCGTTTTAAACGACTGGGGACTCGATCTTGAAATTAAGGGTCGAACAATATACGTATTCCGTCAACGGGCGTTCTATTAAAATCCATAACTTTTACACGTAAAAAATTATCAATACCGAAATTAAACGACCCATAAGTTTCTCTTTTCATGCAATTTCAACACTAAAGTACCCATAGTAACGACTTAGGTTCCCTTGTTTTTTTTTTCTTAGATAACCTTTAGTCAAAACTTTTTTTAAATCATTTATTTTTGTGGCTGTCATAATTCCTCTTTGTTTTGAGTACTTCCGCTATCTCTTTCTCACTTGTGCCCAAATGTCCCGATCGAACACCCTACATCCCCTTTTTTGTTTTTATTACCTTCAGGAAAATGACCCTATTCTTTTCTATCCTCCGTTCGTTACCGAGGTCGAGAAATGTAAAAATTATGAGCCACTCAAACTCAAAGACTCTTGGGAACAAAAAGTCCTGAAAAACTAGAGAACTCCAGAGAAGGGTCGGGAGACTAAGACTTTTCAAAGGAATCCTCTGTGACTGCGTCCGACCCCCGACAGGTCCTAAGCAATATCGAGTTCCGTGTCGGAAGGGCACAAAAAGGAAGACGACTGAATCTTTCTGTCTACTCGCTTGGAGTCTACCCAAGTCTCCAAACCACCCCTTTAGAGTCTCCGTGAGATCAAGTCGGTCCCCACCCTCCTTTTCCCCCCTCTGGCTAACCCATTATTGACAATGATAAAACTCTATGTCTATCCGCTCTAATCCCTTTCATACTACTTTTTAGTATAATTTTGTTGGTTCTTCCATTGTTGTTCTAGATAAACTTGGGGTCCCCTCCGGTCCAGACCCAATTATTCAACACACACACACACACACACACACACACACACACACACAAGTACACACACAAACGCCTCCACACGACTAAAAAAATTTGATGTCTAGTAAAACAGGAGACGTCACCTTCGAAGTCAAGTCATCGAAACTCTGTTTGTCCTTTCAGACACAATAAGAAATGTCCTTGTGTAGTTTCCATCAAAGACCGTTGTCAGTTTTACAGACAGTTCCTTCCTCTTTCCTAAAACTCCATAAGTACTGGACAAACTTCTTGACCACAATTTTTGTGTAAGTTCTTCCTTAGGACACTCAATCTTCTACTTTCCTTTGGCCAACTCTCCTTCCGAGGAACGAAACAGGTCCGGAGTTCCACTAACAGAGGGTCGTAAAGACTGAACGAGTTCTTACCCCTTTGTCTTTTACTGGGTAGGGTAAATAGTAGAACGTCCCCGTGACTTGAGACGGACGACTTTGAAAAAGAAAACGGAGTTGGCTTTGTTTCACGGTCGCAGAAAAGACACAGTAAAACGTTCTTTTCTCCGCTTTTACACGCGTTGACTTTGTGGACGCATTCGCACTCTGTAAAGTGGTACGAAAGTGCGATGCATGCTAAAGGGATAGTTCAAAGTGTCTCATAGTAACAAACTATCAACGTATCGACACCAAGACTCTTTGGAGGAGATTCCACCTCACGGACGTGAAGGACCCACTATGAAGCGACGAAACTACCTCTCGTCCGATTCTTACGGTGACCCTGGGCAAAGTGACTTCGAATTTCCTTTGTCTTCCTTTACCCTCAACAGCTACGGTCTTGGGTCGGACAATACCCTGAGTGTGGGTATCCCTCCGTTTCCGACTCTCTCAAAAGGATTGGAATTGAGCGTCCTGAATTAATACAATATTGGCGCCCGGTCTTGAATAACCCGTGAACGACCCACGGTCAGTCAACCCCACTTAAAACGTAAAATTTAGAGTGGAGTACGGTGTCAGAAAAGAGTTATCTTGAGAATAGAAATTATAGGCCTGAAGTATCTCGTATGTACAAAGAGAGTATGCTGCACAAACCCAGGTTCCAAACATATCTTTGTAAATAGACATGTACAGGATTTGAGTTATAAAATTGTAAAATTTGTTTCATCATACACACACCTCCTCCTCTTTCCTAAAGAGATCAATGAAAGGTTTATATTAACACCCTTACGGTCTTAATGTCCGTCTACAAAACTCTTTTTAATTTTTAAGTCACACAATGTTTTAAAAACGTAATAGTATCACTGAAATTATACATTATACCCTATACAACATGAAGGGTCCCCCGTGTCACTGTTTCACAGAAGGACGGTCGCATCCTCTACACTCTCTTCCCTTACACCAGGGACCCAACCCTTCTAGGGGACTTCCTCCCTTATTGTTGGGTGAGATCATGAGAAAGAACCTTTTAAGGTGCCTGTCTCCTCGGACCGTCCGATATCAAGTATCCCAGCGTTTCTACAACCTGTACCGACTCACTGACTTGTGCATGTACACCTTATATAAATTTAAGCTTCATTTCCTTGTGTCACTCCCAGTACAATCTCTCCTGTCTTGTTTGCACGACACTTCACCGAACAGGTTCGTGTAGATCGACCAATCATCGGTGCGAATGGATCGACCCACCTCCCTCGGACTGAAGGTTGGACACGAGAATTAGTACGCTCAAATTGTGACTTGTTCAAGGTGTAATACATGTCACAGTCTCCCGTCGTCTTCGGTGAACACTAGGTTTTTGTTTCCTGGGTAGTACACAATCAAAAAAGAGTAGAAGGAATTTTCAACAACAACGAAAGACAGCGATTCAGTGTATGTATGTCGAGAAACGTTGGGGTACCTGACATCGGACGGTCCGAGGAGACAGGAGGTGACTGAGGACCTCAAACGAGTTTAAGTACAGGTAGGAATTTTTATTCGACCGTAACAATGAAAAGAAGGGTTAAGTGACTTTTTATTTGGTTCGAGGTCCCTCTCCTTCCCTACACCGAGTCCCAGTGTCGGAGGTAGGAGACTGAAGTCTAGACACCAAACTACTCAGATGTACTCAGATGTGACGGAAGATTCATCCTGACCGTCTAAATCTCTCTCCCCCTGGGGCTTCGTTTTGTCCCACGTGCTAAACTTAACCTCAAAGAATACTATAGTTTGGTAAAAATCGTCTCACTACGGTGTGCGTCACAAGTCTTGTATGAACCCACAGAAGTCCTCACACCGGGCGTAGCGGAAGAGGCCCACGCTGTACTCGTTCAGTCAGATAGTCCCCGTCGGGGGACCTAAAAAATTAAAGATTTAGTAGACCAGACCACTTCCATGCTTCCAGTGAGACATAAGTGAGGCGGGCTACTAATGCACCGAAATGTCTGGAGACCTGAAACCCCTTGTCGACCTTGAGGAAGGGGCGACGATTGGTCGCTGAAGCATTGGATTACCTGTCGAGATTTGGCACAAAGAGACGGCATCTGTATTATTCCTGTGTGCTTTCCTGCTTATGTAATAGATTATTTCGACGGTGCTCGCCTTCTCTATTGTTTTACAGTTTTGCTTTAAGGAAAGGATTCCTGGAGGTCGTACTTTAGGTCACACAGAAGGTCTGGGGTGGTAAGTGGTACCCCCCCGGTCCAGACGACAAAGGCACGCTAAGCCAAGGTAAGACCGTCGAAGGACGAAAGGACGTCGGTGCTGACACACACACACACACACACACACACGTGCGCGCGTACACTTTAGGAAAGGGGTTATATTGACGTGGGGGGTGGGGGGACGGTCGGGAGGTCGGGGTCTGAGCGGCTCCGAATAAAACCTTCGAGTTCCATTCTTGTCCGGACTCTTTTGACATCGGAAGGAAAAGTGAAGAAGGCAGACACTTGAAAACTCTTCTAAGGAATCACTAGCCGAATGTGCGAAAGTTTGACCGTGCGGATATTAGACCATTTTACACAGTCGGGATACCTCTTTATTCGGAAGGTCTTCTCAAAGAAGTAACAACTCCATTAACAGAGGAGAGACTGTCCGTGTAAGTAGTCACCGAATTACCAGTTAGTTTTCAACCGTCCGTCTCACAAAAGTAAGAGGGGATAGGTGATGTAATCCGTATGAATTAGTTTTACAGAGGCCCATTACCGACACTTCTCAAGTACTGACTGACTAGGCAACAGACACGACTATCTTTTAATTGTCGAGTCACGACCCTTCTACACTCGGGTGTCTATTTGTTTAACATGTAATTATAAAGTAGAGCCCCTGGACCCTACACGATAGGCACCGTTTTATAAAGGACCGACGTGTTCGTTAGGAAAGAAAGGAGAAAATTTTTTACGAAAGAAAGACATTCGGCACGTGTAAGGGTGGTGTACCTGTGCCACACGGGACAAGATCTTAGAAGTCACAGACACCTTTCAAGTCTAGTCAAGTCTATCAGATGCCGCACGAGAGTAGTGACGGTTTACTGTCGTCCGTTTTGGGATATCTACTCCTTGTTTTGTTAAAACCAGAAGCAAACAAAAAAAAAAAAAGGGACAACCGAATTGTAACTTTTGTTCGGGGGCTTGGGGGAATCCATGGGAGGGGGTCGAGCGTCGCGTAAAGTAGGTCCTATGAAAACCATAAAGACCTACTTTATGTTCAAAGTAGGTCTTTGTGTTTATCCTTTTACGTGTACGAGTCATGGCGAATAACGAGATTAAGTAAAACAACCTACCAAAACGTCTCACAAGACTAACACTTCTGTTTAACTAATGGATCCTTACGACTTTAGCCGGTTCGAGGGGCTAGCGGTCCTACAGTCCACTGTCCCCTGTCTCTCACACGTGTCCGGACCTCCGGGGCCCCGCCGGAGCGGAACTGGGGTAAGTCCGCGACAGGGGTGGTGGAGAAGGACAGACGAATTAAAATGTAAGTCTTCCTACTTTTGAATTCTCCGTTGGTCAGTGATGAATCACCAGGTCTAGACGACCCTTTGCATGTTCCGACTCACATATTTACGACCTTCTCCCTAGCCTGTCGCACATAAGACATCGACCTCCTCCCTAGCCTGTCACACACAAGACATCGACCTCCTCCCTAGCCTGTCGCACACAAGACATCGCATTCTCGCGTCCCACTGAAAGAAATTAAAGAAACCAAAATTAACTTCCTGCTAATATGATAGCACAACCGAAGACGGTGCGCAGTCGTGCCTAGTCGACATCTGTGTGGACACACGGGAGGGACGACTCGGGGACGGGATGGAGGGTGGGGTAGGGTGGGGAGGGCCGACACTGTCTCCGGCCCCAACTGAAGGGACCCAGCACGTCGTGCAAGGATAACCGAGAGACACAGTGCATACAATCACACATACAAAGGTGCGATCAGAACGGTAAACAGGGTCCTCTCCCTCTCAATAGGAAAAATTTGCCACAGGTTGCACGTGTGCTTTATTTGTACCCCCGAAGACACAACGTGCATTTCCGACAGTTCCGCGGGGGTTTCCAACTCAGAAAGTCCACCTCAAACTGATCAAGTCATATTATTATTATTACTATTCTTTATCGTCGATTATGAATCACGACCAACGTCTACTCGGAGTGCACTTAAGGGAGGAGAACAAGAGCACTGGTGGAATCCCCCATCCATGGTAGTAATAGGGGTAAAATGTCTACTCTTTTGGTTCCTCTCACTGTCCTCCAGTACATAGATGGATACTAGTTTGTTGACCTTTCACTATCACAGCTCAGTAGGACGCACAGATTGGCGACGAGAAGTGACGCGAGACACTTTCGTCCAAGATCGACTTGGCAAATCCTTACACTTTACAATTTCTTCGGTAGATCTACAGGTGGTAGAGAGGTGGAGGAAAAGGTCTCCCCTCTCTCCACCACCGGAGGCCCTCACCCTTCACTTCCTGGGTTCCAGAATGTCGATGACAGGGGTTAGTCGTCCTTCGAGAAACCTCTAAGAGACGTTTAGAACGTACGGGCCGTAGGATACAGCGTACCACTACCCTTCGACTTATTTAAGTGTGAACCCAACAAGAACCAGACAGGACACATTCCGAGACCCCTCCATACGCCACACTTGTAAAGAACTCACTGACACTGTCAAACTTCAGACCTCAGCTTGTTTAGAATCATGAAGACGAGGGAGGGAGGTTTGTGTCCAACAGACTAAAGAAAGATCGATAAACGGACGATCTAAAAGGAAGAGTTCGATAATATGAACCACTAAAAGATTTAAAAAGAAGAGAAGAAACTCTTGAGTGATTCTAATTTCGGACCTATTCGGGGAACGTAGTTACTGTAAGAAACGTGTACAGAAAGGATACATGGATTGTTTATCAGAACTCTCGTCTGTGAACCGGTCCTTCTAAAGTTGAAATTGTGTTGTCGCACTCGAAATTACATAAATTATTACACTACTGGGGGCTAGGAAAAGAAAAGAGGGGCTGGGTAGGGGCGAGAGAGAGGGTAGGTAGGTATGTGCACGTAAGTTTTTACAAAAGTTCGTCAAGTCAACGGTGAATTAAGTGAATTTTAGATTACAAAGCTTCAAAGGAAGTTTTTTTTAAAAAAATATTTTAACATTAGTCCCAGTATTTCTCACATAGTCAACACAAAGTTCAGGTTGGGTGTCTTAAGATGAATTGTGAATAACATTTTGATATACTTTTAATTAATATAGTGACAACGTTATTATCAGTAATTTTTAAAAGAGGGTTGGAAATCATAAGTACGGGGTTTTCTGTATTTTTTCTATCTATACTTAAAAACACCGGTAAGACTTTCTGCAGAGGTACATGAAGACTTCTTACACGTTGTCCTTGCGTGTAAGTATGGGGGTATAAACGGTCCGCGTCTTCATTTACTACCTCTATCTGACTCTCGGTCCGCCGTCCCTCACGACCCCTGACACCCCGTGGTCACGAGGTCGGGGGAAAATTACAAATAAATAAATAAAAAACCTCAAGATCGGGGACGATTACACGTGTCACCGATGAGTCGAGGTCGGACACGAGTGGTGAATCCTTATGTAGTAGACTCAACGACGTAGATTTCCCAAGTCTTTAGGTTTAAAGTTTCACAAAAATTTCGTCATGCCCAAGTTGTTTTGTGTATACCACGAACTAAAGTTCGACCCTTGACGGTAAAACACCGGAGCTTAATCGCCATATACATCGGGAAATACGAAGTAAGTCTATTAAAAGAGGCCATGTCTAGATATTTATATCGTAATAAGATTATGATTCTTCAGTGGGACCCTCCATTTCTCCACAATAAAAATAAAAAATCAACAAAACTGAGGTCGTATCTGGTTTTTCTTTTTATCCCAAAAAGACTCAATTAACTCATCTCCAACCCTATCAATCTCCTCTTTTATTTTCTCTCTCACGGATACTTTTGACTGAACAATGCCTCGAATTTACAAGGAAATAAGTAGGCTGTTTACGAACTCGTGGATGATTCACGGCCCGTGACCTTTGAGTAGTCGCTCGTTTCGACTGCCATCGGAGGGTCGCGAGTGTCTGTGCAATAAGTCATCGAGAAAGTAACGGCGTGCTAGCTACCACACTTCCGATGGGACTCGTCCAGATTGTCTGGCGTCCCCTCGACTTTTCCGAGGAACCTCCTTTACCGTAACTTGGACTACAAACCCCCGCCTCCGCCTCGACTGGTCTGACTTCTCCGGACCACCCCGCTCCGTCGGGGTCGGGGCCCCTGGAGGCTGCGAGTCCGGGACCACCCTCCCGTGTCCCGCGACGCTCCCCGACGTCCCCGCCGTACTGGCCAGTGTCCGCGCCTCTCCCGGCCCTCCCGCGCCCCTCCAGGGCGCCGAGCGTTCCTGCGTCTCGCCGCAGAGCAGAAGACCCTCTGACAGACGTCGTGTCAGGGACTCGATGCTTCTCAATTTCGTTTTTCTCCTCCCTACACCGCACCCGTCTCCTGAAGGTCTTCCTTTCCGTCCTTCAGTATCTTGCACACAGTCTATTTTGGTAAAGAGCCACTGTTGTGGCAACACCTTGTCAATCAATGGTAGGACTCCTTACACGACCTTCTCTCTCCTTTTCCCACCAGCAGATCCTCCTACTCTCCCTCACACACACACACACACACACACACGCGGACGAATACAACAGAGACACACACACGAATGTGTGAGTTCACCGTATCGGAGTACGTCTCGCACTCGTACTGCACCAATGACTAATTATAGGTTTACTCCAAACCTCTCCCTTTAATTCCATTAATTTTTTATTAGTGCCTTATGTTGTGTCGTTTGAGTGACCGGCCCAAGGATAGAAGGAATGTGCGGGTTTTGATTATTTGCTTCTCGTCCAACTGAAATAGTTCGGACAAACCCTTCTTGTTTTCGTAGAACGCAGAGTGTGACTCCTTGGTTAAGGCAGCTTAACACACCTCCAATTATGACTATAAGGTCCGATTTACTAACTGACTTCAGTTGTGTATCAATCGGAACTTATATCTCAACTCCCACTTTCGTGTCAAGTACCAAAACTCGTACCAAAGGAATTACTGTATTTGGCACACACATCGGAAATGCTTCTTCTACTCTCTCTTTCCCTCTCCCTCCTTCTCCCATTTCCGATTTCTCTCTCCTCTCTCTCTTTCATTTCCGTAGAGTCCTTAATCAATTGACCGAGCAACCCCTGACCCACAGTGAACTTGAATTCGGACACCAATTTAGCACCGAATAAGAAGTCCCTACTGTACCCGTCCCGTCAATAACTTTAGTACTTAACGAGGGAACAGGACCCGTTTATCTTCTAGGAGGACCAACTTATTTTAGCACCCTCCTCCGTAAGCCATCCGAATATTATCGGATTGTCAGACTCACCCATGGGACGGGGACCGACAGTCTTCCCTCTTGAAACCCCATAATGTATAAAAGTCGTTTCCTCCCTTTAATTTTGTTGTTAAGATTACTTGCTCAGCAAAAATTTTTTCCCTTAACTGCGAACGATGAATTTCGTAAAAGTTTTGCTTACAGTCTTTATCTCGAATCACAGTGTTAAAATTAAGTTTCATCCCCGGCTTTACTATTATTCCTTAAACTTCTCAAAATCTCTTTTTTATCGGTTATATTCCTGGTGTGATTCGTTCCCACTGTCCCTAGTTAACAAACACAAAATTTTTATTCCTCTCTCTTTATCTACATATTTAAAAGTCACTATATTAAAAATTGAGTTTTCCAATCCTCTGAGTTTTCCTCTCTCTGAAAGACTCGGTTTTTTTTGAAAAGAAGTTTAAGTCTGTAAATCCTATAGAACACCTTCCGTTTAAAGATGTAATAAAGTTACTGTTTACCAGTCCGGAACCTGGTCAGTGGTCTTTGTTATGTAAATAAAGGCAAGTACAACCTCAGAAAGACGTGTTTTAAGACCTTGGGTCTCGAGACTCATGAAAAAACAAAACAAAAGAACGATAACACTGAGGTACGTCGGAGTAAGTCCTACATACGCACAACAGTAGCACCGGTCGTGGCAGGAACGGACAAGAGAACCCGATAATCTCTGAGTATGTTCTCCGAGAGTCGGTCCTCCCATCGGAGGGGTAGGGTTAGAGCGGTGTACGAAAATTCGTCTACAACTGGTAGCGGAGGAAGTAGTTGTTTTGGTCAGTGAGTTGTCGATCATGGTATTCGGTCTACGGTGTCAGGAAACCCACGTCGGTCTCTTAAGCTTAGGGACTGACGGTGCAACGTAGCGCGCCGTCTTACTCTTTTCCGACTAGAGACTTGTAAAGGGATAAAACTAACTGAGTAGGTTGGGGGTGAGGGTGTTAGGAAGTACGGATTCGTGTGTGAAGACTTCCTGCGTATCGTCTCTTCCTAGACGGGCGGGTGGCGTAATCATTGAGACCCACCTTTCGCACTGAAATGGCGGGTCACCAATCTTGGTCGACGTCAAGGAGACGACTCTCAGGTACACACGGGTCGGACACTGGAAGTCCTCCCTCCAGTCACCAGAAGAAAAAGAACCGGTCGTCCCAACCTTTGTTTTGTTTTATTACGACTGCACGACTCAATACTGTTTGGTTCTGTGTACAGTGTTCCCCCTTTTACTGTCGAAATGACGACGCCACTAATATTTTTGTTGCTTTAATTGGTGGCTATACCAATACGCTCATCTTACCTTGTCGAAATAACACGACACTTGACCTCTGGTGCTCGTATAAAATCCTGACAGTTTGGATTCTTCGATATCTAAAGGGACTTTAACGGTGATTAACTCTAGGAAGGTTAAAATAATCAGAATAAAAGGTTGGTTGACTTGCGAAATGGGCCTCAATAAAAGGGGAGATCTTTTGAAAATAAAACATTTCAACTTGTAAGAGGGATAAGTATAAGAGACATTCTAAATGAATGGTATTGTTTTGTCAGTGCAAATATTGAAGTAGTTTAGACCGACAAATCTGTCTTTATGAATATTTGTTACTATGGTCATTTTAGTTTTTCACTTACAGTACAAACTATTCAAAACAAGTTTGTCAAAAAAATAATCACACAGAATTTAAAAGTCTCTTTATGTGACTAGGTCGAACCGGACTTAAAACGACACATTTGAAGAGAAAGCGATATAAAACTCAACACCTCGGTCCGTCTCTGCAGTGCTTACCTACATATCTGCCGTGTGACACGTATCGACGGACCGCAGGTTTCGACGTCAAGTTGAGAAGACTAGGGTCGGAGTTTACAACGTCGTAATCGACTCTTAGAGTAACGACTATGGTTTCTGTTTACTAACTTATGAAAATAAAGGTTACTTTGTTGTCGATCTATCTATTTAAGACTCAAAATTTATTTTATCCTGATTGTGGTGAGTCAGTAAGTTACGTTGTACTAAGATAATGACTATTTTTTGATCACAGAATAATATACGACATATTAGGGTCATCAGGTCTTAATCGTCTTACTATAGCAAAATGTGGTCCCGTTCACATAATTGTTTTCTGTAGAGACTTCTGTTTAAAGTACCTATAGTCTGTCGTGTGTCCTCGTATACTTTTGAACGTCCTGGCATTATCCTAGAGTTTGGAAGCAAAGTGCTAAGTTAGTTATTCGTCTACCGACTTATAGATGCATAACATAAACTTATTCCTTTTGACTAGACATTAGTTGAAACTTTGTGTGAGTCACAATTCTCGTCGAAAGAACTTTGACCCTTTCCGTTTGTTGAGGCGTCGACGGAGAACCTCGACATAGAAAACCTGTAAAGGGATACTCACGCACCGAGGAAGAGAAACTCAGGTCAAACAGTAGGCTAAAAGACCATCCCAGTAAAGTGAGACACGGACCGTATTGGATATGTGAACTGTCTTCTCAATACTCGTCCACGTTTGTAGTGGTGTAGGGGCTACTCTTCCGCCTCGTGTCCTTCCGACTCTTCACTCCACAGTGTCAATCATCCACCACATCGACCCCAAGTCGGGTCTTCTAGCCAAGACTTCGGTCACAGGAACTGCCGAGGTCGTACCAAGTGGTAAGAAGTCTCTTGACGGTATCTGAATGGGACATGACATTTGATAAACCCCCCACTTGTCGGAAGAGCACGTTGTCACTACGCGTCCCGACTACTGATCTGGCGTAGGATAATGACCACCCCAGTGGAGCTATAAGGCATTCGTGGGGTTCCACTTGAACAGGGTGGGAACAGTGGAGGGTAGTGGAAGGTGAGACTGAAGAGAGGAGAGGAGAGGTCAACCGGTCAGTCACGGGGAAGTAGTCGAGAAATGGGTCTCTACCACAGATTGAGGAACGATGAGTCTTACACCAGACGTCTGGTCGTAGTCACCGTAGTAGACACAACCATTCTTTACGTCTGAGAGTCCGGTAGGGGTTTGGCTTACGTAGTTCCGGAAGTAGAATTGTTCTAGGGGTACACTAAGTTTGGGTACACTTTAAAATTCTTCGCACCTAGACCATGGACAGAGGGTCTACGGCTTCTTCGATCGGTCACATCTTATAAAGGAACCAAACCCTCATAAGGGAAGAGATAGAGTGAGAGTCAAATCAAGTCAAGTCAGTGAGTCAGCACAGGCTGAGAAACGCTGGGGTACTTGGCGTCGTGTGGTCCGGAGGGACACGTAGTGGTTGAGGGTCTCAAGTGAGTCTGAGTGTAGGTAGTCAAGTGACTACGGTAGGTTGGTAGAGTAGGAGACAGTAGGGGAAGAGGAGGTCGGAAGTTTGAAAGGGTCGTAGTCCCAGAAAAGTTTACTTGGTCAAGAAGTGTAGTCTACCGGTTTCATAACCTCAAAGTCGCAATCGTAGACAGGAAGGTCACTTGTGGCTTCTGACTAGAGGAAATCCTACCTGACCAACCTAGAGGAACTCTCAGAAGAGGTTTTGGTGTCAACTTTCGTAGTCAAGAAGTCACGAGTCGAAAGAAATACAAGGTTGAGAGTGTAGGTATGTACTGATGACCTTTTTGGTATCGAAACTGATCTACCTGGAAACAACCGTTTCATTACAGAGACGAAAAATTGTACGACAGACCCAACCAGTATTGAAAAGAAGGTTCCTCGTTCATAGAAAATTAAAGTACCGACGTCAGTGGTAGACGTCACTAAAACCTCGGAGGGGGGTGGTTTATTTCAGACAGTGACAAAGGTGACAAAGGGGTAGATAAAAGGTACTCCACTACCCTGGTCTACGGCACTAGAATCAAAAGAGTTACAACTCCAAATTCGGTTAAAGAAGTGAGAGAAAGAGAAAGTAGTTCTCCGAGAAATCAAGGAGAAGTGAAAGACGGTATTCCCACCACAGTAGACGTATAGACTCCAATAACTATAAAGAGGTTCGATAGAACTAAGGTCGGACACGAAGAAGGTCGGGTCACAAAGAGTACTACATGAGACGTATCTTCAATTTATTTGTCCAACTGTTATATGTCGGAACTGCATGAGGAAAGAGCCAAACCTTGGTCAGACAAGAAGGTACAGGTCAAGATTGACAACGAAAGACTGGACGTATATCTAAAGAGTCCTCCGTCCAGTCTACCAGTCCATAAGGATAGAGAAATTCTTAAAAGGTCTCGAACAACACTGGGCGTGTCAGTTTCAGAAACCACATCAGTTGTTTCGTCTTTATCTACAAAAAGACCTTGTTTTTTTTTCACTCTCAGGAGAGTGAGATCCCGAAGGAACAAAGGGATTTCCTCGGAGCAAATACCGGGGTTTCGTGTGCACGCGAAAACCCTTTCTCCCCGAGAGAGGTCGACGAGGGCACAGACCGGGTGGGACCGGGAAGGGTCACGGAGGAAGACGGACAGGGTAGAGGGCTAAGGTCGACGCTGACGGGAAGAGGTCACCCAAGACGAGAAAATCTAAAGTTTCTTGTCGGTTCACAAATCCTTTAGTCGAGGTCCAACGAAAGAAAGAATAAAACGGTTCATTTTAGCAATTTTTCTTTTGATGATAATTGGTCTTGATAGGGAAATATTAGAGTCTTATTTCGTATCCTATAAATTAACGTATGAACTGTCTTTAAGTGAAAAACAAACAAAAAAGAACAAAGTGTTATAGAAAGGAGGACAAAGTGGAACTGGACTAATCTTCTATTTTTCAATAACTTATCGGAGGGTCTCATTATAAATACCTAGTGAAGTCTAAAACATAGGTAACATGACTTTCACAACCTCCGTCCCAGGTCTGGACAGAGAGAGAAAGAGGAAACCTGGTGGACAAGGGTCTTTCGTAAATAACAGGACTCTGTTCTCTTCACTGAAGGATTGTTAATGAAGGGTTGTCTGACACGAGCAATTACTTTCGACCGGTAAAGGACATACTTTTACAGTGTAAGCACAAACGGGAATCGTCACAGACTCTAGTTCGTAAAAATAGGGTGGCCACCCTTCTATCGGTCGAGATACCTCTCCTCAATACATAACACGATTTCGCACATGTTCTTGGGCTCGGACCTTTAAGACGATAAAAGACATTCTTGTCCTTCGTCAAGAAGCAACGTAGTTGAATTGTTTATAAATATTCTCACAACTGGTACTGGAGGTCTGAGTTACTGTTGGTAGTAGGGACTCATTATGGAGAGACGAGTGGAATATCTCGCCGTCCTGATGAAGACAAAACAAGTGATCCTCTCTAGGGGAGGTCTTATAGTGTGTTTTTACCACTCCTAGTTAACACCATCAAGTATCATTCTCCACGATTTGAGTCTGATTCATATTTTTATTAATTTCAGTAAATTAATAGTCACTATCGAAGGGCAATGGGATACACTGATTTCTTTTTGGAGGAGACGAAACGTAAGTCCGGGTGCCTAAGCAAGTAAGTTTATAAATACTGTATGGATGACACACGGTCCATCATAGTGCAAGTAACCTCTATGTCTTTACTTTTACTTTCCACTGTGAAAGACAACCGTACCTCTAGTGGAAGGTACTGGACGGATTCCCCCACTCACTCCCACTTTGTTCCTCGAACACACGTGATCAACCGAACCGACGATGCCGTTCCGTGGTATCTGACTCCCCGAATTTGTGTCTGAAAATAAGAGTGTCAAGAACTCTCACACAGTCTCACAGTCGTACCGACCCTACGACCACTTCTGAGAGACTAAAGAAGTCCATCACTCCTTTCTCTTTCCTTCGATAGAGAAGAATTTTCCAGTTATTAGGGTAAGTACTCCCAAGGTGAGAGTATTGGACAACAACAAGTCAACGATTCAGTACAGGTTGAAACGCTGGGGTACCTGACGTCGTGTGGTCCGAGGAGACAGGAAGGGATAGAGGGTCTCGAATGAGTTTGAGTACAGGTATCTCAGTCTCTACGGTAGGTTGGTAGAGTAGGAGACGGCAGGGGAAGAGGAGGACGGAAGTCAGAAAGGGTCGTAGTCCCAGAAAGGGTTACTCAATCGAGAAGTGTGGTCCACCGGTCTCATAACCTCGAAGTCGAAGTCGTAGTCAGGAAGTCCTGACTGAACAAACTAGGGGAACGTCAGGTTCCCTGAGAGTTCTCAGAAGAGGTCGTGATGTCAAGTTTTCAAAGTTAAGAAACCACGAGTCGGAAGAAATACCAGGTTGAGAGTATTGGAGTAGTAGAGGGTTTCGGGGTGGAGGTTTGCGACATGGGGACCCCAATCCCGAGGTGGGACACTCAAGTCTCCCTGCGTCAAGTCAAGTATCGTCGTGCACCTCAGTAACCTGTTCGTGGGGCGTGCACCTTCTCCACGTTTTTAAGTAGGAGAACAGTAGACAAGTGGTTCATAAGTGATGACTGACCCTTGCGACAACCTCAAACCCCTGGCACCACTGGGCTACGGGGATCTAAGAGCTCGAAATCTCGAGAGAGCTCAGGACCCGAGAGGGAGAAGAGGAGGACTACTTTCGAGGAAAGGAAGGAGGTGCTGGGAGGGGTGGGGGGTGGAAGAAAAAAGGTAAGATCTTTTGCACGGGAGTCGCAAAACACAGTAGAGACATAGTCGTAAATATTGAGACAAAAAACGTATGTTCAACCACAGAAAGTTATCTGAGTCCCCGGGAGTTCCAGTCCCTGTTCTTGAAGTAACAGAGACATAGAGTGGTTTAAGACGTGGGGTCGGGGTCGGGAGGGACCTTTACCGGAACGTGTCTTACCTAGGCGAAATTATGATAATTATGATCCACACCTTGTTTACCTATGAAAATATTACAGAGAGGACACAAACTTTGGGGGTCACCGAAGGGTGCGACGGGAATTTCGGACTAAGAAATGGCACGGGAGGGGGGACGGGAGGAGGCGTGACCCGTTGTGGTGGAAGAGGGTGGGGACGGGCGTGTCCCCGGAGAGAGAGAGAGGGAAGAAAAAGACCCTTGTCGAGTGAACGGAGTGGGAACGTCGGAGACACGAGTAAGAGTCGAAGTGAGCACTCCGAGCGAGAAACCAAGACGGGAAACGGGTCCGAAGAGGAGGTGTGACAGTGACAACAGAGGAGGCTCTTCGGGAGAGACTGGTGAAGTGACTTTGCCGGAGAGGAATCAGTAAGAGAAAGTCAGAAAGGTCCACCTGAAAAGAAGTATCGTGAATGGTACACTTCAGTAGAACAATATATAGAATAAAGAACAAAGATATTCTTAGCACCGAGAATTTCGCCTCACACTAAAAAGGGAGGGTTCCCTATAAACCGTTACAGACCTCTATAAAAAACCAACAATGTTGACGTTTCTCCCACAATGACCGAAGATTACCCATCTCCGCTCCCTATGACGATTTGTAAGATGGCACATGTTCTGGGGGTGAGGGACGGGTCAAGTCAAGTCAGTGAGTCAGCACAGGCCGAGAAACACTGGGGTACGTGACGTTATGCGGTCCGGAGGGACAGGTATTGGTTAAGGACCTCGAACGAGTTTGAGTACAGATAACTCAGTCACTACGGTAGGTTGGTAGAGTAGGAGAGAGCAGGGGAAGAGGGCGGAAGTCAGAAAGGGTCGTAGTCCCAGAAAAGTTTACTCAGTTGAGAAGTGTAGTCCACCGGTTTCATAACCTCAAAGGCGAAGTCGTAGTCAGGAAGGTTACTTATAAGTCCTGACTAAAGGAAATCCTACCTGACTAACCTAGAGGAACGTCAGGTTCCCTGAGAGTTCACAGAAGAGGTTGTGGTGTCGAGTCTTCGTAACTAAGAAACCGTGAGTCGAAAGAAATATCAGGTTGAGAGTGTAGATATGTACTGATGACCTTTTTCCGGGGAGGGGGTGGTGTACCGTTTTTACAACAGACCAAATACTAGTTATGGTGGTTCTACCTCTTGGGAACCCGATCTGAACACACGACACTCCTACCCACTGAAGACAGGACAAAAACGAGATGGGCGAGTACAGAGTCTGTCACGGACTTGTCTCATGAGAAATCGACAAACGCCGTACCTATTTCTCGAAATACTCTTTGTTCTCCCCCTTTACTCTGCACCCCCAGAGATGGAATACTAAAGACCTATTTCCCTTAGACTTGAGTTGCGGCACGGCAATCTGTAAGAGGTCACTTCACCGACACAGGCGGACACTCACTAGTGCGGCGACCCTGTCCTGGTCTCCCACCCTTGCCCCCTCCCCGGACGAAGAGAGTGGAGATAGGAGTCCTATGATGTTCTGTGGGTAACGGTTGGAAGAGGGGGGTAAGTTCCTTGAGTCACACTCCTGCCGTGTAATCCTGTGTTCGCAAAAAGTCTCCAAAAAGGTCCTTCCCTTCTTAAAAAATTTTTAATATTTTACTGACTAAATTACTATTTCTTAGTACGAGACGGAGACTGTAATTTCCCGTAGTAACAGAGTCGATTCGCTACATTTGCTAGAATTACCTGCTTAGGAAATTTTCATTGTACCTTAAATTTTTACCTTTTATAGTCCCGGAGTGTCCTACTGACACTTTTAGTAGGCAAATAATAGATGCATGTGAATTATCAGACGACGGACTACTTCTTAGTAAACGATTGGGCCTCCTTTCCGAGGAAAAGGTCAAGTTAGGGACCCGCTCGGGCGGGTCCTGAAGAGAAGGAAGGAGGGTGGAGGACAGCGGGGGGCAAAGGGCGGGGGGTGTTGGGCACTGAAGAAAACAGTGACAGATCTCTCTCAGGTAGTGTCGGTATTGGGGGTAATTTCGTAGGAGATTCGTCAAAGCCTCCTTGTTCCATCCAAGTGGTACTCGGCCACGTCAATCGTTGTTTAGTCGGAAATTAACCGCTCTTACTGAGTAAACTTTCCCTAATAATCGGCTTACAATTAACTAATCACCTTGATTTCGGAATCACTCGTCTCGGAATGGGAAGGAGGTGGCTCTGAGTCGGGTCTTAGGAAGGTGGTGCACCGAGTGGGACCAACCTTGAGGACCGGGTGTCTCTTTCTCAAAAGGAGAAATACCAAAGGTATGAAGACACTCTCCGAAACTTTAGTTCTTTATCTTCAATTTGTTCACTGTTTTTTCTGTTGGCCGACAAAATATACGGAGATAAACTGACCTAGTCGATGCAATACGACGATATTGTTTGTTGGGGGGTCTCTGTTACTGAATCCTGTAGTGTCAAAGTGGAAAACGAGTACGATGTACCACGCAGCTTCCACCACCCGACGTGTCCGACTTACGGGGACTTCGACTGGGACGTGTACTCGTTGGTGGTGGGGGGTTTGTGTTACTGAGTGCTGTTTTTGAACGAGACATGAGTGAAACAAAAGCAACAAACCAGTGATTCAACGTAGGTTGAGACGGTGGGCACCTGACAGCGGACGGTCCGAGGAGGCAGGCACCGTAAAGGGTCCGTTCTTATAACCTCACACAACGGTAAAGGAAGAGGTCCCCTAACAGGACGGGGTCTCTAGTTTGTGTAGAGAAAGTAGAGGAATTGACCGTCTACCTAATAAAAAAAAATGGGGGATCGGTTGAGAAATGAGTACGATAAACAGTTTACACTCAACCCCCATCACTTGAGACGAGTTGTAATGAGACTTAACATTACTTTTTCTACAACAAAGGATGGCACTTGGGCCTCCTTCTCTTCTTGTGTTTACTACACTTGTAGTAATAATAGGGTCACGGACCGGGATCAGTAGTAGTAGTGGGGCTATCAACTACGGTAGTAACTCCAGACTGGCACCCGGTTCTGGACTTGAATAGTGACAACACAGAAGAGTGATGTGAAAGTGTTGTTGAGATTTCATCTCCCGTAAAATGTAGGAGTCCGGACTTCGCTCTGTCAACAGTCCGTCGAACGGGGCACAGGCTCGATCAGTCGACCTCTCGACCCAGACTTGACTCCAAACGAACCGAGACGACGGGTCCGCAGGGGCGGTGTGGACTGGTCAGGGCAAATCATTCAAAGGCAGACAGCAGCGTGAGTCCTAGAGACCTTAACCTTACCTGCACTACGACCACCAAGAGTCAAGAGTTGTGAATCCATCGTGTACTCGGTTGTAAAATGAAGTTATCGATACATAAAAAACATTATACATAAGTCCTTCCTATATTGATTGTACCGGTTTCGTACCAGAGTTCCTGTAATAACGAATTAAACTCCGAATTGATTTAAAAATTCAAATTTTTATCAGTTGAAAATCTTAATCCATATAGGTCATTTTTATGATGTGTTTACATTCTTTTTACCCTTTTATCATGTGTTAACTACCTCCAAACTTGTCTGACCAAAAAAAAGTACATGACTCAGTTAATTTGTTGAATTATGAACGACTCAGATAAGTACCCGACTTCTTAGGAGTGTGCAAAGGACGGGTAGTAGAAGGAAGATTGAGTAGGGGTGTGGTCACCAATTCTTACAGGAGGAGATCAAAGTCCTTGTAGAACATCTCAAACAGAACAAAACAAACGAGTCAATACAGGTTGAGAGACGCTGGGGTACCTGACATCGGGCGGTCCGAGGAGACAGGTACCCTAAGAGGTCCGTTCTCGTGACCTCACCGAACGGTAAAAGAGGAGGCCCCTTAGAAAGGGTGGGCCCCTAACGTGGGTGAAGAGGACGTAAAGACCCTAGCAGTTCACCTAATAGATGATGACTCGGTGGTCCCTTCAGGGGCGCATTAAATCCTGGTTAGTGTGACAGATCATCACAAATATATTGTACAGCCAAAAAGGGTAATCTGCTACATGGCGAGCACCCCAAAGTAATCAAAATTATAAAGGTCAAGGACCGGGTCCATCTATAGAAATTTATTTCAGTACCCGGAATGAAAACTCATAAGACGTTAGATCATTCTCTATTCGTAACATAGTTATCAGAACAAGCCATTCATTATTCGTTTTATAAGTCAAGTCCGACCGAATATCCCTTGAGTGTTTGAGTAACTAGACTCTCGGGGTCTCCCGTTCGAACTAGATCGCCAACTCGTCATAGTGGTTCTTAAGTCGAAGGAAGATAGAGGGTCCGACGGAAGCGTGCACCGGGATTCTACCACCGACCTCCCGGGACCTCAATATTTGAAGGAATGAGCATAGGTCGTTCTTTTTCAAAGTAAAAGGCCAGCAGGGGCCTTTAGGACGCCCATTAGTGACATTGACCTTGTGGAAGGTAGAATACGGTTCAACAGTTCTGCTAGAGTCAAAAGTCCCTACACTTTACCCGACCACCGATTTCGGATCCAGAGGACCAGACACGGGTCTGGACCTTCGCCCCAAAGCCAAGGGTCTTAGGGTACTCAGAGATACCTCTGGTCCCTGACCTCCTCCTCCCCAATCCCTCCCACGACCTTCCGTCGGTCGTCTCTCAGTGACGTCCGTCTACCTCTCTTTGCACCCAGACTGAGGTCGCTTGTACCTCGTACAACATTGACTATAAATCGTGGGGGTACAGTGGAACGTTCACTAACGAAACAGAGACAGGGTTGTGTCCGGCGGGACCGGAAATTCAGACCGGTGGATTGTCACGCCTTCCCTGAAGTGCCGGAGAAGGAAGCGCGACACAAAGGGAGGCACCCCGAAATGCAAACGTGACGGGAGAGGTCGGGGGAAAGGGCCAAGGTGAAACGACTGTTGTTTCTAGTACCTTTACGAATTAAGTCCTGCGTCGAGAATACAAGAGTTGAGACGTGACTTAGGACAAAACAAAGTGGAACAATTTTTGCAGAAGGGGTTAAATAGAAAGTTAAATAAAAAGACCCACAAGAAGGTCAAATTTTTATGCAACCCAAATAAAAATCTAGAATCAGTAATCACGACTCTCTGACAAAAGTTTGTCTGAACAAGAAAAGAGAGTAAACAAGTTATAAACTAAGGAATAAATTTGACGAAAAGAGGAGAACCCGAGAGAAAGATGTTTAGATTTGTGACCCTCTTTTTACCCCCCTTGTCCAGTCGAGGGGTATGAACGTCTTACATCTCGCTTTACATAGGAGGAAACCCCCCGTTAAACCGTGTATCTAATCTCCAGTGTTTACTGTTACCGGAGCGACAAGTTTACTCCAGGTCGTCAACCCTCCAAAGTAGTAAACCCAAATATTCGGAGTCACACAGTCGTTTTAGTCGACACAGGATCCGGAGACACTCTCGTGGATGTCCAAGAATGACTCCCTCCCGTCACGGTAGGTTCCTTCCGTAGTAGGTCCCCTCTACGGGTACTGTAACTGGGGTACGGTCGAGCACAGTACATCGCCAATCCGCTTAGGTGTCAGCTGGTAACCCTTTAATACAGTGGCACCCGCTCAATGAACGAAGGAGGTTCAGAGGTAGGAACAACCGTCTTAGTCGTAGATCGTTATCCTAACAAAACTCCTCACTTACTTACGTACTCAATTGTTTCGCAAGTCGTGTCACGAGCAGGTCGTCCTTTTCGAGGATTTTCAGCCCATGGTGAGAGAGGTAGTAGTAGTAATAGTCAATAACAATTAAGATATTAAATCCTACTATAATTAAAAAAGCATGATCGACAAAGGAAAGGGGTCAGAGACAAAAGGCAGTAGAGTAAAATGAATCGTATAAAGGGTCGTGGGAACGTCTAGGCCAGCTATAAACGGACCGATTGTTTTCGGTGCCTCCCGTTTTCACGGCCCAGGGTTGAGTGTACTATTCGGTCCTAGGCTCCAAACTCTTTATGGAAGCACTAAAGACGATGGACACTCTTCTGGTCTTCGGTGACCAGAGAGACTGACAACAGTCGGGGACTATCTCTACACAGAGGAGAAAGGCAATAAGCGAACAGAGAAATAAAAACCGATGTAGTACGCCGTACGCCCTAGAATCGAGGCGTCGGTCCCTCGTTTAGACACGGGGGACGCCACCCTCGTGTCTCAGTATTGGTGTTCGGGCGGCTCCTTCAGGACTGAAAGGTCAAAATTTTCGGGTGATCTGGGCTCAAACTAGAGACCCAGCCCTTCTAGGGGACCTCTTCCCTTACCGATGGGTGAGGTCATAAGAACGGACCTCTTGAGGCACCTGTCTCCTCGGCCCGCCCGATATCAGGTGTCCCGACGTTTCTCAGTCTGTACTGACTCACTGACTGCGCAAGTGAAAAGTTTCAGACTTCATACGCATCGGAAACCATTGAAGTCGTCCTTAAGTTGTCCTTAAGTCCATTGTAGGAGCATCGTAACGGGACTAAAAACTGCGTCTAAGTAGACAGAACTGTTGATTTGACTCACGATCCACCGTTCTCTCCTGCGGATCAATGTCAATACATATGTCTATAAACCACACAAAGTCCGTTCACTTTCTTTGTTTCGAGGTGACTCCAATGGACTTCCTCAGAACCTTGGACTCAAACACAAACCGACAAAGAGAAGAAAGAAGAAGGTTTTTCTTACCTTGTCCTGTAAGTTGTTTTCTGTCTTTACTTTACTACTTTCATTCCCCTCCCTTTTCATGTTCTTCGAACACTACTTCCCTTACTAGTCAACATGGTCGTTTGGAGTCGATTCGTCTCGTTGAAGTTGACTCGTGTCTCACTCAGAGTCTGCGAACGGGGGGCCTTCTTTTCGGTGCTGGTCGGATCTCTCGTGTAATTTTTCGTCTCTGTAATGAAACGGTTGTTTCCAGACAGATCAGTTCCGATACCAAAAAGGTCGTCAGTACATACCTACACTCTCAACCTGGTATTTCTTCCGACTCGTGGCTTCTTGACTGCGAAAACTTGACACCACAACCTCTTCTGAGAGCTCTCAGGGAACCTGACTTCCCTCTCGGTCAGTCAGGTAGGACTTCCTCTAGTCAGGACCCACAAGTACCCCTCCTGACTACGACTCCGACTTTGAGGTTATGAAACCGGTGGACTACGTTTCTCGATTGAGTAACCTTTTCTGAGACTACGACCCTCCCCAACTCCCGTCCTCGTCCCCTGCTCTCTCGTACTCTACCGACCTACCGTGGTGGCTGAGCTACCTGTACTCAAACCCATTTGAGACCCTTAACCACTACCTGTCTCTCCGGACCGCACGACGTCAGGTACCCCAGCGTTTCTCAGCCTGTGCTGACTCGTTGACTTGACTTGACTTGACTCAGAGCCTCCGAGGACCGACGTGTCCCTTTTCTCTTTGTACCACCCAAGGTCCCGGGAGGAGATTATTCTTTCGCCCGTGTAAGCAGTCCTTTCTGCTTGATAAAAGATCCTGAATTTGGGATACTCTTTAAATAGTACCTCCTGGAATGTATTCTATGTACTCATACATATAAATTGTGTCTAGAGGTCACAATCGGTACCCTAAATAGACGGAAAAGCCCTTCATTTAAAGTCTAGAGTCGTCCAACTGTCACAGAGAAGTTTAAATGTCACAGGTACACGTCATTTCATCGACGAAGGGTATGGTGCAAAATGACCTGGCCGATAGTTATAAACTAGTTTAACCCGGTTTCAAAGTTTGACGGGAATTTAATATGGGTCTCTTTCACGAACATGTACGTCTTACGGACTCACCCGAAGTTTTAACTCAGGAACACTCGACCTTCGTAGAAAATTTTTATATAGATGTGGTAAAAGAGGTCAGGGGCAGGGAGGGGTCTTACGAATACTACATTTAGACAGACGTTTTAGGTATCAACCAGTATTTTTACGGTTGGTGTGACCGAGGAAGGTGTGTGTCCGTGAGTCCAAAAACTACGTCTTAACACATGGAGAAACACATATGGAGACTAACATGTGTGTAGATTGTGCTAATCACAACAAGTGTCTTATACGTACAGACTCATTTTGTTGTCAACGAGACTCACTCGGACTTCCTAGTCAACTGTACTACTCTACAGTAGACACGAGGCGGACGTAGAGGCCATAAACACACCTCATTAATGTACTTGTCCAGGTCACCAAAATAACGGTATCTCGACGTAATAAACACTAGTGAGCGGAGGAACAGACGTGACCCGAAGGTCCGAGACAACCTTTACATGAGGAGACTTATTGGGGTCAATGAGGGTAAGCTAGGTTTCACTTAAAAGTGGTGGATCCTTACAGAAAGGAGGTAGGATCTTGTCGGAAAGTGTGAGAGTTTTAGAGACTTTCCTTCGGAACGACTCTAATTTCGTCCGAGTAGTCCCGTAACGGAAGACCCGCACGGCAAGTAGGACGGATACATTCCTGGAGACTTACGGGTTGCACTTTGTGGGTCCGAACCGCAAGTACTGGTGTCAGCGGGTTTATTTACCATCTCGGAATTTTTCTCAGTCTTTATTATCTATTGACGTAAACCTCCGTCTGAAGATAGGTTTATAAAAAAGGCGGATTAACAATTCATAATACTAGAGTTATATTTGGAGTCCCAAGTCTCGCCACAGGGAGAAACCATAGAACTAACAATTAGTTTACCGAAAACATTAAATGTAAACTTCACACATGTGTCACCGCGTAATATAAGTCTTTTAATCTACAAAATTCACAACCTTCGACACTGTCACCGTAATTGTATTTCGAGAAGACCAAGTTCAGCTCATACTATCAAACAGAGAGACAGAGAAAAAAAAAAAAATGATCAATAGTTCAACAGTACCAAGTTTACAGTAAAAAGAAGGAATCTCAATTTTTGTTGTTGTTATCGTTTTCGTCCACTTCACTCACAAATCATATCTTGGTTGGGACATCCTTTGTCCTTGTAGTTCCTTTAAAGAAGAGAGACCCCAAACGCCCATAAAACCTTTAAAAGACGACAATTACTTCCCCTTTTGACAGGTGATTTTTAATCGTGTGACCACTCGTTAAACACTTGCGGGTTGCACCCCTTAGACTCCTCCCATAAAAAGACACACGGGGGACAAACGTGGTAATCACAATTTACAGACAGTCGGAAAGGTAACATCTGACATCAGTAACAAAAGGACCCTAAATAATGAGTCGAGACTTTTGACCGAGATCCGATGTTTAACGGTATTTCCCCTCTTGTAAACCAACAACAAAAAAAAGAAAAGGAACGACTTTATCACACCCACCTTTCCTCTTTTTTTAAGTAGAGTAAGAAAATAAAAAACTCACTTTTTTTATACCGACATCAACATTGTTCTCGTATACCAAACTATAAAATGGTTTCATTTATTTATATAGTTTTAATAGAATAGAATCTTGACAACCTACTACATCTCCCCACTAGTAGCACCCAGTCCGTTTTAGAAGTACAAAAATCCCCTTCGGTTTAGTATGCGAGAGGAAAATTAGGTCGAAAAGAACTAAACACAAAATTCCCTTCAAAGGAAGTAACCGATTTGAAAATAGTACACGGGGTCTTTCCTCATACACTATTGTCCTATGTATTTTACACCGTTAATCTGAGAGTGGAGTTTCTCGAGTACCAGAACCACCCCTTTGCCCGTAATTTGGTCATGAAAGGATTGTAAGACACGGAACACCCATTTGCGTCTCACACGTTGAGATCTCATGTATATAATCTGTAAATAGTATACACGCATGGGTCCCGTTCATTTTTTACACGAAGTAATTTTGTACATGTTTTACCTTTAAAATTTTCTAATTCTATATTCACTATACAAATAATATATATTTATATAGCTTATATACCATATATGTATACACACTGGGGTACCAGACAGGAACCCTAAGAGGTCCGTTCTTGTGACCTCACCCGCCGGCAAGGGAAGAGGTCCCCGAGAAGGGGGTGGTCCCTAGCTTGGGCCCAGAGGATGTAGTCGTCCGTTTAAGGAATGACAGACTCGACGGTCCCTCCGGGGTTTGTATCTACACATATACTTATACACTAAACTTATAATATTAATATAAAATTATAATACTAATATTAAACTTATAATATTAAACGTGAAACATAAATATAATGTAAAATATGTATCGGTATGAAAAGACGAATTTTATAAAAAATTTTGAGACTTAAAATAAAAAATTTAAAAATGTCACTCTCGTTTGACCAACTTATACCAATCGTCAAAGACTTCTGGAACGGATAGTGAAGTGTTATGCAACTAAGTTTGCAGACCAACATTTAAAATAACAACAACTATGAACCAAATTTGCTGACAGGCTCGACTCCGTGTGTCGTTACGTACCTAGGTTCACCTAATTCGAGCCCACTATTGCAGACGGAAGTGTCCGTGTCTCCTCCACGGGACGGACCCGTCACCGATTCCAGACCCCTCCCTCACCTCCCAGTATAGTTGCGAGGTCGCGACTGGGAGGCAGGGGAAGTCCTATCCCGGTAGTAGAGTATCCACTGTCGGAGTGTAGATCTCACTTCGTTCCGTGGTTGCGGTCACATGCAAAAGAATGAGAATCTGTTGTTAATGATCAAAAAAATGTGTGTTTTTATCTTTATTTATATTTAAGTTGAAGTATATACAAAAAGACATAATTTTATCTAGGAGAAAACGTGGGGACCCCCTTACGGTTCTGGGGGGGGGGTTTTTTTTTCGGATTAATGTGCTTGACTGCGGGCAGTCGCACTTCTTCCACACTACGCCATCTCGGAACGACGGTCCGCGGGGCACGGACGAGAACCCAGTAAAAAACAGAGATTCGTCCTTTAGCGTCGAGACTCAGTCACTTTGGTTTCGAAAGAGGGGATCACGTACGTCTCTCCGGCGAACTTAAGTGTCCGTCTCCGGGACGGGTGCTGGTATTAACCTCGGCCAAACTCTACTTCAAACGTTCTTCCGTTTTACCCAAAGGTACCACGGGTAGGGGGACATGAAACACCCAAGAGAGACATTGTAGTGGAATATAGGGTTGACATCGGGATTCTATGGACGTCTTTAGTCCAAGGAATTCGTAGAAGAGTATAAGTAAATTTTTTATTATAACGACAAGACAACAATAATAATGTAGCTCTTTGAGTAAAAAGAACTCCGCATAAATCTTTTAAGTCTGTCTGTTCTTTCATTTTTAATGGATAGTATCGGTGTGTACTACACGACAACTGTGAATAACCAAGTGGAAAGACATGTAAAAATTCGCAAAGAAAAGAATTTTTTTTCTTTGTAACGATATGAATTTAATATATGATAAAATTGTAGGAGGGGATCAATTTATATATAGGAATTCTAAAAAAGAATAAAGGTTTATCGTGATATCTTGGAGCAAAACTTATTGTTTAGCGTAGAGTAACTTACCTATAGAAGATTAAGTGATTCAGTCAGTGATAACAACCCAGAAATCCAACAAAGGTGGGATTTTGGAAAAAACTATAGTGTCGATCATTATTTTTTAACACTAAGATTAAAAAATTTAATAGCGATTTACAAACTTGTGTAAGATTTTAATGAAAGACTCTCAATCAAGATTTTTCATCTCAATAACTTGGTTTCCTGTATAGACGCCCAACCCTACATGAAAAGTATGACTAAAATTTAACATACGTACCACACACACATACGTAAGTACTCATGTGTGTGTCTGTATCGATATCTGTGTATATATAGTATATATGTACTTTACTGGTCAGTAATCGAAGTAGATTATGTATGTCAAGAGGGTACATACGACAGATCGAACACGTGGAATACTTTACACACACACACACACACAGACACACACAGAGTCAACATAGACTGAGAAACACTGGGGGTACCTGACATCGGACGGACAGAGGAAACTGGTACCCTAAAGAGTCCGTTCTTGTGACCTCACTCGACGGCAAAGGAAGAGGTCCCCTAGAAGGACTGGGTCCCTAACCTGGACACAGAGGATGTGACCGTCCGTCTAAGAAATGGTAACTCGGAGGTCCCTCAACGATCTAGAGAGTTAAAAAAAATCAAGTACGTTTTTATAAAAAAATTAACTTTAGAGTGTCTTCTGATCATATTTTATACACACATGCAATACTTCGTAAGATTATCTCCCTCATGGACACTCGGGTGGTGAGTTAGATTATTTTATAATGTTTACGACAATTCAAAGAACACACTGTAAGGGGGGGAGGTCAGGTTACGTGGGATGGTAGACGGTGTCGGTGACTGAACTTAACCCACAAATATTAAAGGAACGAAAGGAAGTATCAAAATGGTATACCCACATAGAGGGTTTTGTTGTACAATACACTGAACAACGTGTACATGTTCTTCCGTTCGTGTTTTCATAAGTATCTTTGTAATGAACATAATCGGTTTTTGGATCTTGTTGGTTTATAGATAATTATCTTATATTTTTATTTACAACAGTATAAGTATGTTATCTTATGATATGTACGTACTAAAGCTTATTCGGTACCAACGTACTTGGTATAGTCACAGAGAATCATTGTTTCGTTCAAGGTATGATATCTTACTATGATAAAAGAATGTTTCAAGTTTCACTCTATTCGAAAGTAAAAAGAATTCCTTAAGACCTCTCATTCTCACTAACACTACGCACGGTTAAAAAATTTACGACCTTTGATTAAATAACGTAAAATTTTGATAACACATACGGTTTGTTTTACACAGAAACCTACGTTAAGAAGGACCCTCGGGAAACGAAGACTGGAAACGAGACTCCGGAATCTAGTTGCGAACAAAAACAGTAGGAATACCCCATTCTCCAGTCTCGACAGAACGAAAGCATAGAAAAGTCTGGATACCCAGATCTCCCCTAAATTTCCTTTCCGATGTCTTATATTATTATTCCTACTCTATTGACACACTCTGTCCGGTAAGCTTCACTCCTAAGATTGAGACCTCCGGTTGTTTAGCTCTAATTTGTGTAGTCCTAAGTTCTTCGCCCGTCGTCGTCCAGTGTGTTGTCCACTCGACGCTCAGTCTAGTCGTCGACGACGCCGTACGATCCCTGAGACGGGCCGTGGACAAGAGGCACGGGAGTCCTCTCTCGACTTAGCGGTGCTACAATCTTTAGATGTAGACCTTTCGCGAGTGGCTCGAGGCCAATTGACATCGTGGAGTAGACTTACAGTGCCGGCGAGACACTCACTATCGTGATAGCTACAGCTGTAGTCGGGGTAGGATACTGGCTCCTGTCGTCTTCTCCCGTTAGCCGAGGGGTTTTGATGGGGTGGTGATCCACCGCCGCAGCTCTGCGCCCGAGGTCGTCAGACGGAGCCTCAAGAAGAATTGGTGCTACGATTGGGTGGAGAATTAGGAGGGAAACTTTGCGACTCAAAACCACTTCTACGTAGGCGTCATTTAATTGTCTACTGTAGTGAGAATTCCAAAAGTCAAAGCGATTTTCATCTTGTGACTGAATTCTTTCTTAGTTCGGCCCGAAAACAGATTGTCCTTTAAGTGTCAAAGTAGAAAGTTTCTCTTTTAAGATTAAGTCAACCGGTTCTTTGACTCTAGTTTGTGTCATCACCAGTCGTTCTCTACTGTCTTCCAAAAGACCCGAGGACCAGTCAAAAATAAGACCACGGGAAACGTTAGTCGAGGTAGTTGAGATTATACTATCTCTATAAAATTTACCCAGTGTTGTACACTTTGTGAAGAAAGAGTGTAGGCGCCTGTAACGAAAGGATTTTATTTTTAGGAAAACAAAGAAGGCCGACACTTCTTTTTCTTTTATGTGCATGTAACACTTCGTATATTTTTCTCCAATTTAAAGTGGTTGTCTGTGATGGTGACGATTACAAATCTGATACGGAAAAGGGACCACCGAGTCGACCACTTCTTAGGCGGACGTCACGTCCTCTGGACCCAAAGTAGGGACCCAACCCTTCTAGGGGACCTCTTCCCTTCCCGATGGGTGAGGTCACAAGACCGGCCCTCTTACGGTACCTGGTCCGGTACCCCAGCGTTTCCCAACCTGTACTGACTTACTGAAAGTGAAAGTAAAAGTACGGAAAAGTTTTCGAAAAAGGTTTATTGGTACATATTATGACTATTATGTCAATGTGTCTTCTACCATATTATGTTATCTCCAAATATTAGATCGAAAGGGAACCATAAATACCACTTATAGAAAAAGATAGTCATTCAATTCTACGTGTATTTAAAATTACTCTATATATATATATATAAAGTAATATACCTACATGGAATAAATGAATTCGATAAATGAATTGGGATAACGACTTGTACATCAAATTTTTTCTTTTTGAAAGGACAAGATTTATTGTGACTCCACTTGTGGGAACATACGTAGGAACGGGTGAAACGAATAAAGGACCCTGTCTTAAGGTCTTCACCTTAACGATGTCCAGTACGGACAAATTCCGAAGACTATCAGTCACGGTCTAGTGGGATTTTCCCGTGTAAATAATTGATCGTGTATTTCCCGAACGGAGGACCCTAAATTGTAAGTGATCGAAACTTCCTCGATAGCGTCGGACAGTGCAGACCCCGGATCTCCAGGGGAGATTACATTTAGTTTTGTAAACTCAGTTGTCGCAAGTCGGAACAGTCAGTGGGTGTTTAATATCCTCCGGAGGAGACAGCAACAGTCATTGTTTTTTCCCTTTTTAGTGGGTTTTACCGTATTTTTAATCCTCGGTCTGTTCATCAGTGGTTTTCGTCCGTTTACTCTGTTGTCGCTTTCTTAGAGACTAGCCTCACCTCACGTAGTCGAATCGAACCTAACAAACCCAAATCTCTCTTTCCGAATCTCGTAGACTCACGTACCCATTCATGGGTCTCGAACCGTGTCTCTTCCACGTTCCCTCACCTTTTCGCACACCCCAACTCTACTAGTCGATACATTTCCCCCTAGAAGCCACCACCGATCTACTATTAATTAGAAAGTAGAACGGGACAGTGGGACATATAAAGAGAGACAGTTTTAGACATCAGAGGTCTCCTACGGAAGATACCGTGGGGTACCCTCGACCCGTTCTCTTACACGATGCGTTTTTTCGTCTCCAAAGCTCACCACATACGCAGAAGACGTAGCGACCCTTGTCAGAGCCAACATCTTTCCGTTTACCAGGTATACGTTACCCTAATCTTTTTGTGCGTCTTTTTCTGTGTGTGTGTACGTTTTTACACACTGAAAATGGAAATATCCAGAGAGCTTCTTTTCCTATCTCAAGGTCCAGACTAATACGTTCGACCATAAAGGTCTTTGACCACACCGAAGGAAAAAAGACGAGACTAGATAGGTGTCACATAGAAAACTGTTTAAGGAGGTTCCCCTTTTTTTTTTTTTTTTCGTAGGGATCGTCCGATTTTAGGTTGTTTACAGTTTAAGGCTTGTTGTAATGTAACACAGAGATAAATTGTACTCTCCCCTACCGAAAAACTGTCCAAATATCGACTGCTCAAGATATCGGTCAGTACGTCCTGTTAATACAACCTCGATTAAACTACTTAGTTGAACTACGAGAGGGCACCAGGGACACCGGAAGTCCTCACATACGCGAGTTAAGAAAGACGACCTCCAGTTTTTATTCGAAACTTTAAACCGATTAGGGTAGTGTAGGCGTCCTGGGCAGACCACCTTATTAGAAACCTGCATGTGAGGACTGTCTCCGGGTTTGTCCTTCTCGGTGAACCATTACAGTAATCGTGGTAGGAGTTCCGCGGGCCACCCAAGGCTCCAACCCAAGGGCTCCGATCGCTACCGGAAAGCTCTTGAACTTATTAAAACACCACTCCCTTCGCTTCTCAAGTAAGACCTTCGTAAACCCCCAGTCCGGGATCCCTGTTTAATAAGGAGCAACAACCTAAGGCAAACTATCCCTAAACACTCTTGACTACTCCTCCGCATTTCTAAAGGACTCGACGAAAAGGGGTGCAGGACGTAAAAAGGTTGAGGGGTCGAAGGAACTCCGGACGATCGCCCCAGTAGGCCACGACCCGACCCCTGGCTCTTACGAGCCCATATTTAGGACTTGGACGGTGGAGAGTAGTAACTCGTTACGACCCGGTCAGCGAGTTAGGGAGACAGAAGGGACAAGGCCCTTTACGCCTATTATTAAGTATAAAGTGTTTGAACATGACCTTGATGTATATCGTTATAGATGTTTCCCGGTGGGTGTCCCGGACCATATACCATTTAAAAGTCTGTAACTTTTGAGAACTGGTATCTCACCATTTGAAGCTCTAGTAGGTTCCGGGCCTTTCAATGGCTTGAGGTAGTTAGGTTTATTTACTCCAGTTATGATATTAAACGTAACTGTCGACCGTAATAAAGGAAGTTTTAATAGTCGTGTTTCTTATCAAACGGTAGTCTGTCATTTTGACTAGAGGGGTTAGTTCTTGTCAGTAAGAATATCGACCCTCAATGAATGTACACCCTACCCGTCTTACGTCTGCCGAACGACGCAGTATTTGCCGTAAACAACACCCTGAAGCAAATAAGTAAGGTACATGTAAACAACTCGCGGAGGGATACGTCCGTCTACAGTCACACACTACACTTCCCTCTCCTGTCAAACCTCTGTCTGTTCGAGATAGTGAATGACTGACACTCGTTCAGTGAAGTGAAGTAGAGACTCGGAGTCGTAACAGCAGTAATTTGGCTCTATTCACATTGGACGGAATACTGCAACGGATGCTCCTAATTTACTCTGTTATCGATGTTTCTCGGATCCCGTTGCGGACCACGTCCCTTTTTTCACTTTCACTTTCACAAGAAGTAAGTCAGCACAGGCCGAGAGACGCTGGGGTGCCTGACGTCGGGTGGTCCGAGGAGGCAGGTACCCTAAGAGGTCCGGTCTTATGACCTCACCCACGGGTAAGGGAAGAGGTCCCCTAGAAGGGTTGGGTCCCTAACCTAGGCCCAGAGGAAGTAACGTCCGTCTAAGAAATGGTAGAATCGGTGGTCCCTTCGAGGAACCACGTCTCTTCCACGAGTTGTCTATCGAAAAAATAAGGTTCTTAAAGGAAATCAAAGGGGCAGATCCGTAGTTTTGGGTGAAAAACTTATCACTTCCGTACTGGTACCATCGGAACACTTGTTTCTCTAGACCTCACGGACGTGTCCTGTATTACGTACACCGTAAGATCTTTTATGAAGGACTTACTTGAGTACCCATTTAACTGAGCAGACTCGAGTCAGGTGTCATTATTTCACGATTTCGACGCGTACCGTCCGTCACCTGCCTACCTTTACTGAGTCTTCCACCTGAAACTCCGGTCTGACTTGCCCTGAGTTTAGGTCCGAACGGTTGTGATCGATGCACAGGAGTCTGTCGACTGAAATAGAGAGATTCCACGTCAAAGGAATAAACGTTTGACACACACTCTTATCGATACAATCTCCCAGTAGTCGAATATTCACACTGTCTATAATCAAAAACGGTATTAATAACGGTTTGTCCCACACATGTGGTATAACTGCGCCTTTTAGATAGAGGACTCGTAGAAAAGGAACGATCTGTGACATCACTCGAGACGTTTGATCCCTCTTTTTACTCGTTCTCTCTGTTCTACGGTCCGGACTCACTCTGTCTGGCATGGGGTCTACTTGTACTAGTAAAATCTGTCCCACCCCAAGGACCTCTGTGTAATTTTCGTTTCCGCCACAAACCCTCACCTGTCCAATGTAGTCTCTTCACCCAGTCTTTTCCAAGGAGACTCCTCCCTGTTCATTCGTCTCAGAGGTCCCTCTTCTTCCTCCACTGGGACAGTTCTAAACTCAGGGCTCTGCGGTTCCGGCTCCCCTGTCGTGCACGACCCCAGGACGTCCCTCTTACGACCGCGGTCTCACGAGGCGCGTAGCGCTTGTCCATGTTCAGCCCTCCTCCTGCCGGGTTCGATGAGTTTTGGGGCGGACGAGGACGTCCTGAGGTCCCCGTTGGCGTCTCGTAGCCCCAAACCAAGGTTTTACTACCGTTCGGAGACCGTCCCCAAAGCATCTACCTCCTGATCCGACTAAAGAAAAAGTTCCAGTAATGAGGCCCCGCCCCCCCCCCCCCGCCGCCACTGTTACTGTCCACAGTCCTTCTCAACGTCTTTCTGTTCAACCCTCCGAGGACAGGTCTCTCTACGAGTGCCAACCCTGCTTCACCCGCCGTTACCTCCCCTTCTACCCCCCCTACAACTTACACTAACCTCTGTCTCCGTGGCCTACCCCGTCACTCGTCCTCTCGGCGTACGAACGAGGAGTGCCGGATCTCACGAATGCGACCGTAAAGAAAAGGGGGGCGACGAGGGGAGAGAGGGGACCTCAAAGGGACCCCGCGGGACAAGAGACCTCTCCGCTCAGGAGACAAGGGGCCTCTCCGCTCAGGAGACAAAGGGGCGCTCTGACTCGACCCTGGAGCCCCCGAAACCGAGACCGAGGACCCTCTACACTTTAGTCGCCCCCAAGTTCGTTTCTTCCTTTTCTCCATTGGAGTCGTCTCTGTCGAAAGACCATAGTCGACGACAAACAAAGACGAGAACGAGAAATAAGTCATAAATGTACCTCGGGCGATTCACAGTAGTCCTTTGAACGAGATTTTTGAGTTCCCTGTCATTTTGAGTTTGGTCACTCGTATTCTACGTTCTTGGCTCCCTGTGCCGTAAAGACACGACAACGAGCCAGCACAGGCTGAGAGAAAAGATGGGGTTCCTGACATTGGGTGGTCCGAGGAGACAGATACCCTAAAAAGTCCGTTCTTATGACTCACCCAACGGTAAAGGAAGAGGTCCCCCAGAAGGGCCGGGTCCCCAGGTTGGACCCAGAGGACACAAACCGTCGCCCACAGAAATGACGACTCGGTGGCATCACAAAGATCACCACATAAGTAACTTTATCGCAAAGGAGCATTCTTATACTACTGTTCTAGGTGACTAACCAAATAAGTTATATATAAATGACACGTACAACGAGACACACCCCCATACTCTAATCGTTCCGTCTGTCAACAGGACCGGGAGCACCCCGAATGTTAAATTACTTCCTTCTGTCCAAAACTCTTTGAGTCATTTTTAATTCGTCTCAGGAAACCAAAGGATCGTGGTTCCATCGATAAACACCTGACCGTTTCACACTGACTACCTGTGTAGTCCTAGGAAAAATGAAAATAAACATAATAAAATCATAGTGAAAATTTGATGTTTTTAATTTCTCATACCTAGTTTAGTAATTGTAGTCTAATGCAATTCCGACTGAGTATACACATACTATTCACATACCAAGTATTCATATACAAAATATGTCATTCATGTGAAAATTATTCAATACATTTAATGATTTTTAGGACCACTAATTGTACGTATGTGTATCATCAGTGAAGTTGTACTTTATAGGCATACCAAGCAGTCGCGGTATAAGGGTGGACTTTGCACGAAGGTTCAGATAATTCTTAAGATGAGGAACTCGTCTCCTTTTCTCACTCAAAGGACAAAACGGGTCCTGTTGTTTACTTCAGTTTTAAATACCACAATGCAGATAAATTAAGCTGGGTCTATATCGGTCCTACAGTGCACTCCACATCCCCAACAAAGAAGAAACGACTTCACTAAGACACAGGAATAGAACGACAAATAAAAGAGTCACATTACTCACAATTAATTCGTAGACGAAACGAGTTCTATGACACTACCCTTATTCATTCGACACAAGACACTGAGATAGTCTCTACAAATTTTCAGCAGAACAAAAAGTATAATACTTTCATTATACATAGACCTATAGATGTAAAGTCCATATGGAAATTATTACACTGATATATACCCCCTTATACATATATATATATATATGTGTGTATACATACCTCTTCCTTTACCGTTGGGTGAGGTCATAAGAACGGACCTCTTAGGGTACCTGCCTTCTGGAACCACCCGATGTCAGGTGCCCAGCATTTCTCAGCCTGTGCTGACTCGCTGAAGTGAAAGTGAAAGTATGTATACATACGTAGGAGAAAGATTTTATATATATACGTATATATATTTTAAATTTTATGTACACATACGCGTTCATATAATCTCTCTTTATCTCTTATATGTATTCTACATTTTATTCATTAAGTGAGATTAAATATATATATATACGTGTGGTGTAGTATATCAGTCCAATACAATGACATAATGTATAATACAACAAGTCAACGACCCAGTATAGACTGAGAAACACTGGGGTACCTGATGTCGTTCGGTCCGAAGAGACAGGAAGGGGTAGAGGAACTCAAACGAGTTTGAGTACAGGTCACTCAGCCACTACGGTAGGTCGGTAGAGTAGGAGACAGCAGGGGAAGAGGTGGACGGGGGTTAGGGAGGGTCGTAGTCTCAGAAAAGGTCACTCAGTTGAGAAGCGTACTCCACCGGTTTCATAACCTCAAAGTCGAAGTTGTAGTCAGGAAGGTTACTTATAAGTCCTGACTAAAGGAAATCCTACCTGACCAACCTAGAGGAACGTCAGGTTCCCTGAGAGTTCTCGGAAGAGGTCGTGGTGTCAAGTTTTCGTAGTTAAGAAACCGTGAGTCGAAAGAAATATAAGGTTGAGAGTGTAGGTATGTACTGGTGACCTTTTTGGTATCGAAACTGATCTGTCTGGAAACAATCGTTTCATTACAGAGACGAAAAGTTATACGACAGATCCAACCAGTATATAAAAGAAGGTTCCTCGTTCAGAAAACTAAAGTACCGACGTCAGTGGTAGACGTCACTAATATATAAGACACTATACAAATTTCATACGTATAATAAATTCATATACAATGAATTAAATTATAAAATGTACAATATATAAATATATTTGTTATGTATAATTAGATGTAATATACTATGTATAATAATATAGTGTATGTGAAATATATACCTACACATCGATTTATCTGTATAAAGATTCCTTTAGTCAAAGAATATGAACAAAATGAAAACGAAAAGTGAATTTTAAAGTATTTATAATAAGATTAATGATTTAATGCAAATGTAACATTGTCGACGACGCAAACGACGACAGACTACTGTACCACGATATTACATAAATTAATCTCATAATCACATCCTGTCAAGACGATTACAACCTGTAAACTTAACGTAGGTAAAAAAGGAGACTATTAAGGACAACAATCCCTGTGGGACAGTCAACTTATTCCTAATAAAGGACTACTATTGGAGGGTCCACGTCGGAGGACCCAATTCGGAAGAGCTTGTCTACAGTAGCAGTGAAAACTTCAGTGAGCCACTACAGGATTCCACCTGGGCACACTTGAGTCATCCGTCTCCGTCTTTACCGAAATGTAAAAGATGGCAACAGTCTAAGTAGACGTTTTCGTCGTAAGAAAACAGTCTCCACGTTAGAGGTTCAGTTTAACCACGAAATCTCGTCTCTCTGTCGAAGCACAAAGGATTCACGGGAGTCGTAAAAGAGGAGAAAAGTCCGTCAGTGTCTCTGAAGTCTGACCTTCCTTCCCTCTTGTGTCTTTCCTGAACCCCTGTGTCACCCTCTTCCTGTCTCACCCTCCCAGTCTCTTTCGTCGTAGGCGTACACACGAGTGGTGCGCGTTTCCGCCCTCGGCCACGGTGCTGCGACGCGCCGCGCCCTCGGGTCGGACCACGAGACACTACTGGATCTGCCCTCCCTCCCCCCCTCTCTCCGAGTCCTCCCTCCCCATATACACACACATACACACACACACATTAATACCGACTAAGCGCAACAACAAGTCGTCTTCGGTTGTGTTGCAACATTTCGTCAAAAGGAGGTTAATTTTTAATTTATTTATGTGATGTTTCTTTAACAGTAGTGATTTTTATTTATTTATTTAAACGAAACTTTAGTTATCGGGAATGTGGGGCCTTTAAAGAAATCTATAAATTTAGTAGAAGGTTCGTTCCTCCGACGTACGTACCGACTACTCAGATCAACAGACAAGACACTCACTCTGTAAAACGAACTTGTGGTACGGTAAGGGGAGAGGGAGGACACACATGTTTATCTAAACAGGACCCGTACGCTGACCCCGTCACGGACCCAGGCCCCACCAGTCACCAGGCGCCCCGAGCGGACCTTACCACTGACCCAGGTCCCACCAGTCGTCAGGCGCCCCAAGCGGACCCTGCCACGGACCCAGGCCCCACCAGTCACCAGGCGCCCCGAGCGGACCCTGCCACGGACCCAGGTCCCACCAGTCGTCAGGTACTCCGAACGGACCCTGCCACTGACCCAGACCCCACCAGTCGCCAGGTACTCCGAACGGACCCTGCCACTGACCCAGGTCCCACCAGTCGCCAGGTACTCCGAACGGACCCTGCCACGGACCCAGGCCCCACCAGTCGCCAGGCACTCCGAACGGACCCTGCCACGGACCCAGGTCCCACCAGTCGCCAGGTACTCCGAACGGACCCTGCCACTGACCCAGGCCCCAACAGTCGCCAGGTACCCCAAGCGGACCCTACCACGGACCCAGGTCCCACCAGTCGCCAGGTACCCCAAGCGGACCCTACCACGGACCCAGGTCCCACCAGTCGCCAGACGCCCCGAGCGGACCCCGAGGACCGGGAGGGACAGGGGTGAGGTGAGGGATTCTACGACGTCGACGGGTGCACGTCGCGTCCCTGGCGAGAGTCCCGTCTTACGGACCGCGGGGAAGTGGCCCAGAGGCGTGTGTGGGACGATTTGAGTGAGGTGGTGATCGTGAAGGTGACACGACTGCTGAGTGGACGGAAGGCGAGTCCTTCCACAAAGAAATTGTGTCGTAGTGCAAACCCTTCGGCACCGTCGGAGAGGACGTGTCTCCTTGACCACCTTCAAGATTTCAACGGAACTTTGGATGAACGAGGAGGTTCAAGTAAAGATCGGCAAGGGGAGTTCTTCGGAAACCCAAACTCTTCGTCTTTGACTTGTAGGGCCGGTTGAAGAGAGAGTATAGTTCAAACCGAAAGAGAGATCCCTGTTCGTGGTGACTGTAAATAATTCATGGGTGGTGGATGGCTCGAGGAACGGTCCGTAACAGACACAGAAAAGGACAACTGGGAAGGAAGGTGGTACCCGAAAATAGCGGAGGTAAAAATGTTCTCTACTTTGACTCAGACTTTTACGACTCCGTCAAAGAATCTCCTTTTATGCTTTACGAGCGGAGACGAAATCCCGAGGGGGTCCGGACGAAGAGTCTGAGGCTGGAAGTAGGCAGAGAGAGAATTAGATCGGCGTGACTGACGAGAATCCTACGTTGACAAAGGACGGAGTCCGGGGAACGTGCACGATAAGGAAAACGGGCCTTGGGAAACCGAGGAAGGACGGGGCGTGGACGACCCTACACCAAAAGAGTGGTAAAGTCGTTGGAGTAGAGGTGGACCCCTGGATGCAACTAGTGGACTAATTTTTGTATAAGGTGAGAAGGCGGTGGAAATAGCAGGATCTCTTGACAGGTCTAAGACTTCCCTCGGTGAGGACAGGAGAGTAAACGGGTGTCATTGTAAAGAATCGTTCTCAGCCTTAGGAAGAGAGAGAGGTAAGACGAAATCGTTGTGGACCATGTCCAATCCACGAGCCATTTACACACAATTTGTTGACTTTTCCAACTCGTTTATAAAAGTTTCGTCGACGAGACACAAACCGCGACAAGATCCGTGACCGCTATGTCGTCGTTTGATTTTACGGGGTGAGGTCCTCCCTCTCTGTCTATAATTGTTCCCGCAGTCATTGTAGACTCCCTCACTAGGTACGGTCCGTCCATTACCTCATTTCTACTCGACGAGAGTTGCTTCCGGACAGACCGTTTCACTACAAAGGTCTCTCTAGGTTTACTGCATGTCCTTCCTCAGTATGTCTACACGACCCCCCACCCCCACCGCGGATCATAAAGTCCTTCTTCTTTGGCAGTCACGTTTCCTGGACCCCGTCTCTGTACACCACTCACTGCGTCGTCTCTCTGTCGAACCGACCACACCTGCGTCCTTTCCCGACTCTACATCCCCCGTCTCAGTCTCGCATACCGTGCCCCGCCACACACATCTCCGAACACCTGGAGTCATTGTTAAAGTCGAGGATGAGACTTGCGTCATCCTTCGGCGAAACTCGGTTCTCCTCTGCACATATTTACTTACTTTAATGTGCCGCACTTGAGTCACTTCGGTCCCACCTTTGACCCGAGACTTAGGTGCCGAACGAAGGAGAACGGGATAGGTAGGGGTGAGCGCCATAGGTAGGGGTGAGCGCCCAGGAGGAGCACGTAAGATGGCAGTCTCGTCCCGGGCGGGGAGAAAGCCTCGGTCGACACTGTGACCCGACCCAGGAGGAGCAAAGCGCAGGACAGACAGACCCCGCAGTCGCAGGGGGAAACCTCAGTCCCCGGGGCGGGGCCCCTGGGCCCGGAGACGGCCGACTCGCGCCTCGGTCGGACCTACCGTAGTCGCCGTGACGGAAGGCTCCCGGGCCGCCGCCGCCGCCGAGGGGGAGACTCACGCTACGGGACGTCGGACCGTCCCACGGTCCACACTCATTTAACCCGGGTCCCAAGGACAACAACGAAAGGTGAGTGTGTCGTCGACGAAAGTAATGACGCGGCACTTGGGCCAGAAGGCCGCAACAGTCGGCCGGGAGAGAAGAGTCTGCGGTTCCCCTAGCTTTACCCAAACAGAGACGTTAGTTATCTCGATGGAGGACCCATGGGTGGGACGAGGAACACTTGATTAATGGTCTGCCACCTGATTTTTACAACGCACAACACAACACTCTTGAGAGGCAAAGGTCCCTAACTTTTCGGCTAACCAAATGTAGTTCTTCTAGCCAAGGCATAGAGGTTTGCCGGGTCCCACAGAGCCGAACCCGATTCAACCTACATTCCCAAGTCTACCTCAGTAGTCTTAATCCAGAATAAGAGGGAAAGAGAAGAGAGGGTCTACGGAGAGGAGAGTCCAACATCGTTCTACGGTCACCTTCCGAGGAGGAATGGCGGAGTCACTACGGCTCTGTCGACAAGGGTAAAGATCATCTGTAGAACCTCGTCTCCGAGGAACCCAGTATGGGTCTGGATTTTGTCAGTAGAGGGTCCCGGCCCGTTACGACTCATCCGTAAAGACACAGTACATAAGTCGGACCGTGGTCAGATCCTTAATCAGGTCCATTGGGACCTCCTGGTCGTCGTCCTTTTCCTGTTAAAGAGTTCCTTCTGCCCCAGCTTAATGGTCTACGCCCCATCCTTTTTGGTCATCTACGGTTAAAGGTGGAAGAGAATCACTCAGGAGTCTCTTGAGACACGGTGTCAATAATAGGGTACGACGTCTACCTCTTCCACTCCAATTCAGTCGGTTCTACGTGTCGACCGCTCACCATCTCTGTCCTAGACTAATGCCTGAACAGAGAGAGACTTCGACTACGAGTTCCTAGAGGAAGGTGAACTCTGTCCTCCATCTCTACGACTTTTCTCTTAGTTCTACCTTTGGGTGACAGGATTTCACCGGGATGACCGTGAAACGAGTGATTTTTTTTTTAAAAAAATCACAGAAAGTACGTGAAGTCTCCTTCAATCTTTGGTCAAAAGGTCCATCGGACCACTAGTACCACTGAGTGAGAAATTGTTCATGTCTCACCTCACAAGACTTTAATGGGACATTCCTTTATTCGCAGAGGAAGTAGTATGGCACAATGGATGTATATGCCTCTTAGGTATACAGGTGTTGTGAGAATATATTTGCGCACCTCCGCACAAAATTTTGGTACATATAAGTATAGGAGACACAAATACATCTATTTATATCCATAAATGGGGAGACGATCTAAGTATACGTAGGTCCCTTAGTTTGTAATCAATGTTGGAGGAATCACTCCCTTTGTACGAAGGAAGAGAGGACGCAAGGAAAATACTAGTGGACTTTAAGGAGTGACATCACCGGTGACTTAGCAGACCGTTGCATCGTAGGAGATTAACAGTCCAGCACATGTGTGACACAGAAATGTAAAGACTTGGAGGATGAGGGACCGAAAAATGATAATTGTTGTTATTAATTACCGCAACACGCTCCACATACAAATATTAGAGTTATTTAAGGGTGTTGTTACGAAACATCCTCCGTGACCCCAACGGTAACAAAAATGTTTACTCCTTTCACTCCGAATTTGTTAAACAGACGACTTTGAACGACTTGAAGACTACCTCGACCTCGAGTTTGAACCGAAAGAAAATAAAATTTCGTTTCAAAGAGTCGGAAAGTTGATAACTGAAAATCGACTCGGTGATTGATGAGATGATAATACATTCAACTCTTTCTCTTTTCGTTTTTACCTTGGGGTTCAGAGGTTCCAATCAATCCTCCGAGACAAAATACACACACAATTTAACGACTCTGCACAGGTTGACAAAAGTTGGGAAACCTGACGTCGGGTGATCCGAGGAGATACGTACCTCAAAAAGTCCGTTCTTAAGACCTCACCCAACGGTAAAGGAGGAGGTCCCCTAGAAGGGTTGGATCCCTAGTTTGGACACAGAGGATATAGAAGACGTAACGTTCATCTAAGAAATATCACCTTTTGAACGTCTTTAGATAGTTTTGATAAACTAGGTTGTCAAGGTCATCTTTATGACCAATTTTACGTAATCATATATTCATATTTTAATAAGTTATATCATGACGAATATTGTCCTTTTCAACGTTGATGAATTTGCAAGTACTCACACTTTAGTCAATTTATTTAATCTCATGCACGTAGGGTGCCTGAGACCACAGGGTGCAAAGAAATTTTCTTGCGTTTTCGAGATGTACATTTGTACACCTTTGCTTCTATATAGAATTTACTTTTTTTTAATGTTTCTTATCGTGTTAGGGTTAAAACCCCCCACTTTTTTAAGTCAGACACCCAGACGAATCTCCACCGCATTACCACTCCTATTTATATAACCTAATATATATCGTTTAACGATCTTTTTGTATTTGCTTCGACTACTGGCACTAGTGGAGACCCTTTAGACATACAGGTCAATAAGAGACGTGATATCTGCCACCGGCAGTCGCCCCGCCAAAACGAGGAACCCCACGTGTATGTCCGTATAGACCTATATAAAAACCGTCACACACACGCGTGACCACCGTCGGCACCGTCCCCCCGACACAACCGGAGACCACGTTTCTCTGGTCGTTCCGACGATTTGTGAGAGATTCCGTGTCCTGTCGGGAGTATCTTTCCCAATAGGGCGGACTTTATGGTCATCTCGGTTCTGACCTTTTGGGATGAAAAATTGGGACTAAATCACGAAGTCAAACAATGATATTCGTAAGTAATTAGAATATGAAAAATTTTTTAGACGTTTTGTTTCAGAGTCAAGACTACAAACTTATCTTCGTACCAACGAGTACCGACATTCCTAGTTCAGTTTCTTTGTTCAAATTGTAGTTAGTAAAAAAGTATGCTTGTATTTTATGAAAGATAAGGTAATCGTCTTATTCAGAAGAAATAAATTTTTTCACTCTGGGCTTCTTCCGAACGACACCTGCGACAGTCGACTATGGTCACTCTTGCGACCGAACACACACGAATCGATGAGACAGTAGAGGTTTAGAAACGTTGGGGTCCCTACATCGGGTGGTCCCAGGAGACAGGACCCCTAAAGGGCCGTTCTTATGCCCTCACCTATCGATAAGGGAAGAGGTCCCCTAGAAGGACTGAGTCCCTAGCTCGGGTGACATCCACCTAAGAAATGCCAGACTCGGTGGGGCCTTCACCGGATTTAACGAAGTAGACTTTGTAGACACAAAACGAATTTTGATTTCTACTTTTAGAGATACAACATAAACAAATTAATAAAGAAATCAACACTTTGCTTCGTTCACAAGATTCGTTAGAAAGTAAGAGACACTTCTCTCATTGACGGGGGTAGTAAAGGAAGAGGCTTGTCTTTATGAGGAAACAGTGTCCCGTAATTGTAAAGTCGAGCACTTTGCTTATCCAGAACGAATTGAACCCTACTGACAGTTGTCACTGAGATTCTACCTCCAATAACGATTCGGATCCCAGTTGTGGAACTGTGACTGAAACAGAATTAGATGGGGACGGGTTGGGACTGCATATTCTGGGGCTCAAGAATCCAAGTGTGCTGGAAATCCCAACGTATGACCGGACGACTACACACAGACCCCGAAGGACCACCGAGTCACCACTTCTTAGACGGACGGGTGCGTCCTCTGCACGCAAACTAGGGACCCAACCCTTCTAGGGGACCTCTTCCTTGACCATTGGGTGAGGTCATAAGAACGGACCTTAATTAAGGGTATAAACAGTCTAACCCCATACAAAACGACGTCATTTCCTTTTGGGAGTCTAACGTTATCGAATTTTGTTGTTACTACTTAAAGAGCACGAGGAATGTGAACACCTAGTCAACTCCTGAGTCACAGGAGTAGACTAGACGGTTGGCTGGTCTCGTCGACGACAGACCCTTCTGGGAGTGGACGGGAACACTGTCTCTCATCTCCCGTGTGGGACTGAGAGTTTCGCTGCGCGTGACGACACTAGCGCAAAGAACACTAACACCGATCGAGGCTGTCCCATCCCCTCTTGTCTGCAGCTTGCCCCTTCTCTGTACTTCACAAACACTCACTGAGCTTACTAAAGGTCAGTGGTTCCACATTCCTGGCGCACGTCTAGACTTAAAGACCGACGAAGACTCTCGAACGCCTTAGAACGTCGCAACCTCCGTGTCAGCCCCTCCCTCCCCTACTCTCATCGACGATCGTCGAGAAGAGAGCACCGGACACCTGTCCGGTAACAAAAGGTCGAGTGGTTGGGATGATTCAACAAAGTGAGTGGATTCTCCAGTCGAGCCAAGGACATCCTTAAACGCAACATAAAGAACTTGATTTCAGGTCGGATCACCGTCGTCAAGGCACTACCCCAACCCGTTGGGCCGGACGAGGGACCCTCTTCTGGACTAGTGACACGCTAGTCCCGCCCCACCAGACTACGAGGCACGGAGTCCAGTACCCCCTTAAACTTCATTGTCATTTGTCCCTATTCTCGTCGTTGGAGCTCCCAACACTACTCCGGGCTTACTCTTTTCAGGTATGTTTCGTGAGTTAAATCACCCCCCCCCCCCNCCCGTCCCCCCGCCCCCCTCGCCCCTTCGTTGACGAGATAGGAACAGAGGTAGTCGTAGTAGTGGTGGCAGTAGGAAGGCTTGGCGTTGTGACGGACCTGGCAATTGACTGTGTCTTTACCCCAGTGCCCCATTTTTCGACAGCCACCTGTTTATGACTGGTCGGGAGGAGGGGAGAGAGACATAGACAAAGGATAGAGTATTTAGTTCTCAGCCTGGTCTTCGAAAGACTCCAGGGAAGGTTTGGACTGTAACACACTAAGGTTCTGTGTTCCTCCCGGGGGCCTAAGGAGGGGCTCGAAAGTTTCGTAAGGGGTACATTCGAAGTCGTTCCCAGACCTCTCACATAGACAGTTCCCCCGGCGTCCGTCCCCCCTCGGCGCTTCGGTCTCCTACTCCGTTCGTACCCTTGTCGGAATTGGTGTTCGAGACCGGAACTTGGGTAGGTCCCTTGTGACTGCACGCGGTTGCTACGTAATAGACAACTGCTCGGAAGGGTCCTTTACCACAAGACCTTGGGAGGTGTCGGCCACTGGAGTCGGTGGGGGCAGCCAAGGGAGGTCGTGACCAGAGGAGAAAGCCCCGTGCACCCCCCGTCGTTGTTCTGGGGGTCCCGAAACAAACACACGAAGTCCACCGGAGTGGAGACTTGTTACGCCACACTACTGTCTCCATAATAGTGGGACTCGATATTTTATGCGTGGTTGTTTCTCTGCTACTTTTGTCACCGACGTTCGAACACACGACCTCACGTCTCCGTCGTTTGAGACGATTAATCTTCTTCTTTAGAATTGAGGTAAATCTCAAGACGTTTACTTAGTCATAAACTAAGTTTTTTACACCTTCGAGTCGAATTTGTCAGTTCATCCATAACGATCCTTAAGTCCGAGACCTCAGTCTGTCAGGGACGGGGACCCGACACCGGACTTCGTTCGAGACACAGGAGAATCTCGAAGTCGAGGGGACAGACGTTACGCTCCCACCCTTATGCCTGGAACACATCAACCCTCCAACTGATTGTCTTGGCGGAAGATATAAATTACTTCCCAGACCGCGGACCCCGGAAGGGATCACAGAGTCTGGCATTTCTTAAGCGGACGTTACGTTCTCTGGCCCCAAACTAGGGACCGAACCCTTCTGGGGGACCTCTTCCTCTACCGTTGGGTGAGGTCATAAGGACGGACCTCTTAGGGTACCTGTCTCCTCGGACCACTCGACGTCAGGTACCCCAACGGCTCTCGACTTGTGCTGACTTGCTGAGTGAGCGAAAATTAAAAGCGACGGGGACTCGGGAGGTACGTGTAGTTCGTGTTCCGTCCTGGAGAGACCGCCAGGTCACCGATTCTTGGACGGACGGGTACGTCCCCTGTACCCAAACTAGGGACCAGACCCTTCTAGGGTGTCGGGCACGAGGTGTTGGTCTCTTCGGCGACGTCATTCTTCGGACGCGTAGTATTGCTTTCTCATCCGGGGCGAGTGGTGTCGATCTCTTTTGGTCGTCTCTCCGGGTCACGTCGGCTTTATCTATTTATTTTCGCCCATTTGAACATTTTTCATTTCTTGTTGCGTCGAGTCGACAACGAGAGGGCATTCAGTAGAGGCACCTCGCGTGGCTCCTCCCCTACTAGAGCTCTTATTCGCACACACTTACCTCTACGATCTTCCCAGACACTGCATAGCCTACGGTGTACGAGGGGTATTTGTGGGTGCGCCAGTCCTCTCGTGTTGGGTAACAAGACTCTTGACGAATAAGAAGTCTTTTTAGAAATTTCAGATTCCGAAACACACTTTAGCGGACTAAAAAAAAATTATGACAGATAAAATAATTTGACCTACGGATAAATCGAGGTCATTTTGATCTGAGGGAGTTGTGATGTATGGGAGGTTTTATCGTCACCGAAAAAATTCCGTCTTACAACAGAGTACATTTTCACGTCCGTCTCCCGACTTTTGCCCGTCAAGTGAAGAACACCAGTCCCTGGGTCCGCGGAAGATTGAACAACGGGACGAAGGAATTACTCTTCGAGGAAGAGCACCGGGTCCTGCCGATGTCATCGACGACGGTAGCGTACCTATAAGGTCCGTCGTCCCTTTCCCCATCGTCTGCTTACGAGGAGAAAATTTTCATACTGGACCTTTAATGTGTATAAAGGTATGTATAGATACTGATCGCGTAACAGTATTCCGGTGTAGAAAGACTGTCTCTCGGATCCCTCACACCAAAAATGAGACCCACCGGTTATGAGTTGCTCTTAGTCCTGGATGTTGACTTTCCTTTTTCCTTGTTTCTGTGTTTATTACACACCAAAAAAAACAAAAAAAAAAATTGTACTTGTGCTTCGTTTTGTGTAGTCATCCAGTGAACCCTTGTGTCCTTCTCGGTCGGATGCAACTCCTACACCATTCTTGTAAAGCAAAGTCATCTTCAAAGACACATAATTCTACTGACAGTCATGGTCGTAGTTTCATCAAGGGTACGTGACTCACGGATGATGCGCAATCAGTTGGAATCCACGATTCGTGCGCACTGAAGAGGCTGGGAGCCTTGTTGGGACGGTTCCACCAGTCGGAGGAAGTAGTTTCCGCCCTTGTCTTCAGTCTCCCTACGCCACTAACTCGCCACGCGCGGCAGACACTCACCGCCTCGTCCCTAGAGCGGAGTCCGGGGAGGGTATGGTCCCAGGGAAAGGAGGGACGGGGAGGGCCGAGGCCCGTCGAGGGGCAGAACCAGCCCTCCTTGGAGCAGGGTCGTTGCAGTGTTCGACCTTGGGTCCAATGCCCTCCAGTGTCTGTCGGGTCCTGGGTGTGTACGTCTGCCAGCCGGAAGGGCGACAAGAAACTAGAAAGAGAAGTAATTCAATGTGTAAGGAGGTGGATGAATGCAAAATTCTCCTCCTCTCTCTTATACACTTTATTACTGAGACTCGGCTTGACGAAAAGAAGTTTTAGTGCTTATTAACAAAAGGGCCCCACAGAGCCTTCCGCAAGGGGAGAGTAGAGAACGGGCCCCGAACCGTCAGCTGAAGTCTAACGGGGAACGAACGAAAAAAAGATCGTGTTCGCAAGGCACATTAGGTAGTAGCATCGGTAATAGGACGAAGACTAGTTCCCGTCCTACCTTTTTGAGGGAGAGGGAAGTTGTGGATGGTGGTCGAGAAACTAAACGGTCCGCACCCGTCCTCCCTTCAAAGGCCGCTTACTGGAGTCTGGGAGAGGTACGTCCCGGGGTGCGTCGTCGATGTAGCATCAGTCGGACCCTTCTCTTGTGGGCTCGGTTGAGAGACATTTGTCGTTTACCGAAGTTTAAGTAAAGAAAAGGGAACAACGGTTTTCCGAAAAGAAGGAGGAGGAGAACACCCATGGGACGCGCACTTCCAAAGACCCTCTCCGAGTAGCGTACGTGGAGGCTGGTTGGATCGTTCGAACTTCGTAAGGACCCGTCGGGTCGGGACGCACTAGTCCACCAAGGACTTTGTCTTGCGACGTAAGAAGTAGTTCTATTCGTCCAGTCGCTGAGCGTCGACCGGTCCCTCGACTCCGACGCAAAGAGAGTCGGAGGGGTACCTCGATGCAGACCCGGGTCTAGTGGAGGCGACCCCCGAGAGGACTCGAGACATCATAGAAGGCCTCGCGGGAACCGGAGTGGGATCTGCGGTCACCGTTGGGGGAGGGGTCAACGATGTTGGGTTTTCCAGAGGTCTGCACAGTCCACCGGGGACCCCCGAGTCAGTGAGGTCCACCTCTTGAGGACGGAATCCCTCTAATTAGGTCCAAGTATCTCGCCACTCCTGACGTCCGAGACGGACAACCGGGACCCCAATGAAGGACCGGGACACCGGATCTTCCCCAGTAACGAAGAGACTCAAGTCGAAGGTACAGACATTTTACCTGTCCTACTGACCTAGAAGAAACACTCGAATAACCACCACAGGTAACTGTACAAACATTTTACAAATCTCTCGGGGTCTGGGGATCATTTCCTCTTTGCTTTCGTTCGAAAATACTTACAAGCGACGACTATAGTTCGACTGTTTCGTCGAGACTCCTACCCTCTCCAGACCCGGGAACGGGGGGAGTCGGAGATGGGAATTGTAAGGGACCGAGTCTACAACGCGAGACCATCTGTTTGAAAGACCAAGAGAAGGAGGTTTATGAGAGACTAAGTCCGCGAGTATGAAAACGAGTCCACGAAGGAGGTCAAGACTAACGGAGGGAGGAGGAGAAGTACCAATTGCGGACGGATGAGTGGGACTTTCATGTCGAAGCTCCGGTGGAGGAGGTCCTTCGGTAGGAACGAACGGAGGAGGGAGGGGGGTTGTTTGACCCCACACAGAGCCCCTGACTCCTTCAGAGTCGGGGAACTTTATAAAACGATAGAAGTGGTAATCCATCACGGGAGGTGTTTCTGCCCTTGACACCGAATACATAGACTTATAGACCGCAAGTCGAGCCCTGGTGTGTGACTACGACGATCTTGTAGACAGTCTCCCTCCCTGCTTCCCCCCTCCCCACCTCCCTCCCTTCTTCCCTCTCCACCTCCCTCCCNCCCCTCCCTCCCTACTTCCCCCTCCCCCCTCCCTCCCTGCTTCCCCCCTCCCCACCTCCCTCCTGCTTCCCCCGCCCCCTCCCTCCGTGGGTCGTGTCACGGAGCGTCCCTTTTTCACAAACTGGCTACTCACCGACGAAAATAAAAAGAACGAGAACAACACCAAGAGAAGTGACAGTGAGAGTGGTCGGTTACTCGTCTGGACTTAGACGTTTCTTTCTACGGAAAGGAAGAGATCCCGCTTGAGGTACAGAAGTGTTTAATTTGTAGACTATGTAATCTATGTTTAATGCTGACGGGGAAAAAAGGTTCAAAAGAGCACTGACACAAGTAATTGAGTCGTTTATAAATGACTCGAGGACTAAGTCCCCTCGTTACTGGTTCCAGGAACGAGAGTCCCTCGAGAGTAAATAATGTGTTTAATAGTACACTAATAGTATGTATTACATCATCTGTATAAATAATGTATTTAGCATACATTATAAATGAATACTGTATTTTTACCTTTATACGTCACGGTCGTGTCTCTGCATCATACGTCTCACTAGTCCCTCCTCCATCTCTCCCAACCGACTCACCCACCAATAAATTTTACCCGACAGTTTCTCCCTAGAACCCATTTCATTGCAAACTTTCCTCTCGACTTCCTTCACCCCGACTTCTGGAAGGACCGACTGGAAACGTGTGGGGAAATCCACTATCGAGGGCCACACGACGTGCACCTTGAAGTTCGTGTCACGGGAGACCTAGGTACCAAGTCGCAGGGTCCCTAAGCTAGGTGACTCCTCTCTTTTACAAACCTTTTTTAAGGTCTTTCAAGGTTTTCCGTTTTGAACTTGAAAGACAGGTGATCTTTGATAATTGTATCGTAAATGTAAATAAATGCTGATAAATGTATAGTAAAGGTAACGCGACCCGTAGCACCCACGAGACGCCTAAACTCTCCGAAATCAGGGAGGCACGAGTCAGGACACCTAAGAGACACTGGGGCACCTGACCTTTGGTCGGGGGGGTTGGGTGGGGGTAGGGGAGTTGGGACGACGAGGCAGGTGCCGCAAGAGGTCCGTTGTTATGAACTTACCCATTGGCAAGGGAAGTCCTTCAGAAGGGTCGGGTCCCTACCTTGGACCCAGAGGACGGAACGTCCACCTACGAAATGGTAGGGTCGGTGGTCCCTTTGAGATACTCATGAGACACACACACACAATCAGTAAGTCAATACAGGTTGAGAAACGTTAGGGTACCTGATGTCGGGTGACCCGAGGAGACAGGTACCTTAAGAGGTCCGTTCTTATGATCTCACCCAACCCCTCGCTTGTAACGTCTATCTAAGAAATAGTAGACTCGGTGGTCCCTGCGGGGATACTCATGAGACGACGACGACGACGACGACGACGATTCAGCGAAGTCAGCACAGGCTGAGACACACTGGGGTATCTGCCGTCGGGTGGTCCGATGGGACAGGGACCTTAAGAGGTCCGTTCTTGTGACCTTACCCAACGGTAAAGGAAGAGGATACTCATGAGATCTCCACTAAATTTCACATATCCTCCTACATACATCCGATATGTTTTTATGATGTGTTGAAGTGTGGTAAAATGTCTTCCCTAAACGCGTAGGTACGTAGAACCATATGAGTCCCTAGGACCTTAATTAGAGGGGACTCCTATGGATCCTTACTAACGTAAAAGTCTCTTCTCAATTAATAAACTCTTGTCGGACATAGTCGTACAAGGCCTTATAGAGCTCTTAAGTACCAAGAACCCTACAATCATCTCCGAGTGAGTTTTGTACTTCAGACGTCTTAAACCTCTTTCTTTTTGTCTTGAATGGTAAAAGGGAACAACGTTTCTGAGAAGTCTCGGAAATTGTCCAGTTACTGACAGTGCTTACAGGTTCACCCTTAATCCGTTACACTAAGGGATTGAACAAAGTCTAAGTCTACCGGAATAAGTTGTTGGCGTGACATCCCGAACACGAGTCTCCTTACATAAAACCATTTTCGAGAAAACCTGTTCCACAGTTTGAATTTCTTTACAAAAATAGTATAATGATACAGAACCCTTTTTTAGGTCCACAAAGACTTCCTAAACGTGACTAGAGTAAGTCCTGGAAAGTGACAACTCTTGACTTCCGTCGCAGTTCACCAGTTCGTTGAAGTAGGGAAATGAGGAGGTACTAACACACTCCCAGCTCTCACGTGTGGACAAGTAAGCTGACTGAACCTTTACACAACCAGATCGGTGTCCTGTTTTGCAGCCGTGTTTTTCGATGAGTAATGACTCGAGTTGAAACGAAATCGACGGACACACTAGCAGGGACTCCAAACCTTTACGTTCTAAATCGAGTCTCTCGTAGGTTTCTAGTGAGACCTGGCAAACTCTTTCTCGGAGTCTTCACCACTCAGCCCTCGTCCCGGGGCTGACGTGTTCCGACCTGAGTGTGTCCTCGGGATGGTTCAAGAGTGGCTCGGAGTCAAACGTAATGGAGATTTCACCCCAAGAGGAGGAGACAGAAATAGGTTTCTTTCCAACCCTTCCGTATCTTCCCTGAGACATCTCCTCCCACTTTTGACTTTATCGACCAAACCTATTATACGGGTATACATATGTAAATGTTCAAATAATGTCATTTTATGTGCATTTAAATACAGAACCGGTAAAAATTTATGTGTCAAGTCATTACACTTCATATAAGTGTCACAACGTGTTGGTTAGACGTCTTGAAGAAGCAGAACGCTTTGACTTTAAGACAATTGTCGTAGAGGAGTAAGAGGGGGGCGGGGTCGGAGTAAGGTGAGAGACAACGGCAAATCAACGATACAACACGTGCTAAGAAAATGGCAGGTTGTCTCGGGCGATCCGAGGAGACAGGTACCCTAAAAGGTGCGTTCTAATGACCTCACCCAACGGTGAAGGAAGAGGTCCCCTAGGAGGGCTGAGTCCTTAACCAGAGTGTGGAGGACGTAGCCGTCCGTCTAAGGAGTGGTGGTTCAGTGGTCCCTTCGGGCAAGACGAGAGACGGAGAGACTACGACTGAGTGTATCTTCACTCTATTTCCTAAACAGAAAAACACTGGACCAAGTGAATAGAGCCGTATTATAGGAGTTCCAGGGAGGTACAGATCGCAAACGGACCTGAAGGAAAAACCCCGATTTAGTATCAGGTAACATACCTATATGACATAAAACAAATAGGCAAGTAAACAAGAAAGAAGGTGAAGAACCGATAACGTGTATTACGACGACACCTGTACTTATATAATTAGAAACTCTTGGGTTAAAGTCAAGAAAACCTATTTGTAGACATTCACTTTAACGTGGGCAATGTAAAAATTTTGTTGAGATAACTCTATATCAAGTGTGTAGTATTTTAATGGAAAATTTCACGTTTTAAGTCACCTAAAATCATGTCAACTGGAAACTTGTAGTACCCAAACTTAACGAGTCCAGACAAATACACGTCTTTGTGTTGACGTACTGGGTCCCAACCGACTTAGCGACCTACACCTCGGACCTCTTCCCGTGACTGACATTTCCAGGTCCGTCTAAAAACTCATGTGCCTTCCAACCACGGGGTTGGGAGTTCGACAAGTTCCCAGTTGATATACAACTGTCTAAGTGCGCTGACAGTGGTGCTAGCTAAAATATTGTAAAGGCGGTGGGATGTTTCTTTGGAGTACCGGAATCGTCTCTGGGGGGGTAGGGAGGGTACAGGGTCGGGAACCACTGGTGACTAGAGGAAAGGCAAAGATACCTAAACGGAGAAGGCCTGTAAGTAAGTATTTACCTTAGTGTGACATACACCAGAAGACACAGACCGAAGCAAGTGAATTGTCTTCCGAACGCTCCTAGTGGGCACCACGTCGGACTTAAGCACGAGGCAGGAGACAAATAACCGCTCCTCAAAGGGTGACATACCTATACGGCTGACACAAATGAGTAGACAGTCAGGTACCTGCAAACACGACGTGGGTAGTATGGTATAATGGCAGAGGCATGAAGAACGGAACACTGTGACGGTTGTAGATCGGAACACCGTAAGTCTTAAAGGGAAAAGAGATGACCCTGGTTATTCTGGGAAATACTTTTACATCTGGTCTCCTGAATAGACTCACCACTTGACGTCCAAGTAATGGGTGGGGGGCGGTGGGGGCGGAGGAGTGTCAGAATAAGGGAGGTTTATATTTTCCTTCTTTTGAGGTAGGTGAGTCGGATTTTCGTTATATATACACACATAAAAAAAAGGAAGAGATAAAGATTACCTTATCTGAACACGAGAAATCCCTTTAGTTATCCTCCCCATTGTTGGCTAATATGATACTCTTTCCTTTAAAATTTTCTGAGAAACCTTTATCACGTATGTATTTTGTAAAGCCTTGATAGACGTTTACGTCCTTAATAGGGAGCTACGCTTCCTAGACACGGTTTCATTTTCAGACGAATCTGAAGACACTTAAAGGTGCGACCACCGTTGAGAGAACGGGGTCACAGACACTGCCGACGACGAAGCAGGACACAGCAGGTCACAGGCGCAGAGTTTAGGGTCAGCTCCTGCTCCGATAAGACAGGTTAGCCATTAGCTCGGGATTCACTTGAGTCCCACAAAATCCGTAGTGTCAAGAATCGGTACACAAGTCGTCGTAAACCTAAAGTGACTTACGGGCCCGTCTTCTGAGAATCGCCGAACCCGCCGCATAAAGGAACGAGACCTACAACTTTCCTCATCTTCAGTCCAAACCTCACTTGACGCCCTTCTGAACGGTGTTCGACGTGGACAAACTTTCGAGTCGGCACCCCCGTCAGAAGAGTAATAAGCCCTTTGGACTGTCTGAGGGGGAAGAGTGAGTATAAAGTGTCAATGCGTTGGTGGCAGGTTGAACCAATGTTTCTTCCCTCTCTTTGAACAGCAAACAAACTAGTAGCAGCACCACATTCTTAAACGGACAGTGAACAAATCCTATTACCGACTTAAGAAAGCAAACAGTGGCCCACGAACCGTCAAGCCTACACAATCTGACGAGCGGTTGTCGACTCTCTTTAGGTGTGTAGGATAGGTAACAGTTCGAGTAAATCGTCTAATAAGTTTCTGATTTCATTCCCTCCTATCGAGTCCGATCCTCAGAAAATTCTTTTGTATTGTCTCACACTTGTTTTCGTTTAGGAGTCTTGAAATTTTACAGTCTCTTGAATCTTTTGGGAAGTAAAACTCCCAAACTTTTGAGTAGACGGGTGTCTCGGGTCCGTCCATCATTTTCCTTTTTTTATTTTACGGATTTTTTCCTTTTCACCGGCTCTCTCCAACTGCGGAAAACGTTCCAGGACCCTCCCCAAGATCCAAGATCGGTACCGAGTCATTAGCATACAAGAGTACTTTAAACGTTTTCTATAACTTGAAATTAAGTGACTATCCCGTCATCGACGGTAGAGACTGCACGGGGGAGGAAGGGTAAAAGGGAGGACAACCCGCTAGCTACTACAACCTCAGTAGGGTCCTGAAAACACGAGCCCCCGGTGTCCGTTAAAAATAAGTATTAAAAAAGGACGTCATAATCTGTACGACGTTTATGTAATATAAGTGGTAAAACATAATAAAAAGAATTTCTTCTCGAGAAAGGTCCAAAATTTTCGAAGTCTGAAGTGTTTTGGTCGTCCGTTCCGTCCGAAATACCTTTACACCCGTGAAGTATGGACAGACCCTCTTCGACGAAATGACCCGAGTTCCGTCAACGGTCCACCCACAACTTTTTACGGACCACACTAGTCAAGGGAAGTCACTTCAGTCTTTAGGTCTGAAAGTACAGTTTACAAGATTAAAGGTTTATAAACATTGATTGGTGTGTTTTGATTAACCTTCCAGTTCAAACTAGACACCTGACAGTCAAAAGTTGGAAACGATAAATACTACCTTTTCGATTTACTTGTCCAGATTTTTATAACTCGGTAGGTAGGTGTGGCAATAGAAGGTTTCGAGAATGTGACTTTGCTAGTTGGACCCAAAAAACAAAACAAAACAAAATGAAAATTTCGTAAGTTGATCATTAGTAACTCCCGACGACGATTCATCGAAGTCAGCACAGGCTGAGACACACTGGGGTATCTGCCGTCGGGTGGTCCGAGGGGACAGGGACCCTAAGAGGTCCGTTCTTGTGACCTCACCCAGTAACTCACGATTGACACGAAAAATGTATCTAGACTCAAAGAGGGTTCAAGTCGAGAATTAATTGGCACAGGATTCCTCGGAGGTAGGTCCTAATCACGATCCTCTGTCGAACTATACTTCAATGTAGAGCGACTCGGTCCTACGACTTCTGTTGATTGACTTTAAGTGTTATTAAGTCTGTTTCGTAAGTCTAGGAATAATTTTCTTTTCGAAGTTTTATATACCGTACTTTAAAAAATAAATACTCGTGCAATTCCATCAGGAACACAGTCAAGTCAGCGAGTCAGCACAGGTTGAGAGACGTTGGGGTACTTGGCGTCGTGCGGTCCGGAGGGACAGGTAGTGGTTGAGGGTCTCAAATGAGTTTGAGTGCAGGTAGCTCGGCGACTACGGTAGGTGGTAGAGTAGGAGACAACAGGGGAAGAGGAGGTCGGAAGTTATAAAGGGTCGTAGTCCTAGACCCTTAAAGTCATAACCTTAAAGTCGAAGTTGTAGTCAGGAAGGTTACTTATAAGTCCTGACTAAAGGAAATCCTACCTGACCAACCTAGAGGAACGACAGGTTCCCTGAGAACTCTCAGAAGAGGTTGTGGTGTCAAGTCTTCGTAGTCAAGAAACCGTGAGTCGAAAGAAATATCAGGTTGAGAGTATGGGTATGTACTAATGACGTTTTTGGTCTCGAAACTGATCTACCTAGAAACAACTGTTTATTAGAGACGAGAAATTATACGACGGATCCAACCAGTATTGAAAAGAAGATTCCTCGTTCGCAGAAAATTAAAGTACTGACATCAGTGGTAGACCTCACTAAAACTTCGGGGGGTTTTATTTCAGACTGTGACAAAGGTAACGAAGGGGTAGATAAACGGTACTTCACTACCCTGGTCTACGGTACTAGAATCAAAAGAGTTACAACTCTCGAAATTCGGTGAGAGGAGAAAGTGAAAGTAGTTCCCCGAAAAATCGAGGAGAAGTGAAAAACGGTATTCCCACCACAGTAGACGTATAGACTCCAATAACTATAAAGAGGGACGTTAGAACTAAGGTCGAGCACGAAGGAGGTCGGGTCATAAAGATTACTACATGAGACGTATCTTCAATTTATTCGTCCCACTGTCATATGTCGGAACNGGAGAAAGTGAAAGTAGTTCCCCGAAAAATCGAGGAGAAGTGAAAAACGGTATTCCCACCACAGTAGACGTATAGACTCCAATAACTATAAAGAGGGACGTTAGAACTAAGGTCGAGCACGAAGGAGGTCGGGTCGTAAAGATTACTACATGAGACGTATCTTCAATTTATTCGTCCCACTGTCATATGTCGGAACTCCATGAGGAAAAGGACAAACCTTGGTCAGACAACAAGGTACAGGTCAAGATTGACAACGAAGGACTGGACGTATGTCCAAAGAGTCCTCCGTCCAGTCCACCAGACCATAAGGGTAGAGAAAGTCTTAAAAGGTGTCAAATAACACTAGGTGCGTCAGTTTCCGAAACCGTATCAGTTATTTCATCTTTATGTACAAAAAGACCTTGAGAGAACGGAAAAGTCACTAGGTCACCTACAACCGTTAAACTAGAGACCAGAGAGACGGAAAAGATTTTGGTCGAACTTGTAGATAGACCTTCAAGTGTACGACGACTTCGGACCGAACCTCTTAACACTCGTAATGAAACAATCGTACACGACGACGACGACGATTCAGCGAAGTGAGCACAGGCTGAGACACGCTGGAATATCTGTCGTCGGGTGGTCCGAAGGGGTAGGGACCCTAAGAGGTCTGTTCTTGTGACCTCACCCAACGGTAAAGGAAGAGGTTACGTACTTTCACTTTTCACCTTCACTTCAGGAGTCGTGCACTCTACTCACGTTAACACATCATCAAACTCGTAAGAAACCGTAACGGAAAGAAACCCTAATCTTACTTTTGACTGGAAAAGGTCAGGACACCGGTGACGACTCAAAAGGTTTAAACGACCGTATAACTCACGTCGTGAAAGTGTCGTAGTAGAAAATCCTAAACTTTACCGAGTTGACCTTAAGGTAGTGGATGTGATCGAAACAAGCATCACTGCGAAGGATTCCGGGTGGACTGAAGTGTAAGGTCCTACAGACCGAGATTCACTCACTAGTGTGGTAGCACTAATAGAACCAGTACTTCTAGAAAAAACGTGTCAAGAAGACACATAAGAACGGTGCAGAAGAATTATAGAAGACGAAGACAATCCAGGTATGGTACAGACAGGAAATAACTTGGGTAGAAACGTACTTCACAGGGGAACCATAGAGATTAAAAGAACTTCTCTAGAGATCAGAAAGGGTAAGATAACAAAAGGAGATAAAGAAACGTGACTAGTGACTCCTTCCGAAAGAAGAGAGAGGAACGAGAAGAAACCTTGAGACGTAAGTCTACCCATATAGAAAGGAAATGAGGAAACGAAAGTGAAGAGAAGGAAAGCGTTCATAAACATTCCGGAGGGGTCTGTCGGCAAAACGGAAGAACGTAAAGAAAAAGAACCCCTACCAGAACGGGGACAGAGGACATGTTACAGTGTTTGGAGTAAGGTATCAAGTAGTCCGTGAGATAGATAGTCTAGATCCGGGAAGTTAGATAAAGAGTGAAGGTGACATATCAACATTCCCTGAACTAAATCCAGTATGGACTTACCAGATCGTCAAAAGGGATGAAAGAAGTTAAACTCAGACTTAAACCATTATTCCTCAAGTACTAGACTCGGTGTCAGTCGAGGACCAGAACAAAACCAACGGACATACCTCGAAGAGGTAGAAACCGACGTTTCTTATATTAGTCAGACTAAAACCACAACTGGTAGACCACTACAGGTACACATCTCAGAAGAGAACACAACAACCTTCTCCCACAAACGATACTGGTCACGCAAGAGAACCGTTTTGAGATAATCAGAAACGGGACGAAGTAAGGCATAAGGTTCCGGTTTAAACGGACAATGAGGTCCACAAAGAACTGAAGCGAGAAAACGTAAGGTCAGGGGATATTACTTTTCCTGTAGAAAAAACCCACAAACAAGATTATCCAGAACATCCAGAAGTATCTTGGTAAGTTGAAGTCGAAGAAGTCGTAATGACCAGTCCCGTATCTGAACCTACTGACACTATAACTTACCAAACGGAACCTTTGCTTGTTTCTAGTAAGACAGTAAAAACTCTAACGTAGGTTCATGACGTAAAGAAAACAACTGGTACTACCGATGAGGTAAAGAAGATTCCCTAAGGACGGGCGTCATCATTTATATTGCTAGTAGAGTCAATTTAAGTGGGTAAGGTCGGGTAAAATCAAGTGACTAAGGATTTTACAGTTGCAAATGAGAACGGTAGAGGACAAACTGGTGAAGGTCAAACGGAACTAAGTACTTAGATTGTAAGGTCCAAGGATATGTTATAACGAAAAATATCGTAGTCTGAAATGAAGGTAGTGGTCAGTGTAGGTGTTGACCCACAACAAAAACGAAACCGAGGTAGAGAAACAATAAATACCTCTATGAAGAGGTGACTAGAGGTCATCGTATAACCCGTGGATGACTGGACCCCTCAAGGAGAGAGTCACAGGACAGAAAAACGGAACAGAAGTACAATCACAGTAAAAAACGTACTTGAAAGTCACTGAACCCCGAAAGAACCACCGAGTCTGCTATTTCTTAGACGGAGGCTCCGTCCTCTGAGACCAAGTTAGGGACCTAGTCCTTCTAGGGGGCTTCTTCCTTTACCGTCGGGTGAGGTCCTAAGAACGGACCCTTTAGAGTACCTGTCTTCTCGGACCGTCTGACGTCAGATACCCCAGCGTCTCACCCTGTACTGATTCGCTGAAAGTGAACTTACTAAATTTCATAAACCTCCATGATCTTCACTTGGGGAAAAATGAGGAGGAGTGGAACTTAGAAATGTAGGCAAATGACGGAGGTTTTGTAAAGGTACGGACCTGGAAAGAGTCGTAACTCTAGAACCGACCGTACAATGGAGGAATCTCTTGGAAGGGCCTTGGACACTCGATTTAATCGATCAAAGGTCGAGAGAAGGAGTTCCCAACCGTACACTGTCGGACACCGACTTAGGTCGGACGACGGACAAAACGTTTATTTCAAAATAACCGTGTGACGGTACGAGCAATGTGTAACAATGTACAAACACAATGTTCGACTCTGAACCCATCAACGTTGTCTCTGGAAAACCGGGTGTCTAGGGTTTTATAAATGATACACCAGAAAATTATCCTTTACAAACGACTGGAGCCTCTGAGGATAACTGGACAAAATAAGGAAAGTGTCATAACTAATAAAGGACTTTAATAATAACCAACCAAACAAACGAACGAACAAAGACTAAAGACGATAATCTAATATTCGAAGAGCTCCTGAGTAAAGGGGAAAATGGACCTCATATCATTCGTATTATATAAACTACCTCACTTAAATTATTTAGGGTCCGACATCAGACAGATAATTAAGTCGCTCCCCGAGGGTTCGAAGTTATGTGTTCACTCACGACAACTAAATGTAAAGTTGTTCCCCTTTTGTGCACGTAAAAAACCAAACCCAACGTATTTGATCTGGTTGGTTTATGCGACTCTGTTTACTCCGGATTCCCCATATAAGATATTACAGTAGAGAACTTGAACTACTGCTTTTCGGTTCTACACTTTGGCTACCTTTAGTGCCGCTCACCCAGTAAAGTGGGGCACGGTAGCGGTGATTGGTCTTGACCGAGAAGAAACGGTCCGTTAGTTTCGGTTAAGTGAGATGAAAGAAGACTCAATGGTTGGTAAAACCAAATTGGGACAGATTAGTTTATTCACTCAAAGAATTTTTTTTAGAGGTGGGCACATTCCTTTCTACGGGAATAAAACAGACTTATGAATGTAGTGGAACAGGGTATGACACAAGTATTTGGGATTGCAAAACGTGTGCACTCTCGGAAGGTCTTTCGACAGAAATAGATTTAAATAGGTCGGTAACCAAGGGTAGAGTATAGGAACAGTGAACTCCTAAATAAACGACCAAGGAACAGATAATCAGAAAAACAGGAGACTGACGACAGAACTTTCGTCCGTGGCAAAGGATGAATAGACATATAAAGGGAGATAACGGGTTATACACAAACCGGACTTAACTCAGACCTCAGTCGTGGTCCGGGGACTGTGACACGACCCCCAATACAGTCTATTCTGACAGTATCAAAGAGTTCTCGGGATCTTAGAATGGGACCCTTTCGAGTGTGGAAGATCTTTATTCGGATTAGGTTACGTGAGTAAACGGTACAATTTATATATATATATATAAAAAAAAATTCTTTTGTTATCGATAAGCAAACGAAAACTTTAATAATAACTAACGTTAAAATTCAAAATAAAAAGACACAGAGATGTTTACGTACAAACCAGTCGAGAGGTTCGTAAACTTCCGGGGACTTAAAAAACCTCCGAGGACCTTTCTCCACGTGTGTGAGGTGGGGGTGTCGGGTTTAGGATTACATATTTCGTCGACACTTGTACGTGTCTATGTTGTCCCTTGTGACATCTGCACCAAGGACAGGAGTCCCTCGGGTCACAGGTCGGTCACACGCTACACTCACTCGTCCATCAATGTCTTTTGGCTCTCCTCCGGACAAAGCCTCCTTCCCGCCCCGACTTTCTTCTCCTGGCCTCCCCTCACCCCTACGGTGTCCGCGACTCCTTCGGGACGGACCTCTCACTACAGAATCGACTCGGACTGCCCACTCTTCGACGCCGGTCGGGAGGGGTCGATCGAAACCATTCCCGAAGGGATCACCGGGATCGCCAGTCCTTGGGCGGACGGTCGCGTCCTCTGGGCTCTCCTCCCGAGTCAGGGACCCGGCCCTCCTAGGGGACCTCGTCCTTTACCGTTGGGCGAGGTCATAAGAACGGACCTCTTACAGTGCCTGTCTCCTCGGACCGCCCGATGTCAGGTATCGACACGGTTCTCAGTCTGTGTGACTTCACTGAATCGTGCGTGTGTACGTCGGAACTATTTGGATAACCTGGGTAGTCGGTCAAGTGGACTTCAGTGCTGTCCGACACGTTAAATACCTCGGGGAAGGTCATAAAGTTCTTCCGTTGTCGTCCCATAATTTGGTCGAGACCCCAGGAAGACTCGTACCCAGGGACGGACTCCCACCGCCAAAGTGCGGGCATTTCCACCACACTGTCAGAAGGATTTTTACCTGGGTCCGGGTAAGTTTACCCTCATCCTCCTCAGGCGAGTGGATGACGTCGTGGAGAGCGGCACACCCACGAGGTGCCTCCCACGACTTACTCGTCCCCGAAGTAATCGACGCGGACCCCTGTACACCGGTCGCACCGACGGGAAACGGAAACTCTGGTGAAATTACCTACAATAATCTAAATTCGTCAAATAAACTTTTTTTTTTGTGTATATACTGGAAAACCTTCTCTAGAAAGGGTGTAGTATAGAACTCTCATCTACTACTATTTAACTACGATTTGTTTTTCACTAAAAATAATTCCAAGTAACTGACGTAAAAGTCTTCGACAGTGCGTTACTTTACATATGTAAAAGGGGGACAGATATTTAGACTCATCAGGACTTAACGGATCAGTCCATTTCACTCAGGTACCCATCGAGAATTTACGGAATTTGGGAACCTTTATAATCTAGGAACATGTCGTCTACTCCAAACCACCACGTCGAGTAATCGTAAACTTGTTTAAACACTCTGAAAATTCCGCACAACAACCTAACTTGATTCACCTGACTACGTCACTTAAGGTCTGCCATTACCGAGGTAAATAGTTCCCTCGTCCAAAATTGTATTACGTATTTGGAAAGAGTGTACCGGTAAAATGATACGTAAATTAAGACAACGTTGTACCACGAAGTCCGCCTCCTTTACTTCTTGAATTCGTTCCAATTGTAAGGCTCTTTTCTGATCCTTTTTTAGTTATGGAGGGAGGAAGGGGTTTATTTTCTACTAAATGTTTTTACCTCTAGACATAACTGCTGTCCCAGAGCATCTGCTGTTCTACATGGGCACTACAAAACACTGACCCTGTGCTCGCCAGTAACGGAGACTTAAGAACAGCTCAAAGTCCCTAGTACAATTTTTCAACAAAATCACCCTAATTGGCTTCCAATAATTGACTTTCCGAAAGGATATCGAAACTCTAACTTCCGCCCCCTTCTGAAAGCACCGAACAGAAATAAGACAAAGTGTAAGAAAAACTGAAGTCTTACAACAGAAAGAAGGACAAATGTACGGGAACTTTTCACCACTTCATTCATAGAAAGGAGGGTGAACCCTCCTAAACGGTCTCGAATCGTCAGTCCGGCGTAGGGAAACCTTATGGGTCGGTGAGCTCCGAAAACAAAACAGATAATCGCTAAATCGTTGTGGCACTGAAGTACTGCAAACGTCTACATCGCAATGCCCAAAACAGATAGTCCCTCTACTGGCCCCGAGTCCTGCACGTCGCAACACCGGTAAACGACTCTATCCTCAAACGTAACACAACACACTGCGAGTCGACATCCTCCCGGCGACATGGTCACCCGTCGAGTCTCGGTGTCGTGTTGCACTCAAAGGGCAAAGAGACAACTCGACGAAGGAAAGACGGACGGTCGCGACGATATTTTCGGAACGTGTGGTTTGTCCACTGAGAAATGTTTACTGACACCCAAGACATAAATATGTCGATAATTCTTGGATTTCTTCAGCGAATTTAAAAAGTCTATATGGAGCGACGTAAAATACTCCCCTTTATATACCAAACCACCGAAGTATTTAAATCCCCAAAAACTTCCGACACCTTATATAGGAAATGTTTACAGTTCCCAGGTACCATATATTGAAAATAAAAAGTCCTCTACAATGGGACGATGAAAATCTAACCTTTGCGAAACGATGATTAGGTATTTTGTCGGGGTGGCAACGAGTAAGGTAGGTTTGATGGAAGGTTTCAATAAAGAAATTTTTCAGTTTAGAAGGGTCAAAGGGGTAAAGGAAGGACTTTTACGAAAAGATATGCCACGAACCGTTCTGAACCCATAATTGTCGTTCTCAATAAGTCGATTCGGTTTGTCGGCTTTCATGTGACTTAAAGGCAGTGAGTTTTTTACATTTCGACCTTGAATTGCGTCCTCAGACCGGCAATTAGAAGGTGGAAACCTTTTAAGTTTTAATATAAGATCCATCATTTTTGTTCAATCACTTTATTACAGAACTTATCACCTTCCTTTCACTAATTTCTACCATAAAGTATTTTTACTCGTTCCTACAAGTTTGTGGGAAGTATATGTGTCTTCAGTCCTTCTAGGAGACCTCCTCCTTTACCGGTGGGTGAGGTCAGAAGAACGGACCTTTCAAGGTACCTGTCTCCCCGGACCGTCCAATGTCAGGTACCCCAATGCTTCTCGGCCTGTGTTGACTCACTGAACGTGAGCCTACTAAATTTCACGAACCTCCGTGATCTTCACAGGGAGAGAAATGAAGAGGAGTGGAACTTAGAAATGTAGGTAAATAAGGGAGGTTTCGTAAAAGAAATCTATAAGGTACTGACCTGGAAAGAGTCGTAACTCTAGAGTCGACCGTACAATGGAGGAATCTTTTGGAGGGACCTTGTAGAATCGATTTAATTGGTCACGGGTCGAGAGAAGGAACCCCCAACCGTTTACTGTCGGACACCGACTTAGGTCGGACGACGGACACATTCATTATTTTGAGGGCAGTTTTGGAGTTTCTATCCCTTTAGTTATTCGTCCCAAAAGAGGTGTGGTTCGTCGTGAGCCCGGAGTCCCGTCAGGCGAGAAGGAGACACCGAGAAGGACCAGGAGGGCCAGTTCCGACCCGCAACCGACAACAAAGGGGTCTCGGCGGCAGGACGCAAAGACAGGGACAACCTACATCTGAAACAAACGAACACAAGAATGGGGAGAAGGGTCGAGGTGGCAGACGTGGAATAACCGTTTCGGTCCCAGAATGAAGGAAGGAATTACGAATTGTGGTTTAATAGTGACATCTTTGGGTTTCTCGTAAACACTCATTTACTGACTGATTTACGTTAGTACTTGGAAAAAACCTTGAAGTCTGGAAAACTACTTTTGTCTTTTTGTTTGTCTTTTTTGTCGCTATTCAAACCTCTGGAATTTAGGGATAAGGAAGAAGTCCATACACCTTCGTCGGAGGGAAAGAAGGGTTCCGTCTCTCTCCCTACCGGGTGTGTAGGTTCTTGGGGATCACATCAGAGGTGGACACACCTTGGTTCGAGAAGGCTGTCATTGGATACCCCCGAAGGGTCCACCGCGATCACCATTTCTCGTTCCCAAGCTAGGGACCCAGTCCTTCTAGGGGACCTCCTCCGGCACCGTCGGGTGGGGTCATAAGACCGGACCTTTTAGGGCACCCGTCTCCTCGGACCGTCAAATGTTAGGCACCCCAGCGTTTCTCAGTCTGTGTTGACTCGCTGGATTGTGCGTGTGTCGGAGGAGACTCGGACCGAAAAGTTTCCTGCGGGACTCAGTGAGGTCGTCTCCGTACGTCCTCCGCACTTCCTTTTCTGTGTCCCAACACTTATATTGTAGTGTGAAGATCAGACCCGAAACGATTAGAAGGTATACCACTCAGGTCCTTCGTCCAGTACCTTACAGACCCTCTAAAGGAAACGTCTTAACAAGTCGTTCTAATCGAAACACCTGACAAAACCAATTGCACAGTGGTTAGTCTCGAAGAAGATAGCTGTACAGTATGAATAAAAGATACGAGGAAAACACCTAAGTCAACTTTTGTGGTAGAATCTTCCAAGATCTTTCTGAGATCCGTAGAGTCGCTCTCAGAGACTCACCGAATTAAGAGACGTGAATCGTTACTTTTCTGTGACCAAAACTCATCTCGAGTATAAGGCAAAACTTTAGTTAGTTACACGAAGCGAGCGAACGGACTTTTGAGCCTCTCCCCTCGGTCAACTTTAGTTCCACTAGTCGGAATTCGAGTCAAGGGTCGAAAACGACTCCAGTAAGAGGATCCATAAGCCGTGGAGTAAAAAAAAAAATCAGGGATGAATTCCTCCAATAAAACCAGATTTTAAATTTTGAGTGTACGTTTTTAACCGTTTCATAAAAAATACTTTTACACCTGGTGAAAAGAAGATTCTCTAGAAATTCCTGTGTCCGTAAAATTTTGACGGGGTCTTCGAAGTTGCCTCTCACTCTTGCTCTTGAGAATATCGACAAAGGTTAACAGTCGATTCGGTGTGACAGTCCATTGGAGAGACTAAAACAGTCGAGTAGACATTTTACCTTTAATTTCACAGGAGGGGTGACTCGAAAATACTCCTATTTTATTCTGTCAGATGTTCTTTAACGAACCGTTTAGTATTTGACGGTATATTTGTATCTTCTATTAGCGGGTCTTGACACTCAAAGAGCTCGTGTTTTGTCATTCGATCTCTTTTAAGACCCAATTGTGTTTATGTCTTTCCTTTTTTTCATATTGGTACATTTATTAATAAACCACCACTATGACAAAGTCTTATAACCGTTCAATTTTATATGTGTGTGACTTGAATCTGCAAATGTTACTGTACGAGAACCGTTTTGTAAAATTTACAATACTCTATGAGATTTAAGACAAGACGTATGCATAATAGACTGAAGGGGTCACCGAGTCTGCCATTCTCGTAGACGGAGGTTACACCCTCTGGACCCAAGTTAGGGACCCAACCCTTCTAGGGGACCTCTTCCTTTACCGTTGGGTGAGGTCACGAGAACGGAACTTTTAGGGTGCCTACCTACTCGGTACCTGCCTACGATATCAGGTACCCCAGCGTTTCTCAGCCTGTGTTGACTCGGTAAAGTCAAAGTGAAAGTATACGCAATATATACGTGTGATGTTATCTATAATATACGTAAAATTGTTTATAGTTATCCCTATATGTGTGTTTTGTTCATATTGAAGTAAATGCTTGTTACATGTCTGAAATTCCCATCTAAAAATTTGAGACTTACAAAATAACGAAAAGTTTTAGTCGGGAACACCTTCTACTTTAGATGTCACATCGGGATAAATGACTTCCTCCCCACAAGATGGGACCGTACAACACAATTCCGTGTCTGAGGAATAAAAGAGATTTTGAGGACGGTCGTTAGCGTCCACTTACCTTTGACACACACACACACACACACACACACACACACACACACACACACATGCGTACGCGTACTTGCCTATACACACACGTTTGCAGTTTGGACTAAACGGGTCCTTGAGTTAAACTCGTGTTTTAGTGTCCGTACTTATACGTTCCTTTAAACTTACACAAACAGTCGTTGACTTATAAACCGTTCCCCTTTTTAATTTTATCTAACGTGAATCTCGAACCCTTCCGTCTTGTTTGTGTTTAAATGTCCATTCACAATCGTTTGTCGTATATATAACTTATCATCAGACTTTGTCTGAGTAGACTTGAGCCATCCTTTAACTGTCAAACACGATCTTGTATAATCTTGACCTTCGGAGTTCAATACAAAGAGTTATCCTCATGTCGTTTACTGATATAGATATACTGTCCGTGAACCGAGAATTCTCGACCGTTCTAACTCCGTAAATTTGATTTTTAAAGTCTCTCCTAGTTTAGTCACAATAAAAACCAGTTAGTCGTTCTATCAGTTGTCCATAAACACTATTGGTAAATCGGTAAATGAAAAGTCGAGACACGAGTCGACCGAATCTTACCCTCTTTTGGGATTTTGAAATCTTCTCCCTTGTCATCTAGAAACTGGGACGGAACCTTCCTGTTTACCATTATTTGTCCCCGAAACCTCAACCTGTGTGCGCAGAGGTTCAGAAGTATGGAAAATAAGAGACTTCATCGAGGCGTAAAATACATTTCGAATCCAAGATTTCAGTCGGGAAATCCTTTCTCAGTGTTTCTCAGTTTTAATAGAAACCTTAAGGGAATTTAGAATATGTGAAAATTTGGAAGAAGAGAAAAAGAAAAAAACATAACGATTTAATTTTTTTAAACCTCGGAGATTCGGTAAAACTTCCAACTTTAAGTAATAACTAATTCGATGTATGATATCTTTGTGTGTGTGTGTCTTAACCCACGTCAGAAGAGTGTGGGAAAGATACGGGTGAGTTTAAACTCTAACAAGACGGTTTCCTTCTTCGTGTTTCCTTTCAGAGATACGTCTACCGACCTGAAAACTTAGTAGGACGGAAAGCCTATGACAGTCAGGGACCACCCTTCCCGTATACCTCTCTGAGGAGTTCTCAAGGACAAACGGACGTCCCAAATGAGATAAACCAACATTATTATTCGGAGAGATTAGAATTTTGTACGATTATCTAAATAAACTACAAAACTCCTAATTCACTTTGTCGCCTACCGTAGAAAGAACTCCCAGTCCAAGTTATTTCTCCTACTCCCAACGCACACCACGCACTGTCCCGAAGTACCTACGCTAGAAACAGTCCGAGACGTGGAGTAGTCCGGGGTCAGTAGAATAGACGTCGTACCACTGGCTTTATTTTCGAGGACTTCCCTCGACAACTGTGTATTGCTACTACGTCCTTCTCGATAATCGTGTGTCCATCGTTTTTAAATTTTTGGTCATTGAGAATCTCACTTTTTCAACCGAAGTTCGAGTTGTAACTCTTTTGCTTCTAGTACCGTAGACCAGGGTAGTGAAGTACCCTTTATCTACCCCTTTGTCACCTTTGTCACAGTCTGAAATAAAACCCCCCGAGGTTTTAGTGACGTCTACCACTAACGTCGGTACTTTAATTTTCTACGAATGAGGAACCTTCCTTTCAATACTGGTTGGATCTATCGCATAAGTTTTGGTCTCTGTAATGAAACGGTTGTTTCCAGGCAGATCAGTTCCGATACCGAAAAGGTCACCAGTACATACCTACACTCTCAACCTGACACTTCTTTCGACTCGCGGCTTCTTAACTACGAAAACTTGACACCACAACCTCTTCCGAGAACTCTCAGGGAACCTGACGTTCCTCTAGGTTGGTCAGGTAAGATTTCCTCTGGTCAGGACCCACAAGTAACCTTCCTGACTACGACTTCGATTTTGAGGTTATGAAACCGGAGGAGTACGCTTCTCAAGTGAGTAACCTTTTCTAAGACTACGACCCTCCCTAACCCCCGTCTTCCTCTTCCCCTGCTGTCTCCTACTCTACCAACCTACCGTATGGCTGAGTTACCTGTACTCAAACTCACTTGAGGCCCTCAACCACTACCTGTCCCTCCGGACCGTACGACGCCAAGTACCCCAGAGTTTCTCAGCCTGTGTTGACTCGTTGACTTGACTTGACTTGACTTGAGAATAATCCTACTAGTGTCCCACCACCACAACGCTACTGATAATAAAATACGAGACACTGAAACCCGAACAATGGTCCAGAAAGACCCGAAGTCAGTAGAGTAGACAGTTTTCTCTCGTTCTGACGAGAAGAGTGATGAAACGTCTTTCCGTCTTCCCTTTTTATCTCTACTCAAACTTTTCGTAGTTTCCGGCATGCACATCTTCCGTTTTCGTCTTATTATTTTGTAGTATGAGTTTAAGGTTCCTTAGAGTAAAAGTTTCTACAACGTTTTGTTACACGAGACTTCTTGTTCTACACACCTACTTCGCTTTATGACAGCCCCGACCACTGTAGTCTCCACCAACTTGTACCGGGCAGGGATGGGAACCCCGTTATCGAAGTTCACGGACGAGAACTCTTTTGCCCATACCTTCCGACCGGTGACCTGTGTCCTCGGACGCGCAACGAGGACTGTCTACAGTGGCATGCGTTGTCCGTATTCACGTCACCGGAACGTAGGTTCACCGTTCTTCGGATTGAAATAAGGAAGGATGTTGGCGTAATTTAAGAACGACACTTGTGGATACAGCGACCTACTGTCTTGAACTGACCTCAGTTTAGTCCCCTAGACCCAGGTAAGTCGGAGGACCCTACCACAGGTTCCTGAACCTCCAGTGTACGCCAGGACTCAATCCTGGAAGACAGACAAGACTGAGGACGTCTTACACGTCAAAGGGAAGACTAGAGACTGACTCCGATAAGATCTTGACGACCATAAAAAGGACGCTACAGAGCCTGGGGAAAAGAACCAATATCGTGAGTTCATAAAGAAGATCCGAAGACGGGGACGTTGTACCTGACCACTTCCCCTCTGAGAAGTGTTCCGTACCTTTGTCTTCTCGGAAGACGAAAGTGTGAGTGGACTTCCTAATTAAACGTACGACGGGGGGTGACGTGGGATGACCCCCGGTTCCTGAGTCGGGTCGTTTATCGGTGACCCTTCGTCTTGTGTCTCGAAGAAGAGTTTGTCCGGCTGCGGACTCATGGATCCTACCGAAGAGGTGAGTGGGTGTCGTATGTGAGGAGAGTCGTGGGTCCTTGGGAATAGAAAGCCCATTTCCCTTCACCTCTCGTCTCCACTTTACAGAAGCCGGATGGCGAAAGTCCTCTTGACTTCAATGAAACACTTTCCGATCGTCCGGACGAAATCTTTAGGGGTTACGTCCTGAACCTAAGGAACCAGACGGAAGTCGAGGTCCGTCCTGCTCATGACGGAAGACGTCTCACCCCGACCCCTCTGCGTCGTTTCCTTCTAGGGAGTGCCTCGTCCCCGGGTGACGAGTATGGAGTCTCTGACAAGTGCGTGTTTGGGCGGTGCCTGCTGAGGACTTCCTCCCTCGGTACTGTAAAACGGTGTCAGACGTGCCGACCTGTTCCCGGTACTCAAGGAAGGATTGCAGCTACCAAACGGAGGCCCTCTAGCCTCCCGTGGCCACCCAGGTCTAAGTCGACAGTGATCTTAGTAGGTAATAAGGGTTTCTTTGGTTGACTAAAAAAAAGGGTTAGTGTAGGACAAGACGACGTCAGCGTTTCCTGCACTCTTTACCAAGAAATACGAAGCAGTAAGAGCTCGTCCAACAAGTAATACATTTTTCGTTAATATTAAGTCTCTTTTTGTTGAGGTTCACCCTTTACCACTTTATGCAGTAACCTTACAGGGACCTTCAGAGGTCAGCCTCAGATGTCTACTGTAGAAACACGTCTTGTATTTGTGTACACGGGGTCAACCTCCCCTCCACAGTCTTTCGTCCGAGAGGCGGAGCGGGGGGTGCAGAAGAAGGTTCTCATCCGTAAACCGCTTATGGATGCGGTCGAGGGTGCGGGTCTGGGGTGTCGCAAGGGACCCGGCACAGGCCTCCCACTGGGGAGACGCACCGGGGTGAGGTGGAGGCTGGGCGAGGTTCGAACCATGCAAGTGACACACCGACTCCTATGAAACTTTAGTATTGCGTAGTGAGTGGAGGAAGTCTTGAGGAAGGCACTGAATATTTCGCAAAATAAAAGTAAAGTGCAGTGATATCCTCGAAGGACCCACAGAGCAACGTGAAGGGTTGGTGTGGTATGAGGTTCAAAGAAAAAGACTTAAGAAGATAAATAAGTAACTACTAATAAATAATTTATGTATGAGACCGGCATCTAGGAGACGAAGCTCGTGTACGTTTATCCTGGCTATAACTTTACTCGTGTGTCTATTTGACGGTCGATACCGTTTGTTATGCCTCCCTTTCGAGATTCTCCACTACTCCCTTGATCCGAAGTAGCCCCGCCAGGTCCGTTCGAAGTGACCGAGAATTATAGACCCTTTGAACAGTAGCCAAAAATCATGGAACGATGAATTAAAACTGAAAAGTTTATTAAACTGAAAACTCTTAAGGGCTACACAAAGAAGGGTGTTTCTCGACTCTCCGTTACCAATAGAGTTGACCTAAATCTCTTCCTTGTGGAATCTCGGGAGTTAAATTTTTTTTTTTTTCTTAGTCTCTTTCCCTTCCTTCCCTTTCCGTTTCAGTCGCATGTCTCGTAGTCTAAATGACGACTCCCTTCGTAGTCCCCGGTAAAATAGAGTAAAACAATAATAAATTGCTGACGTGTTTTCTCTTCTCCGGGTTTAGGAGACTCCTTATTACGTAATTAGGAGTAATCCGGAGCAAGTCAACCCACACGAAAGAGACGTGGTGCACTTTGTCCTTCTCTAGGGAAGGGCTCTTCCTATTTACGCAATAGAGTATCAAGTGGATGAGACCTTATGGATTACCCGACGTGACCCTCACACACAACAAATAGTAGCGACCTTTCCCGTCCTGCCAAGGATAACTCAGACGATCTGGTACTCACTAAATACCACGCGAAATGGGAGTTGACAACCCTCTCCGTCGGTGTACCCATCTCAAGGTAGACACGGTATACGTCGGGGAAATTAATTACTAAATAGAATAATAGAAGGAAGGACTTTCTCCCCCCTTTTTTCCAAAATGAAGATAGTCATTCTGATGGTGGGCGGTTTCTCCTGGTAATAGACTTAGGGTCACTGTCCGTTCTACTACCCCTTGCAAGACCCCTCCCTTTGGGTTCCCCTTTTGTCCGATCGTTTGGGGAACGAAGGACTTCCTTTGTAATCTTCCACGAAGGATTAGGACGGATCGTGTCCAGTCGCAAAGGTGTGTGGTCGTGTGCGTAGACGGGCGCACAGGTATCTCGTTCTCTCTTTTACAATTCTCTGAGGAGACCAACTCCCTTCGGCAATTAGGTCACCGCACCGTCAATCTTCGAACTTTTTTCTACTGAAGAATACTTGTGCGTTAACAGTGGTGCAATTATTACTTTATAACTAGACAAGGGCGAATTACTTTTAGTTGAATAAGATTAAGTGGGGACCTTTCTTCTGGTGAATCCCGGAGTAAGGCTGTGAAACGTAACAGGTAGAGACGTAGAAGGTCACCGTAAATAAGCAAAAACAGGTATGCCGACTCTTGGTCTCTCCCTCTTCCCTTGTTAAGTATAGTCCAGTCGGTTTAAATAAAAAGAAAGGAAGGGAGAAACTTTAAGTCAATAAACTAACTCGTTCCCTTTGGAAGTACCTCTGGAATATTGTATGATTCAAAATTACCACTAAAAATACTAATTTACTAATGTTAGAAACAGTTATTTTTATGACAACGTAACCTTTGCGTCTTAGAATCTATTAGTAATTGTCAGGATTAGATATCGAGCTAAATTTCGATAAATGTCCCGGATGTGTAACGTCAGTTCTAACCTAAGAGAAGTGTTCTAAATTTCAGACTTGACACCTCTTGTTAAAATGTACCTCTTTGAGATTATCGGATAGAATTAATCGACGGTTAAAACACTTAATAAAGTCAAAATATCAGTGTCAAAAAGATGAGTAAATAAATGGACACTAAAACTTTAATAGACACTCCGTTAGAGGAAACCTATTATACCTTTACTCGGTCACTGATAACGGAAGACTTTTACATCTAGTAAAAATAAATGTTAAATTTTGCATTTATGAAATTCTAGTCCGGAGACACCTTTCTTATTAAATGTTCAACGATGCAACAAGTAAGTGTGAAGATGTAAATAATGGGTTTCCGTGTGTGTCTCCCCACACACACACACACACACACACACACGCACACAAATGGCTTCGTCGCCGAATAAAGAAGACAATCCACAACAACGTTCCTCCAAGTGTATTTGTAAATATATCCAAAATGTTTTGTCAACAATGACTCCTTCTTGGAAAAAGACAAATGTGTTTAAGTCTTGTTTCTTTGTAGCGATTTCGAGGGCCATTAACTGTACACCCGCACAAAAAGTTCAGTGACTGACCTTCTTCACTCACAGACTCTAAATAAAAACTGTCCTGAATTTAATGACCATCGGACTGTGTAAAAACTTGTTAATGATCTGTACCTCCACAAATTTCATTACCCATGACAAACTCCCTACCCCTTCAAAGTTTTGGCAATCTTGCTTTGTTAAAAGGAAAACTAATCATTCTACGATTGTGAATGTAAATATAATGATTTATCGTGTGTGTGTCAACTGAGGAGTTTACTATCAAAACATAAAGGAGCCTTGCTTTCAGCATAAATTTCTCTTTTTAGGGAGGCGCACTACTGGACCACTTAGGGCCCCTAAGTCCTCTCCAAACCCGGAGAGACGAGTGGCAGTCGAGAGAGGAGCGGAGGGGGCGAAAGTCTGTTCAGGGGTTTCATGTGTCTCGTCTCTCGAGACAGGACGAAACAAAGTTTACAGAGTTTTCGGTCCCGAAGCACAAGTAATTAATCACTGATAGAAAGTCCTCGAGGATCTGTAACAACTCGGTCAGTAGACTTGAGGTTGACCTTTTAATTTTAAGTGTTAAGTCTTTGACGAGCGCAGGGGGTTTCTATTTCGTAGATGTCGACGGCATTAACCGTTTCGCAGCTACAAAGTTCACTAGGTTTTTTCATTTTCGTCAGTAAAGGAGGGGCGAAGAAAGGACAACCACGGAGACTACTTTTGTCCCCCGACGTCCCAAGGGTCAGGAGAAGCAACAATAACGCCGAAGTTTTCCTCTCGTCCGAAGTCGCCACCCCAGACAAAGTCCCTGAATGGACAAGAACGTCAAGAATTTCCACGTCCGGTCCTTTCGACTCTCGAACGAAGAACTAGTCTGTTTGTGACCGCTACGTAAATTAGTGGGGAGGTTCTAGAGAAAGGAGAGGGGACCCAGGTCTCTGGAGGTACTTCAGTACAGGAGACTGCTGAGGATCTCTTACTAAGTCATGACTTACATAAAGAGAAAGTTTTTGGTTTGGTTTTATTTATTAGGTTTTTTTTTTTGGGTGTGTGTCTGTGTGTGTGTGTGTGTGTGTGTGTGTGTGTGTGTCGTGAGAGTTTTAGGGAAAGGGGGAAAAAATACCCGCTGTGTCTCTTGAAACGCAAACGGTCCCGGTCCCCGTAAACAAGAGTTGGACCCCGCTCAATCCGGCGAGGGCGACCCCGATAAACCGTTAACGATTTCTATAAACGTCAAAAGTGTTGACCCCTGAACGATGACCGAAGCTCTCCCCTCTCCAACCCCTACGACGATTTGTCGGGTGTCCTGTCAGGGGTGGTGTTTCGTAATAGACCCGGGTTTTCACGCACCACGGCTTCGACTCGTTGAGACCGCCTCTCCGTACGCCACTGCGGTCAAGCCCTTACAAGACACGAAGGCCCACGGCCCTAAAAAAAGGGGACTAGTACGTCTAGTTCGGCATAGGCCTTACGATTTAGCCCACGTTGTCGTCAAATCCTGCAGTAGTAGGAAGGTCCTCTACCTCCGGGGCAGAAATTTCAATGTGTCGGGTACAAGGGTCGAAGAAAGTTTCTTGTATTACACGTTTATGCATTCTCATCTCTTACAAGTCACGTCTGTCGTCTCACCAGGATTACACCCTTATAATTACTGGTGGGACCCCCTCCCCGCCCGAAGGATGATACGAGGTCAGAATCTTTCTTCGGGAAATAGCACGACGAAATGGCCCCCGAGTGTCCCCCTACCCCTCCACCCTAATGACCCTCATCTGGAGCGAGGGTCACCCCGAAGACAGGGCAGGAGTAGCACATTCGAACGTGTCATTCTAAAAGGAAGATCAGAGGGACCAGGAGTAACGTTGTCCTCTCTCACTCAGATTCCCTACATAACAAGGATAGGATAAAGACTCTTGAGTGCTTTAGGTATTTGATAGGTATTCAAAATTAGTTATACTACTTTTCATTGACGAAACCGAAGTAAGGGGAGAAGAGTCGACCTATAAAACTGTAGTAGGGACCTACCAAAAGGTTTTAATGAAACCTTTCAGTTGTAATCCGTAGACCTTTCATGTCCTTAATACACTCTGACTCTGTAAAGGAGACCAAGTGACACTCAGTTCGTCCATTTAAACGATCTTTCACTCTCTAATAGTCGGAACCCCTCCTTTCCTTGTAAAGAAGGCGTGTATGAAAGTGGGTGGGTAGGAAGGTGGACGGGTAGGTAAGTAGGTTGATAGGTAGGCATGAAGGTAGGTCGGTAAGTAGGTAGGTAGTGAGGTCGAAAACAGAAGAAGGTAGGTGTGTTTACCTACCTTTGTGTAAACTTTATTTGAGTTGTTTCTACTCAATAAAGATCTGCGACCTTATAATCTACTAAAAAATTAAAAGAAGAAATATTAAAAATAACGAATTCGTATCATTCATACTCAGTAAAAATTGTTACTCTAATAATAAAAAATCTTCCTTCTACCACTATACTCTACTCGATTACCTGTGAAAAGTTGTCAGGTCCTTTTGACAGAGCTATCAATTTTTCTTACGAAGGGTAGAAGATAATTGAGACAAAACGGTTCAATTTTTTTTTCAACCAGATAAAAGTCAAACCCCATATCCAACTAACTACATCGAAAAGTAAGACTTTATACATACAAATTAATATCAAAAGGTGACTGGAGTCACAAACAGTGAAAATGATATGTAATCGATTTTCATCTCTGGTAAATAGTATTCCTAACCAACGTCCTAAAGAGACCCGGTACTAAAACGACGTCTGTTACTCTAAAGGTTTCTTTACTTTCTCCGCAAAGGTTTAAAATTCCACAGACACACGTCAGACTGCCATCTCTGTTCTTTACTTCCGTACTAGAAGCGGAAGGGTTAGAACCAAATATTCACTGTACACATATTGAAAAGAGTGGAAGAATTAACAGAACCATTTGAGAAGACGTGGAAAATTTTAAAGACTGGTTTACAGTGGAGAGGTTGCCTTGAGAGGAACACTTCAATTTGCAAAGGAAACTAACTTTTCAAGTCACGAGGGGAAAAAAGTAACAGAGAATTACATGAATTACATATTTTCCATAGCGTAACGACTTTAATGTAGGAATGCTTGGACAGGTGGGATGACCTAAAACTGGAGGGCATCCAGACACACAGGGGTTCTGAAGAGTATCGCGGAGTCAATGAACGGTCCTCTACTCGACCGGTCTTTCGTTCAGTCTTCCTCTTCCCACCACACTTTACATTTTCGGTCCCTTTACACATTTCCCATATCCATTCTCGCTCGTACCATTTTGAAGTCACAAAACCTTTCAAGTTTAAATGTGACCGATTTGTCGCTCTGTTTTGAACGGTCTGTCAGTTGGTTCTTTTCTTTTATCGTTGACGACGAAAATAACTCAAAGTCCCTGAATACTATTTCCTTATAAGTTTAGACCTTTTTCGAAGTACCCTTTATATCCATAATCATTAAAACATTGGTTTTTTAATCCCGTGTGGCAGAGACACGGTCCCTCCCACGACTTCCCGAGTCGAGCACGCAGTGAGGAAAAAGTCGTTTACATCTACAATAATCTGGGTAACATGTCTACCTCATCCACTCTAAAGCCCTTAAGTGTGTCGGGTAACCGGTCTCGGGGTCCGAGAGGGTTCCATAAACCGGAACTTCCAGTCACAAGGAGGGCGCGTTGGTGTCGACAAGGTACAGGAGAAGACAGGGACCGTAAAGGAGGGACACCTTTCGAAACTTTTCCGAGGTCAGTGTAAGACTTTAAGGTACTGTTTTTTAACTTACAGCAGGTCTCGTATCAAATCCTAAATTTGTAGGGACAGTTAGGACCGACAGTAGTAGTCCTCTAAAAGTAGGGTTGTTATCTAGTGACACCACATGAACCGGACTTCCCGGGACCCGACAATTCTATCCTTAGATGACTCATTACGATTATTTAAAATTTTTTCTGTCCAGCAGAGTCTGAAAGTAATAACGGAAGAAACGGCAGTCCGAGTGTCTACGAGCTTCGGTTTGTACAAGGAAAAAGTGGTAAAATCATTAGACACGTTACCCTTACTCTCTCGCACCCCCAAAGTAGGTCGACCATAAAATTAGTAAAGTTGCTAAGTACATCAAAAGCTTGTGTCTGCACGGACCTCAACTTCATTATTTTATTCCTGTGGTTCTTCTAAACGTCAGTCTAATACCCTCGTGGTGAACGACTCGATTGCTTTCTCGGTACTACTGCTCGGATCTCATGATCAAAGCCTGTATTTATTGACGTCCACCTGTCCCTCTTCCTCGTAGCGTTCACGTTTCCGGGGTCTTCCTTCACCCAAATACGTCTCACAAGATCTTTATCGTTCGTCAGACTACACCGACCACTCTTGTGTCGTTCAGTCGTCCTACTCTGTACTCTGACTCCTACTTGCGTCCTCATCCCACCAGTCGACTGGGTCTAGCGGTCCCGTGACACCCCCCAGAACCCTATACCTCGGTCCCGTGACACCCCCCAGAACCCTATACCTCGAGAACCACAATTTTAGCCCTCTCAGGACGTTCTTGAACCTGTCCCACCAGTGGGATCCGTCGTTGGTCCAATGGTGTCGGGCCGATCTGGTGCGTTCGCCAAACCTGGCAGGAAAAACACGTCACTCTCTCGTATCTACACAAAGTCCGTCCGTTTGGGAGTTCCGGTAAGACGTACCTCTGACTTTGTGGACTAGACACAAAAACCGTTCAGTGGGTTGGGGGAGGACTGGAATCAAAGGAATGACCATCATTCTCCACCAATGGGGTCTACCGGGAGTTCCAAGGAAAGTTGAGCCTCTGTGATACTGCAAAAGCAAAGGAAAGACACCTACCCTTTCCTGGTACTCCTCCAAGACTCGTGTCCTTATTGAGTTAACAAAAAAAGTTCCTTCCAATTAGACCGTCATTAAATGTTCCAAGAAACATCGTTTCTTTGTAGACTTCTCTTGGTGACTCTATATTGTTAGATCAGTCCTCTACTCCTCGCACACCTGGTCCCGCTCTCGTCTTTCCTACTACCTCTGTCCTTCCTTTGCACGTCACTCTCGTTGTCCTTTTTACGGTCCTGAACCACTGGCTGACGTATGCCGACCGTTACCTCGACTACTTCCTACCAAGTAAGTAAGTGGGAACAGAAGTTGAACGACCCGCGTACAGATGTACAACCTGTGACTCCCACACCTCTACCCTCTCTGGAACTGAAGTACCTCGAGTGTCAGAGGACGTCTTTTGGTCGCAGTCCGACGTGTAAGGTCTACGCGAATCACGACACTTTACCCGCACTCCTACGAAATGTTCACTACCTACCTCCGGTCTGCCGTCCCTCTGGGTCGGATCTTTACTCTACTCACCAGACTTTCGAGTGTTGATTCTTCAATCGTTACTTAATCCGACCACCACCCTCCTCCCGTCTGGCCCTCCCTCGTTTGGTGCCTCTCCTTGCGGAATCTGGGGTCCTGTCACAAATGGTTCCTGTCCCACGGCTTTTTTCGACCGTGCAGGCTACCTGAATCTTTTCAGACCACACCGACTCTTGATCTCTTTCACAATCAGTGAGTCAGCACAGACTGAGAAACGCTGGGGTACTTGACGTCGGACGATCCGAGGAGACAGGTACCTTAAGAGGTCCGTTCTCATGACCCCACCCACCGGTAAAGGTAAAGGTCCCCTAGAAGGGTTGGGTCCCTACCTTGGGTCAAGAGGAAGTGACGTTTGTTTAAGAAATGGTAGACTCGGTGGTCTCCGAGGATTTTCCAACCTTTCCCAGTTTAATGTTTTCTCTGACTGTCTGTGTCTGGGTAAAACCTGTGTTAAGACTCTCGTTACCCCTCAGAAATTTCTTTCCGTATTAGTCCTGGGGGACTTGACTCAAGACTTATAAACCCAGGTCCTCTAATCACCACAAGGAGTCCCCAAACCTTGAGGCTCCACTCACTTGTCTGTTTAAAACCACCTTTTCGTCCTCTCTTGTTTCCTTATTACACCGGTCAACCTTTATCAGGGGTCCCATAATTTCTGTACCTTGGTATCCGAACCGTCTTTCTAGTCACCATTTTTATTATGGTAGTCCCAGTACTACCTTTTCGGTTAGTCTTCCCTCCTTCTGAGTCCTCCAAACCCATGTACCTTCGGTTTTTACTCAGTGATTCTTCCCCGTCACCTCTGTAGTTTACGACTTGGTTTCAGTTTCTTTTTGTTTCGGACTGATTTCCGGTCGTTCACACCGTTAATTATCTAGTAAACAATAGAGACTTTTCCTCCAATCACTGATTACAAACCTAATGTAGTGAAACCTGTTTTAATTATTACTTAAAGGACTATAAGTGAACGTTTTTACGTTACCTTTGACCGACGAGTAAGAGGACCAGAAAGGACTTTTAAGAGTCTAAACGTTTGTGAAATTAGAAGAGACTCAGAACGTCGTCTTTTAACTTTACACGAGACACATGTTACACCCATACAAAAACAATGGGTTGGGGAAAGTCCACAAACCTTACAGTCACAGAACCTGAAGGACTTACGGATCCGTCTCTCAAGTGTACTGCCGGAGTCCCCCGACTCGACATTCTTCCTCTCCCCTTGTCTGCTCCCCGAACATAGTAGTGATTAGGTTGTAATGTGATCGCTAGACGCACGAGTATAAATGTCTCTGTAAAGATATTCGGTTTCTAGATTTGGGGTCTAGATTTTTGTACACCCCCCTTTTCGAAACGATAATCCCTCTAATGAGTTTTATTCCTCATATTTACACCTAAATTCGTGAAGTAAAGTCATCGTAACTAAGGATCCGTGAAAAATTGTGAATTTTATAGTTCATTATGAACAAACAACATTCTTCAAACGGTTCAAGCCCTTTGACATTAAACGGACTGTATATGATCTGTGAGTAATTTATAAAGTACTTACTTGTTTACTTGTCTTTACTATATTTTGGTGTCACCTAACCCCCTGTATCAGTGTACCTCCCGTATCTGTATCAGTCCCAAAACGGTAGAATTGTTGTAATATAAGCCAGAAACTCGGAATCCTTCAACATCCAAAAACTAGTCCCCTAATATATTTGTTTAATAGAAATTTTGTAATGAGACCGACGAAACATGACTTACGGAACGTCATATTGCACCGTCTTACGTCTTACGACCACTCCTTCGGTCAACCCACCCTTCCGTCCCTTTTACTATCGCACCTGCTCCGATAACCGGTATCTCTATCTCTCGTCACTCACCTACCTCTATGTAAATCCCCCATTTCAGTCATTTTGAACCCATGAAACAGTTGTCTCCCCGATAACCCTTACTGTCTCCCCTCTTCGTGATTCACACTCTATCAACACTCTACGACTTTTCGACACCTCTTGTGGTCGCTCACGGGTGATGCGAGAGTCGAGTGATGAGTCTATATAGTCGAACTTGTAGGGTCGGTTGTCCTGTACTACCTACGGGAGTGCCACACGGTCGAACAGATCCCTCTCTAAGATCTTTGGGTCTCCTCCCGGTCAGAAATTTCCCGATTGCCTCTTTCTTGGGTGGGTTTACGTCCCTTCCCCGGAAGTCTTCCAATCTTCCTTGAGTTCTGTCCGACCGAAACGTCCATCCTCTGTTTCTCTTATCACAAAGTTCTCCCTTCCTCGTCATTTAGGACGGTCCTCGAGTCTTCCACGCTCGTCCGTTCCCTGGGTGACCTGCGTCGTTACACCTCGAGACCCCACTTGAATCGTTTTCGTAGGAGTCGTCTGGGTACTCTCCTCTTCGGTCTAACCCACCCACCTACTCCTGGACCCGCCACTCTTCCTCCACGTCGTCACACCGGTCGCGGGCTCCCGACTGTCTGCCGGCACGCAGAGTCACTACGCCAGCTGTCTTATTAGGACGCATAAGCCCTGAGTTTTTCCTCGATAGACCCCACGGTCTAGAGATTCGCAAGTCGACGGTTCAGACCATCCACGGTCCATGATAACGTTTACCGACCTAGAGCACGGCCTATGGATTGACACTCCTATAGTTGGCCCGGACATGACACTCTTTCAATACTATTTCTATATTTATTTTTCTGGGTGAACGACTCTCGACTGAGACGGGACACGGGACGGATTGGGGGATGGACGTCAGAGACGTAAGAGTGTCCTCGTGGGCCTCTCGACATAATTGGGGAACAATGTCTTCCCTCTCGGCTCCGGGCGTTTCCAGTGCACAGGTTCTTGTGCGTCGACACTTCCCCAGGATGAGATCAACCAGACCAAGGCTTCGGGTCCAGCTGGGAATCCAGTGTGTCAGAGCAGGTCAACCCCGAAAGGTCACTTTTGAATGACGGATGAAATGACCTTTAGACTGACGTAAAGGTTTGAACAAGACGAGTGGATTAAACTATCCTTTGTAGCTCTGAACTTTTCGTTAACGTATCTTGCTAAAATCAGAATTCGTTCACTTTTGAGAATATCACGGTCTGCATGTCTCTGGAACACATCCACAATGCGCAAGAATGATTTTCCGAGACCTCTCTTTGACCGGACGGGAAGAGGCCCCAATTAGTTTGTAACACTCATCATTGTGGTTAGAAAGTGGGGTTCCCGTCGATTTAAGAACGAAGAATGCCTTATTAAAAGTTGAAGATGACTTCCTTCTCCTACCGTAAAGGGCTGAAACAAGAATTTGAGAAATGTCCTTTACCATAACAACATCCGTTCCTGTTTCGATGTCACACTTGTGTGCATTGTCTGCAATAGATAACTGTAACATCCTCTCGGGAAATCGTAGTATAGTAAAAACGGCTAGATCTCGTCGTTTCTCCAACCGGTGGACCGACTGATACGGGCGATACTAAACCCCTAACTTGGGCTGAGGTCAAATTAGCTCCACCGGTCCTTGTAGTTCCCTGTTCACTGTGAAACACTCCCGGATGACACAGAAATGGTCGTAGTCGAAGGTATTAGGAATATTATGTCAGACAAGACGATATTACGAAGACTTTTATCCTTAAACAAGGGTGTACTAACTATGTAAACTCGTAGTATTCCTAAAACGTAAACACACACAAACTGAAGTAGACTAACTGTGTCTTTTGACGTGTGAAGACGTAGTTCGGTGTAACCACGACAACAAATCCGTGGTTCAGCACAGGTTGAGAAAACACTGGGGTACCTGACATTGGGTGGTCCGAGGAGACGGGTGTCCTAAAGGGTCCGTTCTTAGGACCTCACCCAACGGTAAAGGAAGAGGTTCCCTAGAAGAACTGATTCCCTACCTTGGGCGCAGAGGACTTAACCGTCCGTCTAAGAAATGGCGACTCGGTGACCCCTTCATAAATCAGTGTATCTCTACGTATTTTCCGTTTGTACCCGGGTGGCACTTATACATGACGGATGGTTGATTGGTCCATACAATGTTCGGTGTGGGTAGTTTCAGACCACAATGTTGAAAGATGAGTTAAAGTCTATTGAGTGGTGGGTGGTGAAGTGTTATTGAGTGTCGACATTGCGACGATCGTACGTGAAGACATTTGGAAAAAGTTCTATTTTACTGTGTAAATAATATCACAAATGAGTAAAAAATTGGTAAACTACACATTTCTTCACGGTAGTAAGAATAATCCACGGAGAAAAAAATAATAAACAATGACTGTATTCGTAACACGAGACTTCAGGCAAAAAGAAGGGATGTTCGAGACACCTAAATAACACACTAAACCTTATCGTACTAAGGGAAATCTTTACGTGTAAACGGAATATCGTGTTGACTAAAATTCATTCTTACCTCGTCTATAACACGAATCAGGAATAAGGTGTCCTTTATTCTTTTTCTTTTCCATTTACTGAATGGGTTCCAGTGGGCACCAACTGAGGTGCAAACAGATTAAGGTAGTGGGGGAACGAGAAGAGAGTGGAGGGATCGTCGAGATTTTCTAGAGGTCCGTGGAACTTCACCTGTCAGTAACGTTTGGTCGAAGTTGTAATACTTTTGTTTTGAAAAGGTCTTTCTAGAATAAAGTTCTACCAGGGGTGTGGATAGACTCAGGAGACACATAAAAATTTTAGTTCATCCGTTAGAGGAAACACGTATGGTTTATGCAGGGTAAGACGAGAGGAAACACGTATGGTTTATGCAGGGTAAGACGAGCCCTCAATTATTTAAAAAGAGTAAACACTCTCGACGACTTATCTTGTTCGCTTAACAAAATGGGTCATCCACCATCGCGTCATTACTTCGCAGGAGCACTAATTCAGCTCAACCTCGAAGAATAGAAAGAGTGACTCACCCTCCGTGGCAATCATCATTTTCATTAATGGACACATCTTGTGTGACTAACGTAGTTCATGGATGATATACGGAGATTCTATCAGTAGAGTTAGAATCTCGAAGAATTCTCTAGAAGTACACTACAATTAAAATGTGAAAATCGTTTTCATGTAATAAAAACCTTTTGCGGTACAATCCACCTGATTGAGTAAAAAATCTGGAGAATTTCCTGAAGAGGAGGGGACCAATAAGGGAGTATTCGCCGGAAAGGGGGTTTTATCGTCAAGGTTTCTCGTGCGACTTGTTCCAACCCTTACTATTCGATACATTTACAATTTCACAGACAAACCGTTCTCAACTAAAGTGCACCCCCAACTTTTTGGACACGAAAGCAGAGCCTTCGGCGGTTCAGGTAGAACATTTGGACCACCTTGAGCTCCGCCATTAAGGATTCTTTAACGGGTACGGTTAGGACAATTCACAACATAACCTACCAAAGTAGTCGGAAGTTTAAGACGAGACTATCTTTATACTCTTTGCCACACAAACCAACCTAACTCCGTTCTGGTCTCTAGGCTATCCATCACCACCATTGACCCCTCTTTTGAGTCGTTTCCTTAAAGTCTCCGGTCTCGAGGAACGTCAAGGTTGACTACCCGTTTTACTGGCGTCGGACGAGGGATGGGAAGGTAGACATTTTGGTTGTCGAGTTTGTGCAAAGGGTGGGCTCAGGTGTAACATATACCCGCGTGTCGACTTAAGGAGTCAGGTAAACGTAAATGTCACTCCTTAAACTCGTTATCAGACCGTTAATTGACGTGTCATTCGGAAACACAAACAGTCGGACGGGGATTTACGTGAATAGTTGTAATATAAATGGGGTTTATAGTGGAAGGGATCCGTTCATCTGTAAGCAACATTCGGACTGTGTACCATAAATCCGAACATTAAATTTATACGGACGTCTTTTAATAAGACTTCGGAGTGCACACATGACCGAACCAGGTATACTGGTTCCAACCACTGGGGACAAGTGAAATAGGTGAAAGAAAAGTAACGACGGGTATAGTCTTTTAGGTTTCTCCTGGCAGTCAACACTATGTTCATGGGCTATTTTTCTTGTTTGTCGAAGGTTTCAGTCTTCAAGTCCAAGTTTAGGACAAGGACAGTAAAAAGTAAACACTCTGAAACCCGTTTAATGAATTGACTAACCTTCTTAGTCCAAGGAGTAGACATTTGACCGTTATCACGAGTGAAGTATTCTAGTAATACTTCCAATTTTAGTTTAAGTTATCATACCTCAAACCAAAGAAGAAGGATGACCTTCCTTAGTATTTTTGGAGGTCTTTTTTTCTTTTTCGTAGGTCAAACGTCAATGAGAAATCTTCTTTCTTACTCCACAACAAAGTTCCAAAAATTTATCGTTGAAAAGAACGGATGGACTTAAAAAATTGGTGTTTCGTAAATAATGGAAAAAAAATTGAAAACAAAAAATTACAGAAAACTAAATAGAGTCCACTTTAGTATTCGAAAGGAATGATAATAAACAAGAAATCCGAAGGGACTAAATTTGTTCTAATTATTTTATAATAATTTTTAATTTATTCTACTATATCCATTTCCACGAAGAGTATTACGGACGGTACCTTATTTGTAGTTAGATACACTGGGATTCGGTATTACGGCGGACATTGATACTTTAGACTATTGCGCCCTCGCTCCTTGCCACCCTACGCCTCGTCAATGAGACGTCTGTAAGACGAATTAGAGGCCGGGACCGTAGTACGTCCTCGCGAACGTATAACCAATTTAGCGAAAAACTTCTTAACATGCTTTGATTCTTAATAAAAACACAACCTTAATATAACACAATTTCTCACAAATTCCGTTAAACCTGTCAGTTCACCTGAAAATCCCAAAAAAAGAAAAGGTGACTCTAAAAATGATAAGACGTAATCAGTACGACTCTACGTTGGATTTTTATACAGTAATCGATTTTCGACTTACTCCACAACAGGTGTGTCTTGGTTATTATAGTTGAACCGACCGATTTGAGGGTCCAACCAATTATTCCCCGCAGGACGAATTTCCACCCGTAAATACTAGTTCTGACTGAGTCAAAGTACAAATTAAAAATTTCTGAATAACCAGGAAAAGAAACAAGAATAAATAAATAAGGACACAAGAGTGACGAAGGAGGGAAGCAGAGGAAGGAAGGTCGTAGATTATTCGTAGAGAACACGCAGAATTTTAGTCTTTAGTTTGAGTCAAGTTCGAGAAGAATTCGTTTATAGGAATTGATTTTGTTTTTCGTCCCGAAAAACTTGTTTATAAATCGAAAACGATTTCGTTAAATAACTCTCACATTTAATGACTAAAAAAGATGCTATTTATCATTAATGATAAATGATCTAAAAATTCCGGTTTACTTTGGACACAGTAGGGAGACCCAGAGACGAACGAAGGGAGATTTTACCTTATTTTTAAAGATGAAGTAATACATATGCTCCTTAAATCGAGACGTGATCAAGGGCCACCCAACCGACACATATACACACACACAATCAATGAATCAGCACAGGTTGAGAAACGCTGAGGTACGTGGTATCTGACGGTCCGAGGAGACAGGTACCTTAAGAGGTCCGTTCTTATGACCTCACCCAACGGTAAAGGAAAAGGTCCCCCAGAAGAACTGAGTCCCTAACTTGGACCCAGAGAACTTACTGTCCATCTAAGAGATGGTAGACTCGGTGGACCCTTCGGGACCCCCCAATCGATTCGCCACTGTTATCTGTGAGGTGGTAGCCAATGTTGCAAAGGAAAGAGTACCTCTTACACTTTATACTGAGTCCGATAACCGTCTTCTTCTCCTTTGTTGGGTCTCACTGACGTATCCTCGTCACAGAGCCAAGGATTTCGTCCTGTTTTGGACTCACAAGTCGCGACAGTAGACGACTCGTGAATGAAATACAGGATCGGAGTACAGATACCGCAGTGTGTCTCAGCCTGTGCTGACTTCGCTGAATCGTCGTCGTCGTCGTCGTCGTCGGAGTACAGTTCAGTATATGTAATGCGAAATCCATAGAGGAATGATAAGGGTAAAATATCTATTCCTTCTTCCGAAGAGAGTTTTTGGTTTCAGGTCTACTAGAAGGTTCAATCGGTCACCGACGAGGTTCCCCATAAAGGTTCCCTAGAAAGTTGAGGGGTTCGGTTTGGGTTGGGCGTGCACAGGATGAATTCACATCTCGAAGGAGTCATGTTTATTAACGAATGTTTCCACCAGTCGAGTGCGACCAGGGACCCGTCAGAGACATCGGCAAATACTTAATGGGTAGGATATAGGAACTCACACTAATGACTCAGAAATCAAACCTGTAAACCGAGTGATCTTACACTCGAAGAACTACTTCGGGAGTCAAGTCAAGTCAAGTCAGCGAGTCAGTACAGACTGAGAAACGCTGGGGTACTTGGCGTCGTGTGGTCCGGAGGGAACAGGTAATGGTTGAGGGCCTCAAATGAGTTAAAGTACAGGTAACTCAGCCACTACGGTAGGTTGGTAGAGTAGGAGACAGTAGGGGAAGAGGGGGGTGGAAGTTAGAAAGGGTCGTCGTCCCAGAAAAGTTTGCTCAGTCGAGAATCGTAGTCCACCGGTTTCATAACCTCAAAGTCGAAATCGTGGTCATGAAGGTCACTTATAAGTCCTGACTAAAGGAAATCCTACCAGACCAACCTAGAGGAACGTCAGGTTCCTTGAGAGCTCTCAGAAGAGGTCGTGGTGTCAAGTTTTCGTAGTTAAGAAGCCGTGAGTCGGAAGAAGTGTCAGGTTGAGAGTGTAGGTATGTACTGGTGACCTTTTTGGTATCGGAACTGATCTCTGGAAACAACCGTTTCATTATAGGGACGAAAAATTATACTTCGGCAGTCAGAGGTCGATAAGTGTGTGAAAAATTTCCAAAATTAACTCCAAAATTAATGTAGTATCCAGAGGGAGGTAGACGACTCACATGTTGGATTAAGTATTGTAGGAAGACTGAACACAGAGAATGTTTACTTCTAAAACCTTGTTTTGAATTTGTTCCTGGACCTCGCGAGTGACTTCCAGAACCTTCCCTGTAGGAGAAAAAGAGCAAAAGAATACACATCAAATGACCGAAGAAGACCAATAAACCGCCCTTTACATGTTATCATCCAGATAACTAAGTTGCCGACCGTCTAGAATTACCGGCATTGTATAATAGAGTCCTAGCCGATGTACAGGGGTAGAGAAGATCGACGTAATTGGACTCCTGTCCATTTAGGGAAACGGTAAACCGAACCACCTTCTGACGTGGACGGTAAAACCTTTATCCGATAAAAACATTCAACACCAGACAATTCGAGGTTCTTTTCCTTGTTTTACGGAGAGAGAAGTCAGAAAACGAGTTGGACAAGGGAGACAGACCTTGGTGGAAAATCTTAAGTAGACCTGAAGTACGGGGAACCCTCGCAAAACGTCGGGGTGAAGCAGGGCGACTTAGTGCAAAAGCGGAGAACAGAGCATGCTTGACCCCTACCAAGACGAAATCCGGGGCAGTGGACAGAGAGATTAGGGAGATAAGAGAGGGGCCAAAGGACAACTGTCACTCGAAGGATTCCCGTCCGTGACCCGGAACGACGAGAAATCGGTGAATCAGCACAGGAAGAGAAACGTTAGGGTACCTGACACATCGGGCGGTCAGAGGAGACAGATACTCTAAGAGAGCCGTTCTTATGACCTCACCCAACGGTAAAGGATGAGGTCCCTAGAAGGACTGGGTCCCTAGTTTGGGTACAAAGGAGGTAACCGTCCGTCTAAGAAATGGAGACGCGGGGGTCCCTTCCGAGGACCCCGAATGACACTAAGCAAAGTTCAAAAGTAGCCCTTGAATGATACAAGGTCCGAAACCCAATCTGACCCTTAAATCTTCACTTGTCCGGTGCAAAGATGAGAGTGCCGAAATGTTAGGCGACCCCGACCTGTCTGGTGTCCTTTCACGTCACTGATTAAAAAAACTCGGACACTTCCTTTTTAAGTCCTGGAATATTCCGGACAAACAGAGACAGGAATTTAGTGATCGTTTGTTAACCGTAATTCACTTACAAACTAAACTTGACTTAACTCCTATGGTTAAAATTGGGAAGCAGAATGATCACAATTGAGAGGTCAAAATTCACTGAAACAAGACAACCCTGACTGTTGAAACAGGGGTTTTACGTTTTACTTATTGATTTATTTTAAAAATACTTTCTAAAGATAGATTTACCTCTAAAATACCGAAAGTCCATGGAAATTTTAAGGGAAAGGAGTCCACTTAAGGGGACACGAAACTCCATACCGTAAGAAAGTTTCACATAAATACGGGTCGTTGTAAAATCGAAGGTAGTAACTCCTAGGACAGGCTCCTTCTCACAAGACCTTAAAGACCCCGGATACCTAAGGTAGGTTTTAAGTTGTGTGTTGGGCCTCTGAGGGGTCGACGGTGAGTGGATCTAGTCTCGTAGGTCGAGACGAACACTTTACGACGGTAGGCCGAGGGTCGGAATGGTCCTCACGACGTAAGGCTCCTGTCGTCAATCCGCCAAAACGTAGGAGGCGGACCGAACCCTTGCCGAAGAACTTTGACGTCCAGTGCCGTTCCCCCGACACCGGCGGTCCCTCTCTCGTGCTTCGAAAGACACCGAGGTGGTGGGTGAGAGGAACCGGGACCGTGGGACGTTAGACGAGATGAGGTACCCCTATGGAAAAATTTGGAGGGGTAATACAAGTTGTCGTACAGTCGACTCTCAAGTCCGAATGTTCTAGCACAGGTTACCCGGTTTCACAGATTTTATTTACAATCGAGTATTTTGTATGCGCCGTGTAGATACCCCGGGTTCGTTTCGGGTGTGTCCCTTTTTTTTATAATTCACTCGAACAAATTGGGTCCTCACTGTCCAGATCCTTACCCTAAATTTCCCCCCCTTTTTCCCAACAAAATTTAAGGTCCGTCCGTTCATTCAACTTTTCCTTTATACAAAACCGGGCATTACCTTTCACTACTTAGGCCTAAAAAGGGTCCCGAACCTTTCAGGCAGAAATTTTCAGGAAGTCAATAAGTCGTCGGAAATACCTGATAGGCAATGTACGGTCGGTGATACGGACCGTACCGTGTATGTAAAAAAAAGTTGTAAAATTGATATTCAAAATAAACTTTAAATTTCTTTGTAACTTTTATTTGAAAAAAAAATTGGTCAGGATGGTTTGTGAATTTTGTATTAAACCCTTCCAATTTGTAATTAGGAATTAAGTTTTATTACTGTAAGTATCTGATGGAGAACGATAACCGGTTATACTTCAAATAAATGTAGATTATAAAAAATATTCGAATTGGGAATGGACGGATGGCTTCAGCGAGTCAGCACAGGCTGAGAAACGCTGGGGTACCTGACATCGGATAGTCCGAGGAGGCAGGTACCCTAAAAGGTCCGTTCTCACGACCTCACCTGACGGTAAAGGAAGAGGTCCCCTAGAAGGACTGGGTCCTTAACTTGGGCTCAGAGGGCGTAACGTCCGTCTGCGAAATGGTAGATCCGGTGGTCCCTTCGGTGTTCCTAATTCGAATTGGGAATTAGGAAGGATTTTTAGTCACTGATACTGAATTGAAGTATTCCAGTTCGTTCAGAAAATATATTATGGGGCCTATTCAAAAGTTTATGTTTCGAAAATATGGTCGTTCCTTTAATAATTTTGTATGTATTTAAAATGACTTCCCGAACTAAGTTTCCGACAAACATTTTTCTATCTACACAAAGGGGGATCTTTCGTGTGCACGTGTGTTGGTCGACTTACATCTGCGGTGGCGGAAGAGATACCAATGCGATCCCTCCTGGCGTTCGAGTGTTCACATAATACACACTTGGCTTTTTTTATATATACGTAAAAAATTAACAGGAACTTCTGTGTCCTCACCCTACACGGAAGCAATTCCCTGATTTTCCGAAACGGAAATTTCTTACGTGTCGGGTCAACTCCTTGGACTCTAATTGGTAAATTTGTTTATGCATACTAAAAACCTGTCTCTGCTTTCGATATTTCTATAGTGTGGTCTAGTATCCTACTTCCCAGTGGACGTTCGAGACACTATTCCACTGCAAATCTACTCAGAGTCTCTCACTCTCATTCGACAGATCTATTTCTCGTTCTTCCTTTGGAGGACCAGTCATCTCCGTCGTTCGCGGGCCCGGTCCGACTCCTTCCACCCGTCGGGAGCCCGGTGAGACGGGAACCACCCTACTGCCTCGACCCTACACCAGGGACCTCCGTCCACACGACGACAAACTGTGGTTTGTTCCTAAAGGAAGATTGACTGTCCTGAATCCGTCGGCTCACGTCAGTTCTTGGACCGGCACCGAACCGTACCTCCCGTGGACCCATTCTGGTCCTGACTGTGAAGGAACCGACGGGTCTCCTGGCCGTCGTGGACCGAAGGGTCCCTGGGGTTCGGGTGTGCGTGTCCATGCGAAGTCCTCCGCAGGAGTCGCAGAATTGAACGTCGTCAATGGGACTGTACCAAACGTCTTATTTGTTTCCGAAACAGCTCGGAGACAAGCTCCACTGCTCAGTGATTCCGGGACACATGTGAGGAGTCGGAGGCGCGTCGAGCCCAGGGCGACGTCGGAGCGGGGTGAAAGACAACCGACCGAACAAAATTTGTACGGTACAAAGGCATATTGTTTTGTACGAACGTGCGAAGTATGGTAAATTATAAATTAAGTTTATTTTACGAATGATATAGTTTATTTTACAAATGTACACACTTAAAAATATAGGGGAATCCCCTCATAAAACCTTCTGTGCACTTAGGGACTATTATATGTCACCGTAAAATTTACCATCTATTTGAAGAATTGTTAAATTAACATTACACAAATAAAATTACACGTCAAAAGTATATTTTACTCCCGGTTTAGTTTGGTCGTTAAACCATCGATAATAACGGTCGAAAAGTGACAGTCAAGACTATATTTTAAATGACAAACTTATGTAAATAAATTCTTGACTCAAATAAATTTCTATCTTATTAGCACGTTCTCCACACAGATGTTACCGTTGTAACTACTTCCGTCCCGTCTCTACGACTCCACATGATCTGGGTCTGGGGACCCTCTTTGATACAGTAGACCGTACGCAGAATTCAAGCAGAGGGAGGGTCCAAAATAGACTACTCGTCTCGGTGTCTAAGTTCAACGAAACGAGTCTTCTACCGAGTTCAGTAAAATTTTGTAAACGGATGAAGACTTTAGGAGGTATAAGAGTAAAATAGTCATAAATTCGTTGGGGTAAGAAACCTACTAGGTAGGTAAGGGAATTGAACTTAAAGACGCTTTCGTTTTTGTAGTGTTGAGGGAAAGGTCCGCCTCTACTCCGTGAGAAGCACTCTAAAGGTCGATCACACCTACTTTGGGAAGTAACGCCACATTGACTGCAAGTCTCTCATACGATTTTGTACCACGAAGACAACCGAGTGGTCCCCTCGCCGAAAACTGCAGTTAAGATTGAGATACACCTCCCTGGAATTATCTTGACCTTCGGTCTGATCAATAGGAAGAGTAACACAACTACACATTTGACTCAGTCCTTTTGTAGTGGACTCTAAAGTCGGTCTTAAGTTTTGGTCCTGAGTGAGGGGTGGAATCGAGGTCGATGGTCTACCGTAAAGCAGACAATCGAGGAGAGACAATCAACACCTAAGACTAGACAAACTGTCTCTTTCACACGCCAACGATCAGATCGAGAGGGAGTTCTGCCGGATTGTGTGTTCCGTAGGGGTCCTCCTGTCTGCAATTGGTGTCCCTTTTCCTTCGAGACAAGGGAACATCCTTGTCTGCTAGTGCACGATACACCAATCAAGGAGGACTTTTTGAAAAATTTTTATACAGAGAGGAACACCATTAAACATATAGCGACATAAAAAATTTTTTAGCAATTCAGGATTCCCGTTTTACGACGTACTGTCCTCTTACCCTTTTCCTAGACTCTTCATGCCCATTTTTATAAGACCCTCCCATTTCGACTACTTTTTCACAGAATCTGCACCGAGAAAGTAAAACCTGTCAGACGATCGTTCTTTCTTGAAGCACGGGAATGTGCAATCTGGGTACAATACGAATCAGCGAGTCAGCACAGGTTGAGACGTTAGGGGACCTGACATCGGGTGGTCCGAGGAGACAGGTACCCTAAGAGGTCCGTTCTTATGACCTCACTCAACGGTCCGGGAGGAGGTCCCCGAGAAGGGTTGGGTCCCTAGCTTGGGTCCAAAGGACGTAACGTCCACCTAATAATTGGTAGACTCGGTGGTCCCTTCGGATGTCGAATCTTGTCCCAAACCGTTCGAAAAAGTATCTCTCAATCTATCATAGGTTAAAACCGAAACGTCCAGAATGTCGGAAACATCGTCAAGTCAAGTCAACGAGTCAGCACAGGTTGAGAAACGCTGGGGTACTTAACGTCGTACGGTCCGGAGGGACAGGTAGTGGTAGAGGGCCTCAAGTGAGTCTGAGTGCAGGTAGTTCAGTCACTACGGTAGGTCGGGAGAGTAGGAGACATCAGGGGAAGAGGAGGACGGGGGTTANCGAGAAAGTAAAACCTGTCAGACGATCGTTCTTTCTTGAAGCACGGGAATGTGCAATCTGGGTACAATACGAATCAGCGAGTCAGTACAGGTTGAGACGTTAGGGGACCTGACATCGGGTGGTCCGAGGAGACAGGTACCCTAAGAGGTCCGTTCTTATGACCTCACTCAACGGTCCGGGAGGAGGTCCCCGAGAAGGGTTGGGTCCCTAGCTTGGGTCCAGAGGACGTAACGTCCACCTAATAATTGGTAGACTCGGTGGTCCCTTCGGATGTCGAATCTGGTCCCAAACCGTTCGAAAAAGTATCTCTCAATCTATCATAGGTTAAAACCGAAACGTCCAGAATGTCGGAAACATCGTCAAGTCAAGTTAACGAGTCAGCACAGGTTGAGAAACGCTGGGGTACTTATCGTCGTACGGTCCGGAGGGACAGGTAGTGGTAGAGGGCCTCAAGTGAGTCTGAGTGCAGGTAGTTCAGTCACTACGGTAGGTCGGGAGAGTAGGATACAGCAGGGGAAGAGGAGGACGGGGGTTAGGGAGGGTCGTAGTCTCAGAAAAGGTTACTCAGTTGGGAAGTGTACTCCACCGGTTTCATGACCTCAAAGTCGAAATCGTAGTAAGGAAGGTTTCTTTAGGGTCCCGACTAGAGGAACCTGACCAACCTAGAGGAACGTCAGGTTCCCTGAGAGTTCTCAGAAGAGGTTGTGGTGTCAAGTTTTCGTAGTTAAGAAGCCTCGAGTCGGAAGAAGTGTCAGGTTGAGAGTGTAGGTATGTACTGGTGACCCTTTTGGTATCGGGACTGATCTGCCTGGATTCAGCCGTTTCATTACAGAGACCAAAACTTATACGCTAGATCCAACCAGTATTGAAAGGAAGGTTCCTCATTCACAGAAAATTAAAGTACCGACGTTAGTGGTAGACGTCACTAAACCCTCGGGGGGTTTTATTTCAGACTGTGGAAACATCGTCAATCAGTTGACCTTTCGTCGATATCTGATGCATTTGTTTACCGACGCCGGCAAAAAGGTATTTTGAAATAAATATTTTGTTCAACTCCCGGTCTATACCAGGAACCCGGTATCAAACGGTCAGGGACTCTATAAGTTATATTCTCGGACTGAGAACCTTAGTGTGTTTGGACGCGTCCAGTCCCGAGACTAAGGGGGTGGCTATCCTTGGACCAGCAGAAGGACGTGGAGAGCCCAGGAGTCCGAGATGAAAACATTTGCCCTTTGTTCATATCGGGGAGGCCGTCCAGTAACCCTCTTAGGCCACTCATGGCACGTCTCGTCGCCCCTGGACCGCGCCTTCTCAGGAGGGCCCGGTCCACGAGAACAACGACACGAGGACCCCAACGACGCCCTTCTGAACGAGCAAGACGCGGGACGCCAGGTGACCGGCCTCTTCACTCTCGTCGAAACCGGAGTCGGACCGGAGACGTCCTCCGGCAGGACACGCGGGACGCGGAAGGGGCGCAGAGGTAGGACCGAGGGGAGGGCCGTCCGCGCTGGGCGACAGGGGAAGGAGGGGTCGCCCCGAGGCCAGTGGGACCTCTCGATGGACCTCGAGAAAGTGCGGAGTCTTGTCCGCGCGCGCGACCAAGGAGGCGAGTTCTTACGCTCAGCGGGTCGGAAAGAGGTCTGACCGAGGAAGGAAGTCAACGAGGGAGACACAAGGAGGGAGTCTCTGCGAGGGTGAGCACCGGGTGGTTATTGGGAAAGAAAGTGTCGAGTATCGTTTTAATCAGTCCCTGTGTGACACGGACAGAATGAGTGTTAACCCAGTACCACAGAACTTGTCACAAGACCGTGTATATCTGTAGGGTTTTCGTGTATATTTAGTTCTTATTTACTAAGTTTCTACTACCCCTAAGAGTAAAAAATAGTAGTGGTAGTACTTATCGTGACCTGCGTATCCTAGGGTATGTCTCAAGTGTTCAAAAGTTGAGAAACGTTGGATGAAATACTGAAATTGGTCTGGATACGTGGTGGACTTAATTTTAAAAAAAAACATTTATTTAAAAATAACCTCGTGTCGGTACGGGTAGGTAATGACAGAAGTGATTCCTACGGAAGTGTGACGTTCCTGCCTTCATCAACTCATCTCTGACCGACCGAGTGTCTAAATTTTAATAAATGATAAACCAAGAAATGTCTTTTGTAAACGACTGAGGACATGAGTCGTTATTTTCAGTGACTTGAGCAAAGTACACGATCAATACCAAAATAGAGGTAAGAGAAATTTTCGTTAAAATATTGATAAGTCTAACGAAGGGACGAACGAGTTCCTGGGGGATTCTAGTGGGCCGGACACTGAGACCCGCACACGAAGCCCTCAGCAACGGCACTGTCAAGACTTGGAACGGACCTGAGACGCGGACCCACCTCCAGGAGACACACCGAGGTCTGAACGGCGTCCTGTGAAAAGTGGGTCCTCTAGGAAGACCACGTTGAGCGTAAAACGTGCTCGTACAAGTGCCCGAAAGAGGGGGTTCGCGCTACGCAGACGGTCGTGGGAGAAAGATTGCGACGCGTGCTCGGCCGACTCTCGAACTGTACATGTGGACGTAACACCTACAGTAATATTGTCCGCAGTCTTTACGACGAGAGGGTCGTGGATCTGAGAACTGTTCTGTCTACTTTGATGTCGAGAGACATGGACTGAAGGTCTTTAGTCCCGACGGTCGAAAAAGAGCACAATACTTATCGGTCACCGACAAGACAATCTATAGAGAAACAGTCCTTTTAAGACGGAAGGTCTCAAAAGGGGTCTAAATGTATAACGTAATACTTTAGAGAACATCTCTTACGTTTCCTTAAACGTCTGTAGAGAAATAAAAACAAAAAGCTACTTTCAGCAAACACAATAGGTCTGGAGTTTCCTTTTCCCTAGTCGACCCGGAGAAGGTCAACGTCACCCGTCTTTTTACGTTGAAGTTTACCGAATTTATTAACCTGTCGAATGACCGAACATACAGTTTTCAGGTCCTATCGACTGAAGTCCATAACGATCAAGTTCCGGAGTTTAATATGGTGTTTACGAACCGAGGGAGACATATAAAGAGACCGGGCGGAGACGTCACAACCGAGGTATAACCCCGCCAGGGAGAGGCGTACCACTGGTCCACCGGGGGTCGTCGAGGTGGAGGTAGCGGGGGCTCCTGATTCAGATCGGAGTTCCTAGACCGGAGGGAATCTTCGAAGTCAGTTATAGGACACCGTAGTCCAACTCCCACGACCACAGTCTGGGTTGGTTGGTGAAAACGGTCTATTTATCCGACGAGGCTATTCAGTCCAGATCTGGTACAGTAGGGACCACTACGTCCCCTCGAAGGTCGGGGACGTCTTAAGGCGCCCGAGTCTCACCCCTAGCACTTTGTTCTAGTCTTCGTCTTAATTCCTTACCGCATCTTTTGTCGTTGCATTCAGAAATGGTATATTTTTCGATCAAGAGAGAGGTTGAGAACTAAAAAGCGAAACGACGATGAAGTCCCAAAAAGTCGGACCCGCGATAACTGTAAACTCCGGTTTTGGACATGACACCCCAGAGAGGACACGTCACATTTTAGTAGTCGTTGTACGGACCGGAGAGAGCCGACCACAGGAGACGACAGACTCAATAATTCATCGAACAGGTTCTAGCGTATCGTTCTTACGCGGTTTAAAGGTCCTTAACTTTGGACCTTCAAGTCATCACAAAGGGAGTGGGGGGTGGGGTTCAACACTGTTAGTCTCTACAGGGGACCCTCGATTTTACGGGGGTCCCACTCTTAGTGGTACACAGCCCATAGCATACTCTCATCACTCGGTTCCCCCTAATGAAGTAGGGGGTCCCTTTTCCATACTTTCCCCTCTCTCGTCAAAGATCCCGAGACTACCTGTCTGAAAGTCGCCTCCTAAGTCAGAAGTGAAGAACACGAAAGAGGTCCATTCGGACCCCTTCCAAAAGTCTTGACTCACTAGGTGGGTTTGGATCGGTGTCTTCGTTTGAGTCCGACACACCGGGTCCCGAATTCACACGACCCCAGTACATCGAGGTCCAAACTTAGGGTCAAACCCGCGTAAGAACCAGACCTGGAACCCGTTCAACGAATTATAGGGTTCTCAGACCTCAAAAGAATGGAGACATCTTGTTAACCCTCAATTAATGACAAGTAAGCGATTCAACACAGGCTGAGGAACACTGGGGCACCTGACATCGTGGGGTGCGAAGGGACAGGAAGTCATAGAGGACCTCAAACGGGGTCAAGTACAGGTGACTTAGCTACTACGGAAGGTTAGTCGAGCAGGAGACGGTGGGTCAAGAGAAGGACGGGAATTAGAAAGGGTCGTAGTCCCACAAAAGGTCCCTCAGGTGAGAACCGTGGTCCACCGGTTTCATAACCTCGAAGTCGAAGTTGTAGTCAGTAAGGTTTTACATAAGTCCCAACCAAAGGGAATCCTGACTGACCGAACTAGAGGAACGGTCTCTTCTACTCCTTACCGCTTGGTAAAGTCACAAGAGTGGAGCTCTTGGAGTACTTGTCACACCCTCAGTTATACTCGGAATTTATCGTTACCCTTGAATTTACTATTAACTTATCTGTTACTTTATGTGATCTCCGTCCGAACTCCACGGTAAGCTGTTTGGCGTCGAATTTGATAAACACAGCAGTACTCATAGTCGTAGCGGAAGTAGCAAGTTAGGTCCGAACGAGACGATTGGAACTGTGACACTGTACCCCCACCCCCTTCGGCACACCGGGAGAGGACACCCGCCGACAGGGCACGGCACGCATCACCCTTCAGCACACCACACCGGGAGAGGACACCCGCCGACAGGGCACGGCACACATCACCCTTCAGCACACCACACCGGGAGAGGACACCCACCAACAGGACACGGCACACATCACCCTTCGGCACACCGGGAGGACACCCGCCGTCAGGACACGGCACACATCACCCTTCGGCACACCGGGAGGACACCCGCCGGCAGGGCACGGCACACATCACCGTAAGAGTCCGAGTCGTGTGGTCTACGAGTGGGTCGGAGGGTGACAATTGGTTTTTACAAGCGTCTGTAACGGGTCTCACGGGTACCGGCTCTAGGTAACTAAATTCGGGGAAGTCGACTGGTAGACCCCGTCATTGTCAAGAGTACGATACGAACCAAGGGGGGTTTTGACCAGGGTAGGAGAAGGGTTATCTTTATTGCCCCACGACGGGTTAGACTGGTTCTTCTTCCAACTCCACAGACCTGGTCCCGGACCATATTATGGGTGTACTGACACTCGTTGAGGTCACAGGACTCGTTCGTCTTTGAGACTCACGGAAGTAGAGGACACCGGAAATAGAGGCACGTCTTTGCGACAGAGTTCAGAGGGTCAAGTGAACACGATAAAGGTCAAAGGTAGACCGGGTTCCCTAGGTACGCCGCACCGGACAATCAACGAATTTTACACAGGATTACAGACCAATGGTCTACCTTTTAGCAACGAGAGTTCGAACCGGACGTACAACGTTACTTTTGCGAACAATCCAAATTACTTTTTGTATCTGGTCTGGTACGAAACATCCACGTGCACGCACCTGTACGTCTTTGTCCTCTGACGACTACTACACTTCCACATGGCACTCTTGGGAAGTATCAGGGCACAAGCGGACTGTAACGACAAGGACCCTTAGCCACCCTTCAATGCAGTCTAAATCTCAGACCATTTGAGTCGAAGGTCGTAGTAGGTAAGTCTTGGTCGTCTTGTAACACCAATCCTCGTCTCTGTGACGTCAGTCTGTTCGGCCTTATCGATGACTGATCGATACACACGGACCGCGTTTCAGTCGGGAATTATTTACGACCAACCGACAGCTTGTAGTGAGTCTAAGTCGAGCGAGTAGACGTTTTATCTCATTTTAGATGAAAATTCCGTTATTTAATCTATTAGATACAGTTTGTAAATTGTGTCCTTTACGAGTTTTTTTTGTATCGATGGTGTATATTACTTGAATGTCCTAAGACTCGGTAAAATAGGTAAGAGTAAATAAGTTGATTATAAATAACTCACGAACGAAACACGGGACACAATCGTTAATCATTAAGTCCTTGATTTCTTCTGTTTCTACTCGTCGACGTATGGTGAAAATTCAATTATTTTAACATTCGCACAGTGCACGTCTTTTCTTTCCAGAAAAATAGGATAAACTTAGGTTGTACACTGCCTAGAGGCGTTTTGAGTTAACAGAGGTTAATAAATTGGAGGAGTTTTTAATCCATCTGCAAGACCTCTCTTAAAGGAAGAGTCAAGGACGGTGTAGCGGTGTCGTAAGTTATTATAAAAAATTAAAGGGTTTCTTCACTTCAAAGGTCCGTTCCGTGACTGTTCATTCAAATTACCTTAAATAACGTCCGAATAAGAGCTAGACAGGGTTCTCCGAGGACTAAATAAACCAAATGGGATATCGTATTCTTGTACTCAATTCTATTTACTCCTTACGTCAAAACTCCGGTCCCAACACCAAAAAGACACAGGAACCTACTGATTTTAGGGGAAAAGCCCGTATAAATGAATGACAATACAGAATCGTACTAAATTGACGGTTACTCAGAGACGGACACACGGACCTGGCGGAGGTTACGGTAGAGTATGAACATGTTTATTAAGATCAGAACCCCCCGTTTACGTACCGTTCGGGCAGAGGTCCCTCAGATTCTTCCCTACTTTACGGCGGGGACCTGAGTCGTGGTCGACGTTCTCTCTCCTGAGCTCCCGTCGTGCGTTCGGGAAACTCCCTCCCGTTCCACACTTACCGCACTGACGAAAGGAGTTTCCGCTCAAAAGCCATCCTCGACCGGAACTCACAGAGTTGAGGACTAAATTGGTAGATTCTTTAGTATTAGTGACAATCATAGAAGTAGCAACAACGACAAATCGACGAGCCAAAACAGGCTGAGAAAACACTGGGGTACCTGACGTCGGGCGGTCCGAGGAAACAGGTACCCTAAGAGATCCGTTCTTATGACGTCACCCAACGGTACGGGAGGAGGTCCCCTGGAAGGACTGGGTCCCTAGTTTGGGCGCAGAGAACGAACCGTCCGCTCAAGAAGTGGCAACTCGGGAGGCCCTTCGGGTCCTCGCAGTAGTGGGCGCAGATACCTCTCGGAACTGAACGTTAAGAGAGAAGAACTTAGTAGGTGGGTGAAGGAACAAGGTCGAGAGGTTCAAGGTCGACTCAGAACTAGAGATCGTCCTTCGGAAAGGGTTAGAAGATGTAGACTTCATTTTTTACACGGGGAAGCCTAGTGCTACACAGTGTCGGAGTATCGGAGTAGGAGAAGTGTCGTGAGAGATTGTGGACTTCTGTAGCACACATCGAAAACTGGTGTATAAATAACACTAAAGGTACTGAGCAGACATTTCCGACGCTGTCGTCTGTAGAGAGACATTCTTCTCACGTCCCCTGTGTCTCCCTTGGGTGAGCCATAAACGGCTCACTTACTTGTGAGTCACGCACCGTACCTCTAAATCACGAATTTTACGTCGGGTGTCGGCGGAGACCTTCATGGACAACAACGAGTGAGACCTCTAGTCGACGGAACGAACTCTAGAGTGTCTACCATTTTCTACTTCGAGATCAAGTGTGAGGTTGGGACCCGGTCAGGAGGTGTCTGAAAACGTTGGACGGAGCTCATGTAGGGGGTGGAGTGAAGGTCGTCGGTTCAGGGGGACGTACGGACGGAAGGTCCAGTGCCGGCCTTAAGACTGGGTGGACAGCCCAGATGTCTTCAGACTGGGGCACAACTGACACTGAAAGAAACGGGCTAATCGTAGTCCCGAGTGTGACGTGATTTACCAATTTTTTTTTTCAGGTGCAGTAATTTGAGAAGTTACTACCTCAGTGAAAGGATAACCCTTTAAGATGGTGTCCGATTTCGAAAAACCGTCCAAAGACAAACTCGTCCTTCGGACGCACCCCTTCCATATGTGTGTCTCTCTCGTTCCCCCGTAGACAAACGGAAGTCTGAGACAATCGGCCCTAGGTGCCAGACAAACACAGGTGCAAGGGTTCCTACTGTTACCACCAAAGGGTTTTTCCAGGTCGGGGAGGTTGGAAGACACGGGCGAGCCCTGGGGCAGGGGTCGGGAAGAGAGAAGAGAGGAACATGGAAGATTTACTTTAGTGTAAGGTGACGGAAAAGAACATATTGGAGACCTGTTTTCTGAGAAGGTGTGTGTGGATCGAATTCCGTCTCATTAACCTCATCTATCGTGACGACCGGTTCTCGGTGACCGATTAACGAAATACGGGTTGAGGGGAGCGGGTTCCGTGTGGGTCCTAACTGTTTAGGTACCGACAAAGGGTTCAAAAACTCCAAGGACTTGGTTAACCACGTTATAATCAACCCCCGCCTGTTCCTCCCGTTGCGTAGGGGATGTCGGTGACCGTCGAAAATGGAGCAGATAAATTAGAGGGGAATAACACTAGGACCCATAGACAAAAAAATTAAAGGACATTAAGTCGTTCCTTACAACAACAAGAGAAGGAATTCCTGTAGACACCAGAGACGAAAAAGTACAAGGTTTTTAGGATTGTCTCTACAAAACAGTTACTGCCCGACAAAGTAATCTTTAGGTCTCTAGGGGTAATTGAACTGAATAAAAGTAGCGAGACTAGTTGAAAATCCAATTATTAAGTACTATCAATTATTGGATAAGTCTAGTAAGGGTTTTAATAACTAAATTATTATAAACCAGTAATTATTACTCTTCTCCTCCCCCGACTAAAAAGAATAGTGGCTGGAGTTGAATAAGGAACGACGGAACGTTCATAGCCCCTCTCGGTCACAAGAATCCTGAAAATTGTGGAGTAGTAAGAGGAACCTTCTTTGGTCCTTTTACAAGACGCAAAATTTTATAGATATAAGAACTACAAGTTTCAGATGTTAAGTCCGTCTAGAAAGCAAATTGGGTCAGAGAGGTAAGAACTCAAAATTTGAAAGACTCTCAAACACCTTTGGTGTCGTAGAGTGGGGCTCTCCAAGGTATCGTGTCTAGTCAACTGAAAGAAGGAGAAGGAATAATAGAAGCGACTTAGTATGACATTAGTAGAGAGAAAAAAGTCAAACAAAAACGATTATATGAAACATTAAACTATGCCTTAACTCGAAGGTAAACAAAACCGTTATACCTCAAAGTTTATCAAAAGGGTAACTTAAAGGACATCTCCAGTATAGACACTACTCTAAGTTCATAAAGTAGAATGTACTTTTTCATTTTCAGTTTATACACTTGGTCTATATACTTATAACTAATGATAAAACTTCGATAATGGTAAAATAAAAGTCAAAATTTTACCGGAGAAAATCTTGGAGTAATCTTTCAACGGGAGTAACAACCTTATAGGGGTACTTCCGTAGAAAACGTTGTTATTTATTTAGAAAACCGACGAAAGGTTCTGCTTAGATGAAATAGGGTTTAAGATAAGTTATGGATTACCACAATACCGCCGAAAGGTCTTTGATTGGAAGGTCCGTTACTCTTTAAAGGGAGTTCTTAACGTAAAACTACCCTTTACTAAAGGATATAATCTATTTATTACCTGTTATACACAAGTCCAAATCGAGTTCTTTGTAGTAGTCTTAAGGGGATGGACTCCGAGAGAGACTTTGACCGGTTTTGTCGACTCACTCTCCGCTGAATCCCCTTCCCCTGTCAGCAATGCCGACGACCGCTGCGGCTTCCAGCCCTACGAACCTTTGCAAGGGCGTTGATTGCGAGAAAAAGTGAAAACAGCACCTCTGTGTCGAACTGAATTTTTCTTACTTTTCCTTCGTCACTTCTTTCTTCCTTCTGTCCTTCCCTCCCTCCACGGTTCCCCCCTTCCTTCCTTATTTGCTTTGGCGACAGGACTTTGGTGCTTATCACTGACCATAGGGACCGTCGTCTTTGGTGGCCACACTTCGATTTCCCTACGAATGCGAAAGGATTGACTTTGTCCGAACCCGGCCGTGATCGCAAAAATTTCGAACCAAGTACCGTCGATTATTGGACAAGTCTAGTAGGGGAAATGAAGTATTCCCCTGGGGGCGGGGTCAGTCACAATTAGTTAGACAATTTTTCAGTAATACGATCTTACTTCTCATGGAGAACCCAAAACGAAACTTGTCGAGTATATCAAATCCCATCTTGTAACAAAAAGTTTAACACCTAGTTCTAGTTAGTCACCTTAGTTATAACACCCAATTTTTTTTATCTTATGTAGACCCATGGAAAGTATATCGCTCCCTTTACGATAAAAAATTTATCGATAAATAAATACGTATATTTGTATACGCGTGACCGGGCATTGTAGTTTACACGAAGAATACCACTCAGTTCATGTTTCCTTCAAGTTTCGGACCACATCTTCTAGATTAAAGGACATAAATTCTCATCTTTTTCACTGGATTTTTGTTTGACAACACGTTCTTAATATGGAGGGCTCATATAACTCTTTGTATTAAGAAAACAACCAAACTAAGCAGACATAGAGTCGTTTCGCCCCACAGAAATGAGTCGTGTGTCCTCTCGTTGGTTCCGACACAGTGATTTTTGCTTTACTTTTCTTGGAGACGACCACACAAATCCCCTGTCAAGCATCTACGTAGAAGGTGTTTTAATTTTACACGGTTCACGGAGTATGTATAGACACGTGACTAACGAAAATATCTCTTTTCTATATTACAGTATGTCTTTGTTTCTTCTTTGACAAACCCCTTTTGTAAAACAAGTTAAACATCTTTTTCGTCTCACTCAGCGGGACCAAAAACTTTGTCCCTACCTTAACAGTTTATTGAACTTAATCGTCGTGTGGAGGATTGAATCAATTTTTAGTAGAGTGAGGCGAGACGACGACGACTAAGGTCCGGGTATCCCTCTGACTGGGCTGGAGGTCCTTCACACTACTTCGGAACGGGGAATGGAGAAGTGTCAGTCCAACTTATAAACGACAAACACACTTCATCGACGAGAGTCATCGTGCCGGAAAACCCAAGTCTAAGACTACAGGACACTACTTAGGACGAGAACGGTGGATCTAAAATTATAAGTAACAATTGAACTCCTCGACTGTGCCTACCCTGTTCTAAAGTAATACTCGGAGAAACTTGAAAGTGGTCAATCTCCTCACCTCCTTATCTAAAGTGGGTTCTTGTAAAAATTACAACACAGTCTCGGGTTAACTAGACTACCTGAAAATTAGTGAAGCGACTATTATTCCTTCTGGTTCTGAATCTGGACAAAGGCGGCCACACCTTTCCAACTACCGTTAAACGTACCAGACTATTCTAGACTTCACCCTTCTTTACCGGAAGACTCAAGTTTCCCTAGAGTGGGATGTCTCCACGGGACTAGGTTGCGAGAGAAGGCCCACACAACTGGCGACTCGTGTACACGCCGAGGAAGAGGTCCAGAGTCGAGTAGGCTTGCGGAACGCTTCAATACTGGGGAGTCCTCCCGTCACTCCTCGGCCCTCCGACCTACGTGTGGGTCTATGACCTCCCGACCCTCTTTGCTCACTACCCCTCTCCCCTTCTCTCAAAGGGGTGACAATGTCTGGTGAGTCGGACGTTTCTCGTGGCGTTCGCTAGACGTCTTTCATGAAAAGTGAACGTGAAATTCGTTTATCCTCCAAATCACCCTGTAATAGTGGACCTCACGGGTCATTACCCATTATCTCTTTCCTTTCCCCGACACGCGACGACTAATTATAAATGGTTTCAGAAACACACACCAAAAAAAAAAAAAAGGGCGTTTGCAATTGGTACGCCGTCTAGCTCAACTTGTTTTTCCTGTGACACCTAACTTTATACCATAACACGGGTAGTTTAGGACGGAAGAGAGACGAACCGAATACTACTTATGGTAAGAAATTATCGTCTGACCACAAGCACTTCTTGAATAATGCCTCCGATTCTCCTTCGGTTCTTACTTCTTTACGGGCTCACCGTCGCTAGTTAGTGGAGGAAAATTTCTACTTGACTAGGAAGAAAAAATTTCATTGTCAAGTATGCTTCCAGAGTTTGTATTTATACGTTTCGTAGTCTCGTTAGGGTCAACGGCCCCGGATAATCACAAAGGTACGGACAAAGCCCACTCCAACTTAGGGTGGGAAGGGTCGTCTCTGAGGAAGTTCCTCTCCCTTCGGGTCCGAGGAGGGGTCCCTTCCCGAGGATAATTTGTTTCCAATTAAGAACCGAGGTCGTCTTATTATTACAAGATTACGTTTTCCTGCTTCAGTGTAAACCAATTTCTAGAGATACAGGATTCTGCGTTGTCAGTTTCATCTCAACGGGGCCCTTCTCGCTCAATTATTTCGTCTCGGCTCTCGACTCCTTACTGCGCCCCGCACGAGGAGTCCCGGTCCGGTAACGACGCCGGAGTGCTCTGCGTGGGACGGAAAGGGTAAGCGAAGACCGGGACAGTGAAGGACGAGTCTTCGGAGACTACGTCTCAAAGAGACGGAACTGTGGTGACTGTTTGACCCGACCTGACAAGAAACCCCACCCCCCGCAAGAGACGTGACCTCCTGTAAATTGTCCTAGGGACCCTGAAGGGGCCACCGAGTCGTCATTTCTTAGACGGGCGTCACGTCCTCTGTGTCCTCTGTTCCCAAGTTAAGGACCCAGCCCTTCTAGGCGACCTCCTTCCATACCTTTAGGTAAGGCCATAAGAACGGACCTCTTAGGGTACCTGTCTCCTCGGACCTCCCGATGTCAGGCACCCCAACGTTTCTCAGTCTGTGCTGACTTCGCAGACTCGTGCACGAGTACGACCAGAGATGAGTCATCTACGGTCACCGTAGGGAATGGTGACAAAACCGGTTTTTACTGAGGTCTATAAGGGTTTACAGGGGGCTGCCCGGGGAACTCTCGGTATTGAAATTTCTATTGAGACTACTTATGTCTTTTTAACAGAGGGAGTCCATGGGTTCCTAGAACTAGATTAGAGGAGACAGGTAAATCGTGGGTAACTAGGATTGTGGTAAACGAAAAGAGGATGAAAGATATTATAGGGTCCTCGTCACAGAGGGGCCCAGAAGGGACAAGGAAAAGGGAACATCCAAGACAGGAGACACTACAGTGATTTCGGAACTTGTCCTGGACGTGACGTCTAAGAGTTCACTGAACTGTGAGAAGGGTGACCAGCGGTAGGCGGGTTTGAGTGTGAGAGAAGTTCTAGGTCCGGGTGACGTGAGTAAAGGTCTTGGGAGCACCAACTCTTGTACTCGAACCCGCGATATGCTCAAGTCAAGGAAGAGGAGATACACGACCGATATACTGGAGCCGGCTCATTGAAGTTGGATGGACACGGAGCTAAAGAAGGGGACATTTTACCCATGTCGTCACCTGAGACGACATGTCCTCACAATGACCCTAGGTGCAACCGACAATAATCACAGAGTATCAGACTCCCGGAGGAAGAGACGTCTAAACCAAAGATGTAGGTAGAGTCAACGGCAACACGTATGAAACCAACGTAAAAGACCTGGTCAGTGTACTGTCCAGACCTTTTATCCTGTCGCAAGATTTTACGTTAGTCGACTTTTCAACTCCGTTTATCAACAATATTGACATGAAGTATAGCCACACATACACACACATTCACACGCACACACACACACACGCGTGTGCGTGCATGGTGTGTATGGGAGGGTTGTCTAGTACCGACCCACTCGACATGGGAGAAATAGAGACCACACATCCCGCGGGGGTAGCTAATAAACAACCAAACTTAAGAAGATTAAAGTACTTTCCTTTCCGAGAAAATTTTTGAGAGGAGAGGATCACTGGGGACTTCAGAGGACACAGGAAGTCAATTCCTTTCGTACCGAAAACGTTTACGATTAAAGAGTTTCGGACCGAGAAGTGGAGGATGTTCGTGTTAAGTCCTATTTTCAAGAATAAGGAGTCCTGTACACCTCCTCACAAAAATCTTTGTATTAAATTCCAGGTGGACCCCTCGAACTAATTTTACATCTAAAAAATCCGCAACCGAGTCCGAATGAGTCTTTAAGATCACCCCCCTGGACTTGTAGACTGAAAGATTTTCGGAGGGTTGATACAAATGTGAATGAGTAAACTCTTGGTGCGACAGTCTTATTTGGTCGTCTCAGGTCGTAGAGGGACCACAACGACCCTCGGACTCTCACGGACCCGACCTTTGTCACAACGTCAAAACGCTCCCCTCATTCTCCTAAGGACAGGAGAGACGAAAGACAGAGGAAGACCTATTACATTTAATAGGTGTACCTCCCTAAAAGAAAAAATTTACTTTCTTAGATGAGAATGAGGTGTAAGGTGTCGAGAATTTTTGTTCAGCGGGACTCCCCCTCCTGATCCACAAGTGTCGGGTCGACCTTCTCCCGCCCCGATAAGCGGTTCGTTTCCCGTCGTGTCTGTCCGCTACGCAGGACTCTTAGTAGAGGCTCGTAGTCGTCACCTCTGCTACTGGAGTCTCGTAGGGAAAACCCTTCGGAGGTAGTGGTCCACGTGGTCTTTCCCGAGGTATACCGACGTCATAAGGCCACCTCGACATATGTATAAACTCGTCTTGGGTTTCTATACTTTATTGGGTAAGAACCAAATATAGATCTACTAATTAGAGAGGAGCTATAGGTTCTGGACGGAATACTAATTAAATTCAAGAGGGTCTCGGGTGTCAGACATAGTGTAGGAGTTCTCATTGTCTCGGGGCACAGGTCGCACTAAATAAAGTCTTTGCTTTGGTTTCCACGACACTTCAGAGAAGGAAGTCGAAGGGACACACGGTTATTGAAGTATGGTAACTAAGGGAAGAGAAAAAAAGGGACATCAGAGACTCCCTTTACGTCGAGAGGTAAAACTGCGGGCGGGGGGGGGGCGGGGGGTGGTTTCTGAGTCCTACACTTAAACCTCAGAACGCAATAGAGAAAGGTTGACCTCCTCGAACTTTCCTGCAGACTTAAGAGTGGGAGAGAAAAGGGTTGAAGAGGGGAGAGGTACGTGTGTAAGAGTTGAGAGAAAAATTATTCATTCATCTATTGATTTATTTCTTTATTTGTGTGGAGACACGGAGTCAAAGGTGTAGAATTTCACTTCCACAAACAGTTGAGAAAACGCTGGGGCACCTGACATCGGGTGGTCCGAGGAGACAGGGACCCTAAAGGGTCCGTTGTTATGGACTTACTCAGGTAAGGGAAGAGGTCCCCTAGAAGGACTGGGTCCCTAGCTTGGGTGCAGAGGACGGAACCGTCCGTCTAAGAAATGGTGACTCGGTGGTACAGACTTTCACCCACATTTATGTCGTGGAAAGAGAACCCCAAAGTACTTCTAACTGACTCAATCTCTCTCTTTCGAGAATCCAGCAACCGGACGTCCTTCACGAGTAAATGACAGTCGATTGTTAAGGCGTCTCAGACACAGACAAGCCAAGGTATGGGAGACAGACAGACAGAGTCATGCAAACGTAGAGAACGGTCGGCCGGAGTCGCGAGAGGGCGGGAAGTAGTGGTTCGAGAGACTCTCGGGAGGCAGAGAGGGCCGGGGAGTGGGGGACGAGTAGGAGGTGACAAAAGTCAAGTGGAAACCGGCCGGGGTCGGCAGGACTATCGAGACACTAACATAGTAGACACGTCACTGGAGAGAAGACTCGAGCAGGGTGGACTCGCTCGGCGTCGTCACCTGGTTTAGGAGACTAAGAACGGAAGAAAATAAAAGTTCAAATGTTACCTCACCATAACTGTAGAAGGGAACAGTCTCTTACCGAGAGAACCGACCACTATGTCGGCGGCAACGACGACACAAGGACTGCCACTACCTTTCTCTTGAAGTCGAGGGTCTCTGCACGGGGACCAGACACGAACCGGCGACCCGCAGTCCGGGGAGGAAGAGCCCCTGGCACGCGAAGGAGACACTGGGGTACCTACAGCGACGAGGATTCCTGGGACAGGACCCAAGGGGAGAGAAGAGTAGAGAAATCTGGGTCTCTAGAGTTCTAGAGTTGTCGGACGTTCGTCCTAGACCGGGTGTCTTTACGAGACTATATTACAGTGACATAATGGTTTTTTTTTTTTCGAAGGTGTAAAATTAAAACATTGGTTTTAGAGATAAGTACCGAAGAAAACCTTTTAGCCTCGTAGAGCGGTGTGGGTTGGGCACAAGGGGCCTCGGGTGTCGAGCGGCCACAACTGTTGTAAGGAAGGAATTAGTCCCGTGGAGGTTCGAGTAGAAATGAATTTTAGGTGGAAGGGAACTAGGGTAATTGAAGGACTAACGAGGTCCGTCGACCCCGACGGTGAGGACATCGTAATAGGGAACTATTTAATCCCGGGGGGCACTTTACTCCTGTCGGTCTGCTTGTGAAGGGGAAGGTCGGAGAGGAGTGCGGTGCCGGTGTGGGTAAGGTCCTTCAGGGCCTGAACGAGACCAGGATGAACCGACGTGTCAGGACGGAAAGTGACATCGCATCGGAAGTCTTGAATCGCAAGGTAGACTCTCTCCCAAACTTAGATCTTAAGATTTTCCTTATTTTGGTCCAATACGTAATTAGTTATGACCCACCGTACGATGAGCTCTTAGTAATAAGATATTCTTCCTAGATCAATGTATTATTTTTTATCTTTTTGGCTACGATATTCGTTCCGTCCGTCCAGCTATGGACAAACTCGTCAATCCTGTACTTCATGTCTCGCGACGTTCACACTACCACCCTCTACCCTTTTGTCTCTGAAGTCACTTCGGTTTTCTCCTGTCAAACCCCTGGCTACTTTGATTTAAATTTTTTTTTTAGTAAAATTTCGGTTACATTTTGGATTTTATTTCGTCGTCTTTCTCGAACTCCCAACCACCATGGTGGTCAGGTATCTACCTCCACCTCTGAGTTCCTTTACTACTAAGACCTTCTACTTCAACTTAGGGTAAAAACTGTATAACTCACTCTACGGTCGTCTATAGATTTACCTACGGACAAGTGGATTTTATCTAGGGCATGTCGACTTCCATTTTCTCTTGCACCTCCTTTCTTCTCGTCTGGGTTAGGCGTTAAAGTCTTCGGTCGGTGTAGACACTCCCAAGGTTTTTCGAGAGACACTCTGCCTCTTCTTTCTCTTTATCCTTGTGTTCCTTCCCCTAGGTACGCCCTCTATTTCAGTTTCGTTTCGTCCTCCGGTTCGTCTGCCTTGGTCCACTACCAAACTATTTTTCCCCTAGCAGGTCGTCCCAAGCGACTCGTTCCTCGTTGTCTAGACACACGGCATAAATGGAATTTGCCAACCCAAACCGGTCCTCTTTCGGTAGGTAAGTGAGTTGTTTATAGTCTTATATGATTATAAGTTACTAAAAAGGTTTTTCACACGATGTTTCTTGGCAAGTTGGACCTCTGACATAGCTAGTCATCGTCGGAGTCATAACGAGTTTGTTAATGGTTTAGAGATGCCGAATTTCCTCGTCTCCACATACAGTGTTAGGACAGAGACTAGGGACGGTGAGAGAAGGACCTGGGTCTGAACATTACGTCGGGAGAGGACCTTGTACCACTGACAGTGGTGTTTCTTCCTTTTACATGGAGTCGTCAATTCCGAAGAAGTCCTTACACTCGCACCTAGTTCCCCTGCGCAGAAGGAAGGTCCCCGTCGTTTCACGGTGAGATCGGGTACAGACGTCCCTTCGCTCTACCTCGCGTACACGAATCGGGACACTGAAGGGGTCTCTACCAAATTTCCTCCTCATCTACCGTCAGTGTGAAGGGTCCACTGAGCCGCCATCTCTTAGGTAGACGGTTACGTCCTCCACGACCTCTACACCCAAGCTAGGGTCCCGGCCCTTCTACGACACCTCTCCTTCTACCGTCGGGTGAGGTCATAAGAACGGACCCTTTAGGGCACCTGTCTCCTCGGACCACCCGATGTCAGGTACTCCGACGTTTCTCAGTCTGTGCTGAATCGTTGACTCGTACGTGCGTAAGTCTGTCTTCAGTGTTGGGACTTATAAATGTGAGATCAAGGAATTTGGTTCCGAGTTCGTGTGTGAAAAGTCCCGAGCCACGTTTGCGTTTACGTCAAAGATCCGGTCCCCGTCTCTTCAGGGAGAGGGGAGGGGGCCCGGGTGGTGGGGTAGGGTACCGTCTGTCCGGTGGGGACCTTCTAATACTGAAGACGTACCCTATTTGCACAAAGGACCTAGTCCCTGTCCACTCTCTGGGGTCGGTCGGTGTGAGCTACGAAGGTTAAGTCTCTCCTCGCCGTGGGAACCGGGGTGGTTCTTCGACGTCCCGGACTCAGACTGGGACTGAGGAGGGGAGGGAGTAGGAATCGGACCGTTTTCCGTCCGGAATGCACTGAGGTGGTTACACTGGGTCCGTGGTGGGTCCCCATTGCTCCGCTTCGACCCTTATTCCTCGGTCCACACTGGACTAGGGTCCTCCCCTCCGGCACTCGGCGACTCTGGAAGGGACCCCACCTCAGCCCTCCACTCCCCCCTCCTGGCACATTCTCGGCCCGGACGACGGGGGGTTACGCGAGGCACAGAGGGACCTGAAGCGAGTGTTTCGTGTCCACGTTTCCACTTCCACAATTCTGAAAGAGGTCCTATCACTGGACGTCGCTGAAGACTTACGTCTCGGATATCCCGGTCGTGACGGGGCTGCCGTGAGGATTCCCTGTAAAGAGGGAGGGTGGGGTAGGCAACCGAAGAGATGAAGACAAGAGGCAAGATCAGTGAGAACTCTAGTACAAGTCTAATCTCTAGTAGGAGGACCCTTCAGGTACAAAAATGTGCCGGAGTTAGGGGCACCTGATGTACTCCTATGGGATGGGAAAAGGTCATCAGAAGAAGGTCGAGAGTCTAAGGAACATTGAGGGTATAAGCCCAGACCCTTCTTCCTGGCCGGATTCCCCACCCTATGTCCTCATTTGAAACGTTCAAGGGATCGAACGTTCACACTCTAAGTACGTTTCAGGTTCTTGTAGGCGGTAGCGAACGTCACTCTAACGTATAAGCTATTCAGGCGTCTCAGGGAGAAGTGGTCACTCCGTCGGACGTCTTCAGTCCACAGTCCCTTTGTCTTTATCCACCAGAATGACAAGAGAGGCCACAATGTAGACAGACGTCTCTGATACCGAATGTGTCTAATCGTCTGAGTTGTATATGACTCTGCCACGTTTCTCACTACGAACAACTGTAATAGTCGTTAAGGACCTCCCCCTAAAAGTATGAAAAAAAAAGACCAGAAGGAAAGGTCTCAAACAAAGAAACAAGGGGACATGTGGACCGATAGGAAATAGGGGCGACGACAAATAGAGGGACTTTATCAAGACACATAGATCGGTATAATTTAGGTGAATAAATAACAAGCAAATAGAGAGAAACCACATAGTTTACAAATAAATATTCGGTGAGTACATAGATTTTAAATGGACTAACAACGGGCGGACAAGACAAACGACCGTACAGAGACTGACCCGACACGCACATAAACGATGTGAGTCTATTATATTCAGAGAACCGTTTATCTTGATAAATCTTCAGGACTTCTCTCCAAGTCCTCTCGATTCTCCGTTTATTTTGTAAGGAGACGGGGGTCTTACACCAGATTATGGGTCTTTTTAACACAGGATCGTAACTGAAACTCACACATAAATTTCTTAATGTTTTGGACCGTTAGGGGTTCTTATCCAGTTAGGAAGGTTACGGAATGAGGAGAATAGTGTTTAACTAATCATAATCACAAACGTACTCCGACGGAGGGAGGAGGATGCCCGAAGGGTCCACCGCGATCTCCATTTCTTGGGCGGACGGTTACGTTCTCTGCATTCTTTTTACCAAGTCAGGGACCCAGTCCTGACTCCTCCTCCCGTACGGTTGGGTGAGGGTATAAGGACGGACCTCTTAGGTTATCCGTCTCCTCCGACCTCCCGACGTTAGGTACCCCAACGTGTCTTAGCCTGTACTGACTCCGTTGTCTCCTGCTAAGGGGGAACGGTAGACGTAGGGTGTTTGACCGGGTCCTCCCATACTTAATGACAAGCGTGAGTCGTAGTCGAGAAACTGTCGATTGTACTACAGACCATCTGTCCTGAGGTAGTGTAAAGAAGTCACTCCACTAACCAACCAGGGTGACTTTGGTCCTGAGAATGTTTTCATAGAGACACTGATAAGTCTAAATGGATCTATGTCAGATACCTCACGAGTCAGGGCAGCCTGAGACGCTGGGGTACTTGACATCGGGTCGTCCGAGGATACAAGCACTCCAAGAGGTCCGTTCTTAGGACCTCACCCAACGGCAAGGGAAGAGGTCCCCTAGAAGGACTGGGTCCCCAACTTGGGCCCAGAGGACGTAACGTCTGCCTAAGAAATGGTGACTCGGGGGTCCCCCGGGGCTCCAAGAGTGTCTCCTAGTCTATTTCCCTGTTAGGGTCTCGGTCTTAGGTGAACACAAATGTGGACCGGAACTTGGAATAATCGACAACTTGGACTCTGTCTACTGTATTAGAGTAGAGATTTCGTCTTGATCATGGGGAGTGTCCATTCGCGCTTCCACGCTACTCTACTTGTCAAGTCGCGGGACTCCTCTGTCGTCTCCTCGACGGGTATGCGAAGGGTGGCGGAAGACCAGTTTGGCATGAAGGACCTGTGTAGACAGGTTCACCGTCTTTTAGACCCGCGCGTTACCTGTACTCGTACTTGTGAAGAACTGAACAACCGAGATCTTTGAGTAAGATCCAGAAAGGGTTCGGACGAGAACAGGTCTGCCTCCCTCGGGGACCTCAAAAGTGTTTGGGGTAAGAGTGACTTCGGGGGGACGGGGTCTCACCTCCGTCAGTTTCTGTCTACAGTAATAAGACCGGAAGACGAATTTACTAGAACACGGGCCCCATACATACATAAACGGACGTCGCTAAAGTCTTCGTACCTGTTACGTCTTCAAAGTGACTCTCAGTGACCACAAAGGTTTAGTACCGGTCGTTGAAGACTCAGACCGAGACTCTCCGTCCTTCCCCAGACCCAACCCAGAGTGTGTACTGCGACAGAAGGAACGTCTTCCTTCGTACTTGGGGGTCGCGAAACGACTCCCAAAGTACGGGAGTCAGGGGCACAACCGAAGTGGTGAGTGAGGACGTAAATGTGTGAGCCGCTCCCGAACGTCTTCAGGACGAGACACAGGTCGGAATATGACACAAACGCCTGTGTTTGCTCCGAAAACGGGTATACCTGGAATGGAAGGTCTTATCTCTCGCTCTAGTATTTATAATTATATACGAGACTAAAATCCATGACAAACCACGGTACTGTCTTTTTTTTTTTAGTATGGTCCGTTTCTGTAGCGCTTATTAATTCCCCCTTCTCTATGTTCACAAAATTAATCCAGTAGTCTCGACTCGCTTCCCCTTCCTGTAAGGTCCGTTTTCTCGACGTTCACATTCCTGATGACCACCCAGACCTCCCCGCCACCCCCGTGCCCCGCCCCGGATTACCCGGTACTCAGGGCGGACCCTCCGCCCCGGTGTGGTCTGTCCTGGAAACCCGAGTTATATCTCTTCGCGTCTGAACGCCCCTTCCTCTCCTCATCTACTGATCGACACCCTCGCCCACCCCCGGCGTAAGAGTGGCACCCTTTGGGTTTTCCCGGGACGGCCCGTCTACTTCCCTCGTGCCGCGACGTCCCTGAGCCGGACCCGGTCGAGAGGGAGGAGGGACTCCGCCGGGCGACCCGTCGGGAAGACTCGGAAGGCAGAAGAGTGGGTGTCGTACCTCCACCACTATGGCTGGAACTTTCCGAAGGGGAGTCGTAATCTCTAGGAACTTCGAAGAAGGTGCCTAGTCCCGGTAATTGTCTAGTGTAATGTGTGGTATGCTAATAAAAGTAAACAAAGATTTTACTATCTCCTCCCTACGCACACGTCGTATCCTCGGCGGGAGCACAAACCGTCACCCAAGTGGAGTGGAGTCACCGTGACGGTTTGGCAAGAGCAGTTCATTTTTGCACGGAACATATTGGACTTCAAAGGAAAAAAGGTTGTATTTACAGAAATTTTTACCGTCCCCGAGGGGTGGCGGGCGGAGAAACATTACGCGACCAGAACCGAAGTGAGAGGAACGAGGTCGGAGTGAGTGACAGAGGGTCGGGGACTTCATGGGGTCGGAACGTGGGGCTGGGGGGAGGTTGGTGTCGCGCGTACGGTCGGAGTGAGTGACAGAGGGTCGGGGACTTCATGGGGTCGGAACGTGGGGCTGGGGGGAGGTTGGTGTCACGCGTACGGTGAACGGGTTGATCTCTCTTAGTAGTGGTCGTCGGAACCGTCCCAGACTGGTTTTTCGTGACCCTTATGACAGGGACATCGACAGCAGGGCCCCCAGGATCTTCGGTGAGAGTCATCGACACTGTGTCTGGGGTAGGGGACTAAAGAGGACCAACTGAAGAGGAGGAAACATCCTGGTACCTCTTTTAAGGTACTCAAGTCCCTTGGGGACCTTACCCGGTCATGGGAGTGTTATACCCCCGAGTCTACCATTTCTTAGACGGACGTTAAGTCCTCTGGGTCTAAGGTGGGGACCCAACCCTTCTAAGGGGACCTCTTACTTTACCGTTAATAAGGTCATAAGAACGGACCTCTTAGGGGACCTACCTCCTCGGACCGCCCGATGTCAGGTACCCCAGTGTTTCTCAGCCTGTGCTGGCTCACTGATTGTGAAAGTGAAAGAGGAGTGCTATGCGAGTCAAGTCAAGTCAAGTCAAGTCAAGTCAGCGAGTCAGCACAGACTGAGACACTGGGGTACTTAGCGTCGTGCGGTCCGGAAGGACAGGTAGTGGTTGAGGGTTTCAAGTGAGTCTAAGTACGGGTAGGTCGGTAGAGTAGGAGACAGTAGGGGAAGAGGAGGACGGGGGTTAGGGAGGGTCGTAGTGTCAGAAAAGGTTACTCAGTTGAGAAGCGTACTCCACCGGTTTCATGACCTCGAAGTCGAAATCGTAGTAAGGAAGGTTTCTTTAGGGTCCCGACTAGAGGAAGTCTTACCTGACCAAACTAGAGGAACGTCAGGTTCCCTGAGAGTTCTCAGAAGAGGTTGTGGTGTCAAGCTTTCGTAGTTAAGAAGCCGCGAGTCGGAAGAAGTGTCAGGTTGAGAGTGTAGGTATGTACTAGTGACCTTTTTGGTATCGGAACTGATCTACCTGGACTCAGTCGTTTCATTACAGAGACCAAAACTTATACGATAGATCCAACCAGTATTGAAAGGAAGGTTCCTCATTCGTAAAAAATTAAAGCACCGACGTCAGTGGTAGACGTCACTAAAACCTCGGGGTTTTTATTTCAGACTGTGACAAAGGTGACAAAGGGGTAGATAAAGGGTACTTCACTACCCTGGCCTACGGTACTAGAAGTAAAAGACTTACAACTCGAAATTCGGTTGAAAAGCGAGAGGAGAAAGTAAAAGTAGTTCTCCGAAAAATCAAGGAGAAGTGAAAGACGGCATTCCCACCACAGTAGACGTATAGACTCCAATAACTATAAAGAGGGCCGTTAGAACTAAGGTCGAACACAAAGAAGGTCAGGTCGTAAAGAGTACTACATGAGACGTATATTCAATTTATTCGTCCCACTGTTATATGTCGGAACTGCATGAGGAAAAGGATAAACCTTGGTCAGACAACAAGGTTCGTTGTCAACAACCTTGACAACGAAGGACTGGACGTGTGTCTAAAGAGTTCTCCGTCCAGTCCACCAGACCATAAGGGTAGAGAAAGTCTTAAAAGGTCAAATAACACTAGGTGTGTCAGTTTCCGAAACCGTATCAGTTAGTTCGTCTTTATCTACAAAAAGACCTTGAGAGAACGAAAAAACTACTAGGTCGCCTACAACCGTTAACTAGAGACCAAGGAGACGGAAAAGATTTTGGTCGAACTTGTAGTCCTTCAAGTGTCAAGTACATAACGACTTCGGACCGAACCTCTTAAAACTCGTACTGAAATGATCGTACACTCTACTCACGTTAACACGCCATCAAACTCGTAAGAAACCGTAACGGAAAGAAACCCTAACCTTACTTGTGACTGGAAAAGGTCAGGACGCCGGTGACGAACTAGTTTTTGGAAAAGAAACAACATGAATCGTCAACGTTAACATGAAAGAGGTAAACGAATGCATTACCTCCGGTCAGACAGGGCCGCGTCATCCTCGAGGTAGGTTATCTCCGGTACCGACAGACAAAGACGCAGTAAAGGAACAGTAATAGTAAGGAGACGTCCGTCGAAGACCGAGTCTCTTTAGTGCGGTATTTACAAACAACTTCCTTAGTGAATGGAAGGCCCTTCGTAGATAAGGAATATCTCCCGGAAATTGTGTGTGGCAAAACAATAAGGTTTCGGATCGTCCTCTTTCGGTTTTTAGTCACATTCTGAAAGGGCACTACCCTTTTGTTCGTCTACCAGTTAGGCACAACCTGCTTACCTGATTACCGACTTACTCACTGAAACTTCGTGTTCGACTATAACGAGAATAGTTTTACCACTCACACTTCATGTGGGGTGTGTGTGTCAGCACATACCCAGGGGGAGGGAAGAGACGACAGATGCCATAGAGATTCTTGTTTCCATTGAGTCTCGACGGAGCACCACTCCTCAAATTCCGTCAGGAACGAGGAGACAGAAGACTAAAGGGGTGGGAGGCTCGATACTGCACCGAGGATCTTTGGGGTCGCCAGGAGTAGTAGTGGGAGGAGGAGAGAACCCCGTCCTTCCTCTTGCGACTCGAGAAAACACGTAGTCGAATCTCCCGTCTCTGTGACGTGTAGAGAAGACAGACAAGGGTCACCTCTTACTTGTCGGTCGTAGAGACCGAGACCGACCCTTCGACCGTTCCACCGGACACTGAACTCTGGTCCGAGGACAGACCTCTCGGGGTTCTGGTGTCCGGTCCGGGGAGATTCCTAGTGTAGGAATCTCTACGATTTGGAGGAAAACAAAATTCACGAAAGGGTTCTTGCGGTCACTCCCCCGACTTCGACGGTGGGTCGTACGCACACCCACGAGTCAGTGATTCAGTACAGGCCGATGGACCAGACACCGGGCGGCCCGAGAAGACAGGCACTCTGAAGGGTCCGATCTTATGACCTCACTCAGTGGTAAAGGAGGAGGTACCCTAGAAGGACTGGGTCCCTAGTTTGGGCACAGAGGATGTAGCCGTCCGTCTAAGAAACGATGGCTCGGGGGACCCCTCGGGCGGTGACTTATCCGACCACAGACTAATCAAACCTGGCGACATTGTTCTTGTGATGTCCGTCCCACACTCGTTGTTTGCGAATAAAATAGGACTGACCAGATCTCCGACCCTCAAGTTCGGTTCTACAGTCGTACCAACGCAGGACCACTCTTGAGAGAAGGACCAAAGAATATGTCCTGTGTGTCCCCTTCCAAGACGACAGAGAGGACATTCCCGTGACTAGGGTAGCAACCGAGACGACAGAGAGGACATTCCCGTGACTAGGGTAGCAACCGAGACGACAGAGAGGACATTCCCGTGATTAGGGTAGTAGCCACGAGGTAGGAGTGCTGGATTACGTGGAGGGTTCCGTGGTCCAGAAATGTGGTAGGGTGACTCCCAGTCCTGACGGCACGTACTTAAAACTCCCTTGTGTTTCTGTTCCAGGGTCTATGAGTCTTTCGAGGTGTCCGTTGTCGTCGTCCTCCGCCGTCCTCCGCAGCGGAGTCGTTCTTCGTGAACCTCCGTCTGTTCTATTAGATCCAGTAAATAGGCAGATTGTTTATTACCAGTCCGTGGGTGTCCCGCAGTTCGAGACCAGGTCCTGGACTCCCAAATCCTTACTCGTTCTGTCTTCGTGAACAGGAGTCCTGCGAATGAATGGTCGTTCCCCCTCTGTCTGTTATTTATTCATCCACTTATCGATTCTATTAGTCACTCGCGATTAACGATAGTTCGTATAGTTTGCCCCAATGTACGATCTCCTGTTAAGTTCCTCTTCCCGTGTTCCAATCTAACTTGACTCTTGGTTCAGCAACCGCCCCGGTCGGTGCGTTCATACATTCTCTTTTCACAGGGGTCTTCCTCCCCTTCGTTCACGTTTCCAGGACTTTGCCTCACTTACTGCAAAAGCCAGTGAACCTTCACACTTGTCTACGTGGACAAACCCTTTCGGTGTGGGCCCTGTCTCATTCGCGGCAGCCGCCCAGCGAACATAGGATTCAACGAGAAACGAGAGTGTGCAGCCGGGTCGCCTCTTGGCCGAGTCACACCAACCGAGACGAATAGGCTCGCGGAAAGATTCTGAAGGGGGGTTGGGTGGACAGAGAGAGATTCGTCGATCTCTCCGTCGGTCTCGGACCCTTCGCGCACAAACGTACTTCAGTGCAGCGTGTGTGCACTTCCAACCCGGTGTCCCTCCTTACTGTCCTACTAGTGAGGGGCCATAGCGGACCCTCCTGACGGACCCGAAACGACACTTAGTGGTCAAGCTGACCGTGCAAGTCTCTTAAAAGACCACGCAAGTACTCCATTTTACTTGTAGGTGTATCTTCTCGGGTTGCGGATACCTCCGAAGAGGACACACCCGTTTATCAAGAATGCTTCACCGCATAACTATCAAACTTTCGATTACTCCTTTCTGTAAACCCTTTCTAAAACATTCTTTACCACCTAAATTTCCCCACCCCATCCTCCTTCTGCACGATTTTACACTACTTTCTTGTAACGTCGCAGAACACAGGACGAGTGATCTTCGCCTCGGACTCCGTCCCCAAACCCGCGTCCTCTAAATGACCCCGCCTCTGTCCTCTCTCCTGTCCCGAGCCCCGACACCGGGGCGCACTTCAGACTGGACGAGACTTGGAGTCCTTTGCCGGGACCCCGCACTGGGGGTCCTCCCGGGAGGAGACCACTCCGCTCCTCCCGCGTGAAACCCAAGGTCCAGTCAGTCGGTAACCGACTCCCGGAGTGCTCCGGAGGACCGGAGGGTCCCTTCCCCGCAGCCAGTCGGAGACTCCTCGCGAGAGACGTGTCCCGTCGACGTCCGTCGGTCGCCGGTGGTGAGTGACCTCCACCCCCTGTCGACGAGACCCTCCCCCGACCCTGCCCCACGGGTAGCAGAGGCCGTGGAGTCAAGAGGAGGCTTTGCCGAAGTGAAAGGGGTCTTCTTTTACGTAGGTGAGTAAGTAAAGTACTAGTCGGGCAAATAAGTTACAACGGACTCGTGGACGATACAAAGTTTTTAGTCCCGATGTTATCACTCGTTTCACCGAGACAATGGTCACCAGTGTCTACTCTCTCTGTCAGTTGTTCGGGACCCCTCTTTACCGCGGTGTCATTCTCTCCGGTGAGAGGAATGATCCTCGGGACTCAGACCAGGCCTCCTCTGTCAGACCTCGACACGACGGGGTTTGCCATCGGTACCCGGTGTGTGCGAATGGGTCGGGAACTCTGCGTGGCCTAGGGTCAGATCTACGAGATACTCGTGTTCGACGTGGACTTCAAAGCTGCCAAATAACACCTCTTTTCTTACACTTGCCGGAGAAATTATCAAACGATATACCATATTAACATATATAGTCCACGATACGTTAAATGTTTATATATGTATGTTTTAAGTTTCTTTCTTTTTTTATTGAACGACATACTTAATGTACAATTCTACTGTGGTAGCACTTATGTGACCCAATGTATTTTATGGACTAGTTTGAATTAAAATGAACAATGATAAATGAACAAATTACACCGACGATCCTTTAAAATTTACTGTATCACCGAGCGAAGTATAAAGGTAATGGATCGTGTCCAGACTCCGAAGAACGGAGTAAGGAAGTCGTAGGGTCCCTCAGAACGACTTGTTAGTTAGGTGATCATTGCACTAACAGGCGACTAATACTGGCCCTTCTATATCGGTTCGAAGAGGTTTAAGAGATTCAACTCGTCGAGGTTACCAAACTCTGGTGCCACGGAACAGAACAACAAAAATCGTTCGGGGAGATTAATACCTAAGGAGACACAGAGGCAGACCATAGACTTCCGAGTGCTTCTGTGTGAGAGACGGTGGGGTGTGGGGACAATCTATTAACTTCAAACTAACTTGTCACAAAGATAGGTAGTGGCTATGTTAAGAGTAAAGTAGTAAGGAAAAAAGAGGAGATGTGCGATACTCGCACTTATATATAGATATCTAAGTTTTCACTTCTCCGCTTCTTTATATTTACCAAACTTCACTCAGAGAAAAGTTCATTAAAAGGGGGATTGGATCATTCTACAGTGAGGCACTCTCTAAAGTGTCGTGTCGTTGTGATCTTTCATACTATTAGCAAGTTTTGTATTAACTTTCTAAAGTTTTCAACTTGACCTTCGCAAAAACAGTCTCAAATAACGTTCATAAAACATAGAAATTTTTTTTTCAAATACTTTCAAGACACTGTTCTTCTATTTAATACCTTGGTATTCTTGTCCCTTTATTTACCTAAGACCTCTGACTGTTTGTCCCGTTTACTACTCTTGTATATTAAAATCTTGTGTTTTTTTCCATTGATTTAAACTTTTTAACGTAATCACTTAGTAAAAGACATATACTCGGTAATCTCCCTTTTTCACCTTTAATGTGGGACATTGTTTCATTTTTACAAAAGTCACAAATTTCCATTAAAACATTATGACGATGATAATGAATTTGAGAATGGAGAATATTTTTAGGTTTCTGTCCTGGGGACCACTATAATGGACACAGAATCCGTTTCTCGTTGTTAAACTTAAGGTAAGTTTATGTAAACATAAAACGGTTCACGATAGTTTGGCACTCAACGTATTAAACACCACATTCACTTTATCTACGAAAAGGAGACGTAAATAGGGAGAGGACACCCGAAGCAATGACTGTTAGTCTAGAATCTTCTACAAGTTTTAACAGTACTACGTGAATAAAAGAGTACTATAAGCTATGTTTATCATGAAGAAATGTTTCCCGGAAGGGGGTGGGGGGGGGTAAACGGTGTTGTAAAAACGACAGAAAAGTCTTAGCATGATTTCAAGGTCACTATCTGAAATAAAAAGGGGTCGTATATACACCCGGAGAAACCTTTTGTTTATAAAGATAAACCCCTTTTTAATTTTTATGAAGTCTGTTTGTTTTCGTTCTGCCAAATGTTCGACAAGAGATTGACAATGAGGGATTTACACACACACACACACACACGCACACACACGCACACACGTGGTATAGTTCCACGAACACTTTTGTTGTCTAGGATCGAGTGCCTAGCATGTATGAGGTAGGGACTTAGTAGAATTCCTACTTAGGTGTTAGCGTTGTAGTTTACGGGTCTTAGGTCAGTCTTTTTTATTTACTCGACCACTCGTTCTTTGGGTATCGAATGAATGAGATCGAAAGCAAAAAGGTGAAACTCTTTATAGTACCCATGACTCCTTAAAATCCAATGAGATTCTCTCAGTCCTTGTGGTTACTGTCCGTCGACCGCGACGTGGAAATTAACCGTTCTGACACCCCTCGCCACCCTTGGCGCCGCTCGACGTCATGTGCGAGACGGAGATCTCCCTCGTCGACGGGGGTCGAGGCCCCGGGGTCGACGCCGCGGGGTCGAGGCCCCGGACGACCAAATCAGCGATTCAGCAGGTTGAGAACGTTGGGGCACCTGACACCAGACGGTCCGAGGAGGTAGGCACCCTAAAGGGTCCGTTCTTAGGACCTCATGACCTCAGGTCCGGTCTTATGGCCCGACGGTAAAGGAAGTGGGACCCTATAAGGACTGGGTCCCTAACTTGGGCAGAGGACATGACTGACCTATGGTCATCAGAAAAAAAAAAGAAATAATATTTATGATAAATTTTCTTCGGTCCCGAAGGGACTACCGAGTCTACCGTTTATAGACTACCCCCTTTTTTTTTTAGTCTACCATTTTCTCGGTCTTTGCTAACTCGCTGAAAGTGGAAAAAATACCCGAAGGGTCCACTACGAACCTCTTCCGCTACCGCGGGGTGAGGTCACGAGAACGGACCTTTTGGGGTACCTGCCTCCTCGGACCACCCGACGTCAGGAACCCCAGTGCTTCTCAGCCCGTGTTGACTCGTTGAAGTGAAAGTGAAAAGTGAAAGTACGTAACCTCTTCCTTTACCGTTGGGTGAGGTCACAAGTACGGACCTCTCAGGGTTCCTGCCCCCTCGGGCCATCCGACGGCAGATACCCCAACGTGTCTCAGCCTGTGCTGACTTCGTTGAATCGTCGTCCACAACGATCACCATTTCTTAGACGGACGACTTCGGCCTCTGTTTTCTGTGAGTCCGAGGTAGGGGTCCAGTCCTTCTAGGACACCTCCTCCTTTACCGTGGGGTGACGTCATCAGAACGGACCTTGTAAGGTACCTGTCTCCTCGAACCAACCGACGTCAGACACCCCGGTGTTTCTCAGTCTATGCGGACTCGTGTGTGTGTGTGTCTCTTTAGACCTGGAGAAAAACACACACACAAACCTTTCTATAAAGAACTAAAAATTCCCAACTATCGTAAAAAATTTTTTTATAGTTTGTTCGGTTTCTTTTATGTAAAGAACCGGTCTATGTCGCACTTCTGACGGTCCCACACTGAAAACACCTTCTTAGAAAGAGGAGTTCCCAGACCCCGTCGGTCCCAGTAGAACGTTCCTGTCACCACAGAGAGGACTTAGAGAAATGGGGAGATGAGATGGAGGATCCTATACTAGATAACCTCTACTCCAGTAGATAACTATCAATAGAGAATTTACAGTAGATGAGATCGATGTTTTCGAAGAGATGAAAAGTATGGCTATATTCACTAACAACAACAAATCCGTGATTCAGTGCAGACTGAAAAACGAAGAGGTGTCTGACGTCGGGTGGTCCGAACAGACAGGCACCCTAAAGGGTCCGTTCTTATGACCTCACCCAACGGTAAAGGAAGAGGTCCCCTAGAAGGACTGGGTCCCCACCTTGGACGCAGAGGAAGGAATCGTCCGCCTAAGAAATGGAGACTCGGTGGTCCCTTTGGGTTTTATTAACTACCTGGAATTTTTATTAATAAGGGGGTAATTGTCATTGGTAGTATAATAACAGTAGATCACTCATACGTAGAATCCCGTTGTTTAATTTCTACCTGCTTCGTTCGTTATACAAAAGTAAAAGATCTGATGTTCTCTTAAGGATAAAAGTCGTTTCGTGTGTCTTGTAAAATTGGGGTTAGACAATTGTCTCAGGAGAAGGAGACTTCCACTTGACCTTTAGGTCTATTATACGGTCGGATTCTACAAACCCTCCTTTTCGTCCCAGAAACCCTTTCACCTCTCGGGGAACCGTAAGACACCGTGGAGGAAGTACTACAGTCCCTCTAGAGAGACCGTGGACCCGGTACTGACTTCGTGTCTGTAGAAAGACGTTCCGGTGGGACCATAGGACCGACAGATTGTATGGTAAATTGGGGGTTCCACAACCGGAAGAGACAACTCCTCAAAATAGGGAGGGGAGAAGAAACGAGGAGGGTCAGATTGACCTTAGAGAAGAATTAGATCCCCTCCTCTTTATCTCCTCGTCTTCTAGATGAGAGTTGGGAGACAGACCGGGTTTAGGAAAGAGAAATTAAAGACAAGGTTCAGGAGATTCCAAAAGTTCCCCCAATCCGAAAACCTCTTCTCGAATCCTCTCCATCTCCCGTAGGGACGAAAGATGAGACGCTGTAGGCAAGGGCCTCCGTCACTTGTGTCGACCAAGGTATTTTCCGATCTCTGTTTTGCGTCCAGTTATCGACTGTTGTCAGAAAACGAGGTCATTGTTCAGATCAATAAAGGTCCGTGGAGATGAGTAGCCCGTGGTTGAGACGTTCCATAATAGAATAAAAAGTCCCGTTGAGACACTTCATTTATATAGTCATTGGATAACTGCCCCAAAGGGGTCACCAAGTCGACATTTCTTAGGTGGACGTTACGTCCTCTGGGTTCTCCGTGCGCAAGCTAAGGACTCATCCTTTCTAGGGGACCTCCTCCTTTACCGTTGGGTGAGGTCATAAGAACGGACCCCTTAGGGTACCTGTCCCCTCGAATCGCCCGACGTCAGGTACCCCAGTGTTTCCCAACCTGTGTTGACTCGAGGACTCGTACGTACGTACGTCAGAGAGCCGTCCTGCTACGACGGATCGTTTCCGTCGTTGTGTCTGGTTATTTGGGTTTGGATCTGGAGTGAGCACCCTTGGACATTTGTGAATGACCGGGTGATCATACACCCAGGGCGACTAGACCCGATCCGACTCGGTTAAAGTCGGCCGGGTAGACATTTAGACGCCAGTCGTAGGTCCAGTCGAGTCTCCGAGACGACTAGAACCGACCCGAGTGAGTGCAGAAACCCTTGACCGATCGACAGACGACTATCTCCTGCCGAAACTGATACTACCGACACTGTTGGACCGGGGCACGGTCCGTCGAGAGTAGCAGATCGTCCGAGTGGACACGTAAAAGAAAGACGTCGTTACCGTCTCCTCCTTTCCCTCGTTCGACCCAATGCATTTGTGAAAAGACAAAAGACAAAACGTAATGTAAACGGTTATAGGGTTGTCTACTGTGTTCAGTGTACGGAGTGACCCTCAGTCTTTCCCCCTGGGAGACCAATCGACCGTTTCCGTGTCTCTACCTTCCGACTTCACGACCCCGGGTACTATGTTCCTGAATGGGGTAAAGGACTTAGTCTTTCGACTTCGGTCCTCTCCACTTGGGCCCTGACTCCCCTGACCCGAAACTTGGGTACGCACGAATTGAGGTTTCGACACAAAGGTCGGTGTACTGAGACGACGAAAGTAAAAATTTTCCTCGAATATTTATCCCAAGAGGTACAATTCCGTCGTAGAAGGTCCGGTTTACCTCACAACTCATTAACGGACGAATTAGACCAACTATCTCTTTCGTTTGAACTTCGGTTTTGTGAGACTAAAGGGGATTTGTATACATTAGTAGAATTAAAAGAGAAACGGAGACAACTGTCTCGAACCCCTTCTGTTGAAGAAAAATCGTAGTCGGTTACAAACGGACCCTTCGTCGTACGTCCCTTTTTCCCAACCGTAAGAAAGGAAGTTATTTTAGGTAAAACCCACAATTATTAAGGTCAGAAGGGACTCGACCGGAAGAGGGGTAGGTCAGAGGAAGTGAACTGCAACAGGAAATGGGGTACCCCAAACGTGGGAGCTCGAGTAAACGGTAGTCCGAGAATACAGAACCCACTAAACACTGGGTCCAACTCGAGGTTAGTGAGCTTAGGTAAATCCCCGACTTAAAACATTCATTACTTTCTCTACCAACCCACCACGAGTACACAGACCTTTGTGGCCGAGTAACTGACCATCAACCAAACAAACTAACCTGTTACAACAGGATTAGAGTCTCCGTCTAATGAAGAAGTTTCTGACTCTACCTTTGAGTCGTAGTCCTAGGTAAGGAAGGCACCCAACTGTATGGGTCTTTAACGATCGAACTGAAATACTTGCAATTTGAAAAAATCTCATACTGTACTCCGGAATCAGTGTCTAAGTTTACTTTTAGTACCCTTATTATTGTCGGTGGTTGTAAAGGACTTGGAAATAGGACACGGTCCTTGACAGGATTTGAGAAAGGTACGTAAAGTACAGGTGTTCGTAGGGTACTATAATTGTGGTGATACTCGGGTAAAATGTTAAGTCCTATGACTTCCGTATCCACTGAAGGAAAGGGTCCTGGTGTAACATTGTTCGTTCACTGTCCGTGTCTGTCCTCAACCGGATCGTGTGTTGCCGACTCTTGTCTTAGACGTTTGTCAGGCATTTCTTGAACTACCATTGGCAAAAACTGGAAATGTCTGGAAAACCAGAGACGTCGTTGATGAGTCGAGACGGCACAACGTTCTTTCGTCGGTATTTGTGACGTAAATGTTTCCCCGCACGGATGTACGGCTATTTTGAAATAAGTGTTTTGGTCCGCTATGTGGTCCAAACCGTGACGACACTGACAGTGAGGTTTCGCCGTACCAAAACACGGTAGATAGGTGGAAGGGACGTTAGGGTAAAAAGAGTAGATTTTTCAATCTCATTACTAATGTCGTTCTTCGAGTGTCCCAGTAAAATTCCTGATCACCGTAACGTGCGTCTAGTGAACGACCAGCCAACCAAACGAGATTAGTGATTACACACTCCGTCATCTCCCCCTCTATTTCTCGCCGAGGAGCCCACACCTGAAGTGGAGACGTCGAGTGGTCGACTCACCAGCGTCTGTACGATGGCTGTAGAGACCCGAAGTCGGAGGAGAAAGGAGAAGACATTTCACGTCCGACCACTTTCCTGCCTAAAGTGTCTCAGTTCTAAGTTGTGGGACCTGTGTGTGCTTGGTAGGGCTTGTTACGGACCGGGTACCTTTCGAGCGACCCCACGGACGACCCAATAATGAAAATACCCTACTAGGTCTAAAGTCGGGAGCTCACGGACTGAAGGTTGGTGCACGAGGAAGGGGGGTGTACAGGACGTCTCTCGACCAAGAATTGACAAAATATGATAACCGACTCAGGGGTAGGAGTTGGGGAAGAGTCTTATAACGAAGATGTACGTGTACTATTTTTATATGACAATGATTTGTAGTTATTTTCTGATGGGTTTTCTAGGCCAATATACCTTTGTGTCAGTGGTTTTATAGAACATTCTTTGTCTGAACCTGCATCAATACAGGCGTGAAGAAATACTTGCGTAAGCTATTGCGTTAGATACTCCTCCGGGTTATTGATGATATTAAAAGTTTATCATTATTTACAGTCACTATAAAGTTATAGAGACGTTGTGACATTATACTATACTACTATGGACACTAAACATGGCCACGATTTCAGTGTCCAGGGCACTAGTCCACGGACGTAAATATTGACTTCCTTGAGAGTTAAAATCCATTTCAAACCACCTTTACTTAAAAAAAAAATTACGGACTTAAATACCTTGGGAACTCCAGGTACCAAGGGTCCAGTTCTCGGGGTCACGGATGACGGTGGTTTCCCCTGTAAATTTTTTTTGGTTACGTTCCCTACTTGAGCGCAGGAGTCTCTTCCCCTACGAGGAACGGAGAGGTGGACTTGGCGACAGGTGTCTCTCTCGTTCAAGTAGGACACGGAGGTAGGAGCACCGCGCGAGTACGGGGCCACACGCTCGCTCTTTAGCCTTTGAGACAACAGGGGATTAAACTGCGTGACGCACCTTTTTCTACCAGTAACCCTGATTCGGTCGTTCGTCGTTACCTTTGGACTATGGTGACTGGAGTAGGCTTTTTTATCGATAACAGTGTCGTGTCTCTGTGACCTATAAACATCCAAACCCCTCTTTATATAAACAATCACTTTACCTCGAATGACACCTCACTTATTTCCACTTAATAAACAGTCTACTGACCTCCTCCAAATACGTTATATCATAATAACTCGCCCCGATAATTGTCTCACTTAACGATAACACTGTACGGTAATTTAACAAAAATCACAGGTGTTTCCATAGTAAGTCCTCGACCGTCCCAATCATTGTCTCAACATAAAAACCACCTGTCGTCGTCTAGAACTTTGCTTTATCGTATAAAATGTCCTTTCATTTTATACCAGTTTCGGCCTTCAGACGTCTGTTCTCTCAGACCCCCTCAGTAAACGTCGATAAACTGTTCTTGGATTTCTTAGGTTTGGTCCGAAGGATCTAGGGACGACATGTGTCTTAGCTTCGGCTTTAGGTGCTCTAGGTAGTCCTTCTCTCTCTTCACTCTTCCTCTGTAATCTTAGGACCCGAGAAAGTTCCTACAAGACAGAGCCCGGACTTACATAGGGGTCGTATGTTGTCTCTCCAACTAAGTTATTTCTAAACGACTTTCTTTTTCATTCTTCCTCTCAAGTCCTCCCTCTACTCCCGCCTCTCTCTCTGTGTCAGTCTGTCTGTCTACCTGTTCTAAGTTCGGAGTCTCTGTGTGGTCCGACGACTACGACTTCTACTTCTCTTCGTTGAACGGGCACCAGTGCGTTTACTCCTTTCTTCTCCGAGACGAGTCCGAAGACGAGGGATTAAACGATTGCTCGTAATAAAAAGACGGGATCACACCGTTGAAAGACTGCTCAGTGGACCGAAGTAAGAACTTCGAACAACAACCGTTGCGTCTGTCACTGAGAGTTGAGGTTAGACTAAGTGCCACCGGGACGTCCTACACGTGTCAAAGGACCTTCCTCTTTCTGGACTCAGTAGAAGGATCTAATCGATCCCCTTCCCCTTTCTCTATCTCTAGATTCCTTTTCTTTAAGAAGACAACTTCCTCAACAGAGTTGGGACAAATCCCGTGTAGAGATGTATCGATACGACAATTCCCGATTGGGTGCAGTTGAGGCTCTTTCTGTTACAGTAAAACCACAATTGGTCTGTGGAAGATCGGGTGCAGACGGAACCAAAAGAACAAACGAAAGAACAGGTCATGAGTAAAACAGGAGGTCCCGGTAACGTCGAGTACAAACACCAATGACGATAAAGAAACGAAAACAAATGTAAAATTTTGTCATCTAAGGACATTTTGTAACCGCACACATATAATTATATAGACTAACCACCCCTATTCAAATCAACAAGTCAACGTAGACCGAGGCTGACGGACCTGATACCGGGTGGTCAGAGGAGACTGGCACCGTAAGAGGTCCGTTCTTGTGACATCACCCAACGGTAACAAAAAAGATCCCCTATAAGAGTTGGGTCCTTAGCTTGGGCCCAGAGGAGGGAACATCCGTCTAAGAAATGACAGACGTGATGGTTCCTTCGTCGGAATTATATAGACTTAACCAATGGTTTCTTTACGTAATATTTGATGGTTGATGGTAATAGTAATGTACGATAATGATAATAAAAAAGCCGATACTTTAGTAATTACATGAAAACTATCGGTATAGATCATGACCCCTCAACCTCTCTGTACTCTTACTCGGAAAAATGTATAGGCGTCCTCGGGTCTAACCAATTTTGAGTCGGCCATTGTAAAACGACTACATAATTTACGAAGACTTCACTTGCACCGGGTACTGTGTTAGTAATGCAAAGATCCATCAATCACCTTCCTACAGGTGTGATCCTATACGCGTTCTAATATAGGTTATTCGACAAATTTTATATCCCTCTCTAATCTTTCTTGACAGTATGGGTAATTGTCAAGTCGAGTCAAGTCAGTGAGTCAAGTCAAGTCAAGTCAGTGAGTCAGCACAGGCTGAGAAACGCTGGGGAACTTAGCGTCGTGCGGTCCGGAGGGACAGGTAGTGGTTGAGGGCCTCAAGTGAGTCTGAGTACAGGTAGCTCAGGCACTACGGTAGGTCGGTAGAGTAGGAGACAGCAGGGGAAGAGGAGGACGGGGGTTAGGGAGGGTCGTAGTCTCAGAAAAGGTTGCTCAGTCGAGAAGCGTACTCCACCGGTTTCATGACCTCGAAGTCGAAATCGTAGTAAGGAAGGTTTCTTTAGGGTCCCGACTAGAGGAAGTCTTATCTGACCAACCTAGAGGAACGTCAGGTTCCCTGAGAGTTCTCAGAAGAGGTTGTGGTGTCAAGTTTTCGGAGTTAAGAAGTCGCGAGTCGGAAGAAGTGTCAGGTTTAGAGTGTAGGTATGCACTGGTGTCCTTTTTGGTGTCGGAACTGATCTGCCTGGAATCAGCCGTTTCATTACAGAGACGAAAACTTATACGATAGATCCACCCAGTATTGAAAGGAAGGTTCCTCATTCGTAGAAAATTAAAGTACCGACGTTAGTGGTAGACGTCACTAAAACCTCGGGGGGTTTTTATTTCAGACTGTGACAAAGGTGACAAAGGAGTAGATAAAGGGTACTTCACTACCCTGGTCTACGGTACTAGAAGCAAAAGACTTACAACTCGAAATTTGGTTGAAAAAGTGAGAGGAGAAAGTGAAAGTAGTTCTCCGAAAAATCAAGGAGAAGTGAAAGACGGTATTCCCACCACAGTAGACGTATAGACTGCAATAACCATAAAGAGGACCGTTAGAACTAAGGTCGAACACACAGAAGGTCAGGTCGTAAAGAGTACTACATGAGACACATATTCAATTTATTCGTCCCACTGTTATATGTCGGAACTGCTTGAGGAAAAGGATAAACCTTGGTCAGACAACAAGGTACAGGTCAAGATTGACAACGAAGGACTGGACGTATGTCTAAGGAGTTCTCCGTCCCGTCCACCAGACCATAAGGGTAGAGAAAGTCTTAAAAGGTGTCAAATAACACTAAGTGTGTCAGTTTCCGAAACCGTATCAGTTATTTCGTCTTTATCTACAAAAAGACCTTGAGAGAACGAAAAAACTACTAGGTCGCCTACAACCGTTAAACTAGAGACCAAGGAGACGGAAAAGATTTTGGTCGAACTTGTAGTCCCTCAAGTGCCAAGTGCATAACGACTTCGAACCGAACCTCTGGTCAACGAGTCAGTACAGGTTGAGAAACGCTGGCGTACCTGATGTCGTGCCGTCCGGAGGGACAAGTAGCGGTTGAGGGTCTCAAGTGAGTTTGAGTGCAGGTAACTCAGCCACTACGGTAGGTTGGTAGAGTAGGACACAGCAGGGGAAGAGAAGGACGGAAGTTAGAAAGGGTCGTAGTCCCAGAAATATTTACTCAGTCGAGAGACGTAGTCCACCGGTTTCATAACCTCAAAGTCGAAGTCGTGGTCAGGAAGGTTACTTATAAGTCCCGACTAGAGGAAATCCTACCTGACCAACCTAGAAGAACGTCAGGTTCCCTGACAGTTCTCAGAAGAGGTTGTGGTGTCAAGGTTTCGTAGTTAAGAAGTCGCGAGTCGAAAGAAATGTCAGGGTTGAGAGCGTAGGTATGTACTGATGACTTTTTCGGGTAATTATTCTTCCAGTAATAAAATTTTTTAACATTATGACGTGTTACCTAATAGTGGGCGGTAATTTGTATATACAGGTATCTTTGTTTTTAAAGGGTAATATAACTCCTCCCACTTGTTTCCCTCTAAAATTTTATCATACATACAATACTAGGATATTACGACGACGACGACGGTTCAGCGAAGTCAACACAGACTGAGACACGCTGGGGTACCTGACGTCGGATGGTCCGAGGAGACGGGTACCCGAAAAGGTCCGTTCTCATGACCTCACCCCACGGTAACGGAAGAGGCTACTAGGATATTATGTCATATAAACAAATATCGACATCATATAGACTCTATTCATATTGCTATCTATATCACTATTTCCACTAAAATATAATAATACATTATAACAATATAAAGGTAGTACGTTAACCAGTATCAAAAGTAAAAAGGAACATAAGAACATAGCGAAGGTGTAAAAGATATACCTTACACTAACTGCCAATATCAGTTCTTCGCGTCTGTGTGTGCGGGTGCGTTACTTGTTTCCGGTCGCAAAGTCCAGGCACAGACCGGCGAGAGTATGGGTCACGTCGACACCGGACGAACGAGTGGCAGCTGGGGTGGGGCCGAGTCCGAGGACCGTAGAAGGACGAACGGAAATTGAAAAGTCGTGTCTACGTCCGGGACTGACTGATCTCAGAGGAGCTGTACATATTGGTCGGGGTTCAGGTGTCAGAGTCTTTTCGAGTCGCGATTGGAATATAAGTGAAGGAAGGACCTTCCCTTCGGTTCTCTTTCACAAGGATCTTCGCGCACCAGGACCAGGAACACTTAAGGACCGTTCTCGCTTTTTATTTTTTTCTGACCAAGTGTGTCATAGTAGTGACTGTCACCGAGTCATTCAAATGAATAATTACCACCAATAATTGAAGAATTGGGATCTACGACGCGCAAATGTAGGTGTATTCGGAGTCCTTTACCAATACACATATAGAACCGTCTTGGTTTTCTTTTTTTGCTTTTCTTTTTCTCAATGGCCGTTCGCTTTCCGTCTGGGTTTCCAACGACGAACAAAAGGAAACCTTCCGAGCCACAACTGACTAAAACCTCCTTGAGTGTACGGACACTCGTCACACCAATCACCTTTTCTGGAGTGTAAGACCTAAGTCTCATTGGCCTAAGCTCGAGTCTGAGACGGGACCGGCCGAAAAACGACAGAACGAGATTCTGTCACACTAAATGGTTAATTTCATACGAGAATTGTTGGTCTGTGGGTCCAAGAGTAGGTCCGAGTCGCTAAACATCGCTAGACACTGAAGTCCGTTCGGTGAATTTGAGAGACTCGGAGGTGAAAGGACGTAGGTTTCACCTCCTCTGCCAGAGAAGACGACACCTTAGTCATTATAATGTGTCATTTCTTCGGGAGACGTGTCTCGACTACGAGTGGTCCGTCACTGATTCCCGAAGGATCCTCCACGACCCCCACTTCTTGGGAGGACGGTTTCGTCCTCTGCATTCTCTGCACCCGAGTCAGAGACCCAGCCCTTCTACGGGACCTCTCCCCGTACCGTTGGGTGGGGTCATAAAAACGGATCTTTTAGAATACCTGGTTCCTCGGACCGTCCGATGTCAGGTATCCCACCGTTTCTCAGCCTGTGCTGACTTCGCTCAATCGTGTCGTGTCTGTCCCTGACTATCATAGTGAAAGCTACTATTTCTAAGATAAACACGGGGAACGTTTTTTCTTTTAGTCTCGCTACTCTTTCTGCTTGGCGTAGATGGTCTCTAAAGGACTTGTAGACCCCGGCAATATACAAAACAAAGACCCCTTCGTGCTCCTTCTGTGGTCCTGTAGACACGTCCGTACACACACGAGGAGAGGTATAATCTAATGTACAAAATCCTGTTATTTAGTCACTTTCTTTTCATTATTTATTACGTACGACTTTTACGCTAGTACAAATAATTCTTCGTTGTCGGAACAGTAGAAGTAAAAGAAGAAGTCACTCAAAGGGGAGACTCCCAAGCGAGAAGTCCCTGAGGAACGTTAAATCGACCTCCGATAAGAGATTAAGAATAAACGTTTTTTTTTTTTTTTTTGGACGAAACGTTTTTATTCAATTTTCGACTCGTAGGCCCAGGAGACCACTCAGAGGGTAGTTTAGGTAGGGTAGTAATCTCTACCGAAGGGCCGATGCCTTCAACCCCTCTCTCTTCGGCTCGAAGGGTAGACAGATATGACCCGAAGGGGCACGAGACGCAAGAGTGAGGTCGGAGAGACACTACTCAAAAATACTTCAGAGAAATCCAAAGACTTAAAATCTTCTTTTTTTTCTTCTTCTCGTGGGTCTCTCTGTGTGTTTTTCCTCGAAGGGAAAAAGATCATTAAACGTCGACGATTTGTACTCACGCAACGCTGCAGGTTCCTGAAATTGACCTCAACGTAGAATTAGACAATGAGAAGTGGGAAAACGTGAACTTACTGGGACTTTTCTAATTTTTCTTTCCTTGGTGTGCCCGTTGAGGCAGAAGGTCCCTGACCCTCGTCTCGAGACGCAGAACTTTTGTTTCGCCTCACACAAGGTGTGACTCTCCCTCTCTCTCTGCGACATTCACTGCCCCCTCTTCGCCCCTCTCTACCTCTACCTTTCCCCCTTTCCTCTGTCTCCCCCTTCTGGCTCCTTCGTCCTCGGGCGGCACGCCTCGCGTCGGGCCGCTCTCCTCCCGGGACAGGACGCCCGGCCCGGCGTCCGCGGCCCGCGGCGGACCCGTGCCCGGCGCCGCCCGAGAGCGCCGAAGCGCACCCGCGGCCGGACGACACGCGCAGAGCGGCACCGCGGCGCACAGGACTCTCTCGACGGTAGGAGACTCTCATGAACCGTAAATTCCGTTCGCGCCCGAAGGCGTGGAGGTTTGGTGGGCTCAGGGGGAGAGGTGGGGGTTTCCGAAAGCGGCACCGAGGATGGGGAGGGATCAACGACACTGGGAGGTTGTTCCCCGAAGGGGAGGACGGGTGCTAGAACCTTTAGGAGGCGGCGGACGCAGCGAGAGATCAGGAAAGGAGCGCGGGCCGGGTGCAGTGCTCCGAACGGGGCACCGAGAAGTCCACATCGATAATACATGAACCGAGAGAACACGGTTCGGGTCGCACAAACTTCGTTTAGGCGATTTATCATTTAACGAACACAATGTTTTAAGCACACATTAATCGAACAGGACTGTATTTTTTAAATAGTCCCGAACTACAAGCGAGGTCACGTGGAGACTTTAGGCGAAAGAGAGACTAAGCGACAAAGAGAAGAGGCAGGGAAGGTGGGAAGAAGGGAGGAGAACGGTGGAGAGCGGAACGTGAGGAGTAGGGACCCAGACAGAGGAAGAGAGGAAGGAAAGGGAGGCGGCGTAAATGAATACGATGATTTCGTTTCCGATACCACAGGCACACCAAGCGACGTAGTGAAGGGACCGGAAGACGAAGAAGGACCTCCACTCGGCCCGGGGGCCCAAGGGACTCGTCGTGGGTGAGTCCCCAGGGGCTCTCGGGTCCGAGGAACGACACGGGCCGCCCCGAAGGGTAAGGAGCGCAATCGGAGGTAGTGACCACTGAGCCTGCACTGGAGGCAGACAAAGGGCCGAGTCAGGGAAGTCGGTCGTCGAGACTAGACCGTGAAGGAACGGAAACTACACAGAGGTGAAGGACATTAATTAGAGTAAAAGGGTATTGAGTCGCGTGGTACCAGTCGACATTCCTATTACGGGGGCCAAACTCGGTCAAGACGAGAAAGGGGTTGAACCCAGAGAAGGAACACCACACGGTACAACCATCTGTACGGTGTACCTTTTGTGTTGGGACTCAAGACAAGTTTCTTTCGGTCTAACGACATCTCGTTCGACTACGTTCACTCGACCGCCAGTGTCGGGTCTGCACCTCGAGCTTACTCCGCCCGATACCTGTTTGCACATAAGACTCGAGGAGTGGACAGACGGGTGAGAGGGAGACTCTCATATGAGAACGAATTTGTTTAGGAGTAAAATGGAAGGACCTTTTTTTACATTAAAATGTAAAAATAAATATAACTCCAGACACACATAAACTACAAGACTCCCTTTGGTTATTTTTAGTTGACTTGTAGATCTGTAAGCTTATTTAGGATAGTATAACGGTTTATATCATAACTCTTTTAACAGGATTGAACCACCTGAGGTATCGACGTCCCGGTCATTCTGAGACACAAGGACTAAATAGGAATAGTTGTAAGGACTGTGCCTGACACCCCACACAAGTCCTAACTTTCCAGTCAAATCGGATTGGGAAACAGATGATCTTGTTTATCTAAACTTGTCAGACAGGAGCATCCTAGAAAATATTCTTACAACAGGAACGTAAGAAACTACCTAAACAAAGGTAAAGACATTCTTAAATCCGGAACACAAAGTACCCGGCCAGGAACTACGATAGACCTCCGTCTGTGGGTACTTTTATGAAACTTATTACTTTCCGTAAGACGAGTATTTTGAGTGGAGGAGACTCGGAGTGAAAGGGGCAGGTATTTCACCCGCACTAAGTGGTCCGTTTCAGTCACACACTCGTGTTACTCGCTCAGTGTCTTTTCACGGACCCTTTGGGGTCTGAGGGGTCGTTACTTCTGTAGTGTGACGAGAGGAGTGGAGATAGGCCTTTTGTCTTCACCTTTACCTTCACTTCAGCGAGTCAGCGCAGGCTGAGAAACGCTGGGGCACCTGACATCGGATGGTCCGAGGAGGGAGGTACCCTAAGAGGTCCGTTCTCATGACCTCACCCAACGGTAATTGTCTCCTTGAATAATAAAGAAACTTTGACAGGTGTTTCCTCGCAAACCCACCTAAACGGTTAATTGTAATCGTTTGGTCCAACTCTAAAATTTACCTTTCCAAAACTGTTTCTCCCGAAGAAAAGGGGGAAGGACTGCGAAGTCATAAAGGGTACAGGTACGATGGCCCTCGTAACGTGTGGACGCATTTCTGATAGCCCGTCAAACCGTGAAACAAAGGGGACGAATGTTTGGACACATTCCCGTCGACCCTTAAAACTTCCCCTTCTCGACTACAAGGAGTCCCAAAATTGAGTGGACAGACAGACTCAGAAGACTTACTCTACGGGGGAGATGTTTGAAGAAGTTTACACGAAAAGAATGAATTGCTTCGGTTCGCCGGTGTGAATGGGCCTCCGTGCATCCGCTGGGACACAGGAGTACGGACACGCACGTCCGGACTAAGATGGACTCATCCTGTGTGACACCGACAACGAAAAGGTAAAACTAATCAGTGGACAAAGGAAAAATGCGAACGGAGGGGACAAGGACCGTGGTAAGGTCCGAGTGACGTGAAGATGGGGTGGTTATTGGATCTCCTTTGAAGTGTGAATGGAGGCACGAGTATAGCAAATATACACTGCAAACGTGAGAAAAAGAACGAGTCCACGTGTGTGTGTGTCCTCAACAACGGGACAAAAGACAAAACCTAATAAAAACAGACACACCATTTAACCTTTCGTAGAAGGTTCTTAGTTGTGACACAAAATTAAGAAGTAAAATCTGATAGTATACCATTTTACCTGAAAGGGGCCCCCACATGTCAAGACACTTAAAATTAAGTACATACTGAACCCAATACCAGTGTTGTCAGTCGTGTCCCTTGTCGGGGTAGTGACGTCTTTGGGGGAGGAGGGTCGAGACATGAGTGTGGAGGGAGGTCGGGACAGTGGGCGACTCGGTGCGAGGAAGTGCTATGACACAGAGAGACTATTGCATGTGTCTATTTCAAGATGTCATTAATTGGAAACCCCTGACCGAAGAAAGTATGCATTGTAGAAACACTAGGTACGGTCAAGAGTGTACATAGTCTAACAAGGAAGAATTACGACTCCTCGCAAGGTAGTACACCTTGCACGATGCCACAACTAGTGAGAGGGTTGTCCCTTCTGAAACTTTACCAGGGTGAATTCCTACGAACAGAATGCTGTGGTAAAGATCATAAGTCCAACCCATCTCTCAAACATAGCCGCGAACTCAAATGGTTTATTCATGACTCTTTTTACTTCCCTACCCTCTCGATCCGTAATCCCCTTAAATTTTAATCAAACTCAAATTTACCGTCTACTCGACAACAACAACTACAACAACGACTCACCGATGAGAGCGGTCCGAGGAGACAGGCACGCTACTAAAGGGTCTGCCCTTGTGACCTCACCCAACGGTAAAGAAGGAGGTCCCCCCAGAGAAGATGGGTCCCCAGTTTCGGCCCAGAGGACGTATACCTAAGAAATGGTGAGTCGGTGGACCCTTCGGGACCGTCTACTTGATGGTCCTCCTTTTTTTTTTTCGGTTGTCGAGACACGTAGTGCACGACCGACGGACGATGTACGGTCCGTGGCTCGACCTGTGAGTGTAGGTTATCGAGTAGTTGAGCGGATTTTGGGATCGTCATCTGTGAGTATGGAAATAAACTATCCGTTCCTTGGACTTCGTGGAGAAGTCCCTTGTGGGTCTCGTCCACCTGGAGGCTACAAGGGGTTTCGGTAACAGAGGGGTCGGAGAGGGGTGGGGGTCGGTAGGTCCTCAGACACGAAGAGAACTAAAATTAATCGTGAGGTTCAAGGAAGAGGAGAGCGTCATCGAATCTATTTGAGTCATAATTTCAAAGGAAAGTGAGGAAATTCACTACGTTTAACGAAATGGGTTTCCTTCCGTAGTGTAATGTGGTAAGATACTTTTTTAGACGACTCTCTTTCTCTTCCTTTTCTCCAAACCTTAAGAAAGGGAGGTCAAAGGAGAAAGATTGACTGAATTTCCCGACGATCCTAAAGGGTGGGTGGGGGAAGAAAGAACAATTCACTTCTATGTGTTTAGAATACATGTCTTCGTTTTACTTCTTTTCTGCTAGTCAATGGACGACTTTAACTAATTATATCATCTCTAATAAGCACCCCCTTCCCCCCACAACCCCTCGTAAAGAGGGAAGTAGACGGACGGGGTGTGGTGGTTTACACACCCCTACCTCGAACCCCAAGACTTTTTAATTTTATGCACTTCACTTGATTAATGGATGAAGTCACAGGGTACCATCAATACAAGACCACTAATAAACAAGTTAAAATGGTAACTATTATTGGGAAGTCATCGATTCTTAGTTTCTTAATCTAAACGTTTTAAGTCCCTTTAGACGATCGTCTTTCAAAGGAAGGTACAGAGGCATCGTAGACGTCGACTCGTGTGTGTCTACCCATGTACCGGGACAAAGAAAGAGAAGAAAAAAAAAAAAGTAGAATTTGTGACATATACCTCATTTATCAAAGGAGTCCTTCCTAGAACGACCGAGACAGTAGTTCTTAAGTCGAGGACCTCGAATGTACTGACACAAACTACGGAACTTCTCGAGGTCGAGGACTCGAAGACACTTACTGAGACTACATTTACCTTATTGGAACATTTACCGACAGTCCTCGACGGGGAGGTAATTCCTCGGCGCAGGTTGGGCAGCAGTGACGGTCGGGGGACGAGAAGGAGCAGATCAGCCGTGATTTAGGACACACCGGCTGGAGACTTTACTGAGAGCGTAGCAGGGAGAGAGGGGCGCGGCGGGCGCGAGGTAGGTTCCGAAGGAGCTGGAAGGTCACCCATCGTAGTGGAGGGTCGTCCGAAGACACCCGGGACGGGGAGTCTAGGTACGAAGAATAGACTGGTACACATGACATTTAGGGTCTCAAGGTTGTTACAAACACTTTACGTCACACACTCTCTACTAAACCCCTTTTATATGGTCACTTTCACTTTCAGTGGGTTAACACAGCCTGAGAAACACTGAGAAATCAGGTACCTTAAGAGGCCCGGTCTTATGACCTCACCTATCGGAAAGGGAAGAGGTCCCCTAGAAGGGTTGGGTCCCTAGCTTGGGTCCAGAGGACGTAACGTCCGTTACTTATGTAAAATAAATTTATCGATATATAAAGAAAAATGTCAACATAGAACAAATACCACTTGGACTGAAAGTAAGTACTACAACTGAATATTGTAGGAGAATTTTATTTAAATTATTTTACACATACACACAAAAATTTCACCCTACCAATCTTTTGTTTAGGGTTCAGTTATTGATCGATACCGCTTTTTTTTGACACTGCTAATGTATGATTACTGACTTCGAACTTCTTGTGACTTTCTCTGAGTTTCCGGTTTGAGGAGTTGGACAGTAATTTCTATTACAGGTACTACCAAGGGGGTTTCATGGTTTTTCGTCGGAAGTACGGACGGACAGGGTTGGGAGATGGTTCTAGGAAGTCGTTCGTGAAGGAAGAGTGAAAGTAATTATAGTTTGAGAAGTGTCAAGAAGGTTGTACAATGCCGAAAGTGTAAACAGATGAAGGAGGAGAGTGGGGAGTTTTGTGGTTGGGGAACAGATCCAACACAAAGAGACGGACCACCCGAAGATGTGTTGGAAGTTTTGGGTCGAGTGTACACGGTCCGGGACACTCGAGAACAGGTTCGAGGAGTCTGTCTTAAGTCGTCCGGACACAGGGACGTTAGACGCCACAGCGAAAAGCGAGAGTTATAAGACCGATAGTCTCATAGAAAGAGGTGGGGGTCTTGATAACTTAGAGTGTTCCGATATAGTTCGAGACGCAGAGGGAACCGGTGACCGTCCGTATCACGTATCTTTTCCCGAGTAGACAATTGACGGGTCTACTTCTTTGCTTACCGACCCACTTAGTTCCGTCTGAGAAAGACGTTGCCCTCCCACAGGCAGCCTCTCACTCCAGAGTGTGTGTTGAGTAGACGGTCTTCTTTCCTTCGAGTTGTGCGGTAGGAGGGACGAGTCGCCCAGAGTCTTTCAACAAGACTGCGACAAAGAGCTCGACGAATGACGTTGACGAAAAGAAAAAATTTAATGAGTTTGCAACTGGGAAGCGTTTGCCCCTGCGTCATCGTGTCCAGGACGCACATCGTGAGCAATCTGCATAATATTGACGAGCGAGAGGTACGAAGACGGAGGACTTGAGGACCGAAGTGGCCTCGTCTCTGACTCAGACAAAACGAGCCACGTCGTGGGTGGAGAATCTGTCCCGGACCGTGTATCGTCGGGAACCACGAAGAACTTATGCACCGTAGACTTATGAGGTAGCTAGCCCAGTAGTCTGATAGAGTCAAAAAGAAACGTGTGTCCCTGACACGAATCACCCCACTCTTTTCGTCTACCGGGCGAAGACCCCCTCCGCGGAAGTCTCGCTCCCGAACGAAAGCCAGTTCAAAATGGTGCGACGGCCGGGAGGGGTTGTCGCCGCGACACACGAAAGGGTCTTATGAAAGGAAGTAAGGGACTTAACGGTAACAGGAAAGGTGCGTTTAGTTAGATGAAGACACATGGACCGGTCGTTCATGTATCACTAGTTTTTACGTTGGAGATCACAGTCTATTTCCCGAATCGTTCTCACCGATCGTGTACCGGTCCGAAGTTTTCGCAATAATGTTAAATGTTATTAAATAGTAGTACAAATGTAGGGATTACTATTGTGTACAGTACACGTTTTGAACCAGGAGAGAAAAAACCAAGGAAACTATTGAAATCCAGGTCAGGAACTAGGTAAACCGACAAAAGAACCCTAGGTGTGATCTGTAATGGACAACAGATATCGACGGAAGTCTTCTACAAAACGTACAAAAAGTCGTAAATTCGTAAAACCCCTTTTCTGTTTTAAATAGGTGAGAGTAGGAGAAGTAAAAGTGAGTTCGTAAAGGAAAAAGAGACCCGCATAAAACTGGGTCGACCTAGAGTCTCAACGATCAATCAGGAAGTAAGTGAATAAGTAGGGAAGCATCGCGATTATAAACAATTCATGGCTGAGATGATACGGTCCATGACAAGATTCGAGACGCTCATGTTGTGACTTCTTTTGTCTTTGTCGAGAACTGAAGTGTCTATTAAGTTCACTCCTATGTCTGTTTTTATTCGTTTATCTTTGATCTGTATGTGTATATATGAGGCACATTGTAGTCATACGAGATTGTCATGTAACGTGGTATGACATAATTATATGATACGGTGCGATATTACACTCGCAATACCTCCTTTGGTGTGCTGTTTCTCACCGAGACTGGCGGCAGCGTGTCACTCACCGAGTGGCCAAATTAAGGTGTACGACTGGTGAGGCGTCGTTATATGGGGACAGAATGGAGTACGACCCCTCGTACGATCGAGGGGTGACTGGGAACACCCAAAGATCAGATTAGTTAAGTGGACTGGATGACCATCGAGAATAGAGACGTAGAGATGCCATGTCTCTCTGGGTGCCCCAGTTCCGAACGATTCTGCTGAGGACCTTCTCCCACTCGACCCCCTTGCACACCTGGTGGACCCGGAAGTAGAGAGGGGTCGGGCAGAAAACGGTGTGGGAAGTCACTCCTTCGAAATAGAGACGGACAGTTTCCGTACAAAGTCGGTTCCTCTTCAAAGGTCTCCAAGGGGAAACGTGACACCTTCGCAGTACATCGTGTCGTGGGATGCACTTTGGGCGCCATACCCAAATGAACGACGTCCGCGTACAAACCCCGGTAAACTTCAATGGGGAGTACCCCCAAGACCCATGGCATCCAGTCGGTTGGTACGTCGTGGAGGTCCCAGGGGTTCTAGGTCCCGGGACGTCCAGGGCTCGTCTTTCGTCTTACTCGACGACCTTCGGGGGTCGGTCGTGGGGCGGAGGGTCTCAGGAGACTACGACCCTCGGGCAAAGGGGGCCGCTTCCAACCCTCGGGTTCGGCAGCAATCACAGGAAGGTAGTGCAGGAGTAATCAAGAATCTGTCGCAAAATTGCTGTCGAACTCTCCGAGCGTAGGACCGGAGGAAGATAAATACTAGGGGTGGCACAATTACACGTGAATTACTCTTTAAGAACAGAACGAACATTTAGGACATCGGCCGTAAGTTAAATAACTGTCTACAAACGAACCTAGAGAAATTTTAATGAAGTATTTAGAAGGTCCTATTTTCCGGAGTTCAAGCCAATAATTCTGCCCCGGAACAACTGTCAAAGTATAAATTGACAAATCTTGACCCGACAGTCCTGCCATCACCCCACGTGTCGACTCCCCGCGGGTCGACTCCCCGCGGGTCGGACTCGCGGCAAACGGCTCAAAAGGCGTGGCTAGTCGGGAGGGACGACTTCACACAGATGACAGGGAGCATTAGGGAAGTCAATTGAAGATCCACTGGAGCGACTCGAAGCGTGAATAAGTAAATCGCATAGTCGCACAGTCCCACTACTTCACAAAGACGACTATCCTCGATTCCCGAGCGTTCGGTGCCCTGGAGGTAGAGGTCCTTTCTCACAACTGCCCTCGACTTGCGACTCCACCGTGAAGGGTGCCGGCGGCGACCCGTGACCGACCTTTGGACCCGCGACCCGGAGGTAGAGACCTGTTGTTTGCTCACCGACACCACCCTCCCCCCAGACGAACGTTCTGGGGGTACGAAAATTCTGGTACGAGTAGAAAACGTCGTCACCTGAAAAGTCACGGTGAGTGGAAGTCTCAAAAGTCAGACTTCTTTGTTTTTTTTTCACCTTTCTGCCAGTTGACCGAGTACGTTGCTTTGACATGTCCGCGTCGCCGGGAGCCCGGACCAAACCACGTGTCTCACTTTATTTGAGACCAGGTGAGAGAAACCTTACAAACGGAGGCAGACAGAATCGAGGCGGGAGTCTTAGGGACACCACTGGGGTCTTTGGGGAGTCTCCAAGGTGCACGCGCAGGTCGTCTTTTCCTGTGGGGGGCGAAGGGAAGCCTTTCTTTCCGAAGAATGTGGAGTCACGAGGACTAACCCAGTGTACCGCTGAGAAATTGGTTAGTGACACCAGTCTCTCTTCGATCAAAAACTAACCGATCAAGACTCAGTGTACTACTCGGGATGGATTTCGTGACCTTAATTCTGGCGACGGCGACGACGACGACGACGATTCAGCGAAGTCAACACAGACTGAGACGTTGGGGTCTCTGCCGTCGGGTGGTCCGAGGGGGCAGGGACCCTAAGAAATCCGTTCTTGTGACCTCACCCAACGGTAAAGGAAGAGGTTACGTACTTTCACTTTTCACTTTAATTCTGATTCCTTACCCTAGAAGACCCTAAGAGTCTACCGAGTCACCATTCTTAGGTGGTCGGTTACGTCCTCTGCGTCCCTCTGTGACCAAAGTTGGGAACCCAACCCTTCTACGGGACCCCCACCTTTACTGTTAGGTGAGGTCATAAGAACGGACCTTATAGGGTACCTACCTCTTCGGACCGTCCGATGTCAGACACTCCACCGTTTCTCACCCTGTGTCGACTCGTACGTGCGTGCCACCCTATAAGGTCTCAGTCAGACCCCAGAACAATGGGGTCCTGCCTCTTTGTCTCGGTCCGGCGGTACTTTGTTTACAAGGCTACAGAGGTAGTGTAAGTTTTGTTGTCGGACGGAGTAGACAAAGAAAGTAAAGGAAAACTTCTCAACAAGATGCAACTGTTCAGAGACAAGACTTTGTCAGAACCAACACAGGATGGGGTGACCTCTTATAAAAGTTTTCTTATTTTAAGTCTTTTGGGATCTCTCCGGTGTGGATCCTGACTCTTCAAGGGGTTCGGGTAGGCGTTCGAGTATCGTCATTATCCTGCGTTTCTCTTAACAAGGTACTTTAGAATAGTGTCTAGTCGGGCAAACGTACATTTTACTATTACTCGTAAATCTGGTTTTTATCTCACAAAAAACGAATGAACGACCACAGAACAGTGAAACGTAGCGAACTTGACACAGTCTAACGTAACCCATTGACAACGAAGGTAGGTCGCGACTGCACTGGGTGCCGAAACGTTGCAAATTCTGTTCACAAACCCAAAAAAAGAGGGGTTAGGTTAAAAAACGTGTTCACGACAAATGGTCTACTCCGTATACACTTATACTAATCTTAACTTTTGTGTAGATGGTAAATTCGGTCTCAAATAGTCCCCCCGACACCCTTCCTTCTGCGTACTGTATATATGAGTGTCGGGGACTGTCCGGAGTTGCTCTCCGGCTTAGGAGTGGGTCTTAGAAGGTCTCTCAGTGTCAAAGGAATACGCCTTTGAAGACTTTTCAAATCCCGTGGCAAATATCGACTGTCGACCTGTCGTTCGAACCAGAATTATAAGATACCCTGGTTGACGGGTATCGGATCGTTTGCATCAGAAGTGACTTTATTAACACTATTAGAACTTAATCACAACGGGACCTCATCGTTGTCGATCGTAAACGTATTACGAACGAGGTACGGTCAATGACAAGCTTAAGCAGTGACATACATAAAAGTAAGGAAATTAGAAGTCACCGGGACGTACAATAATAATAGGGGACAACATTGTCCCTCCTTTGACTCCGTCTCTATACAATTCATTGTACGGATTACTGAGCATTAAGTACCTCGACTCTGTGAGTGTGTCAAACCGACAAGTAGACACATGGTTTACATTACCCAGATCACGGGTATAGTACTCCGATATGTCTATTTGTGTAACTAAGTCCTAGATACCATGATTTACCATAATTTACATATCGTCTATTCAATTTACAATGTACACATTCAAAATATTATATAAATAACATATAATAACTACTAGTAAATAGTACAATGTATATACTATAGTATTAATAATATTTTCAAAGAGGAATTTCATAACTCAGTTCTATGGTATTAAGTCTGTCCAATGTTACCAAATTTTTCCTTCTCCTTTCTTTTTTTTTCGTTTTAATTTATAATACTTTTGTTATTTTAATTTAATCTTTACATTAAAGTGTCTCTACATACGTTGTTTTTAGTTTTGTTTTTAAATCCGGACTCGTAGGACTATCTATTTCGGATCTCCCGAATTCACGTCTCACTATTATAAACACGGTCACCGAGTCGACGATTTCTTGGGTGAACGGGTCCGTCCCTGGTGTCCAAACTAAGGACCCAACCCTTCTAGGGGACCTCCTCCTTTACCGGTCGGTGAGGTCATAGGAACGGACATCTTAGGGTACCTGTCTCCACGGACCACCCGATGTCAGGTACCCCAGCGTGTCTCAGCCTGTGCTGACTCCCACGTGTGGGTGGGTGGGTGTGTGTGTGTATAGGTTCAAAGTACGAACCCAGAGTTCTGTTCAGGGTATCCCTAAAGAGAGTACCAAGGAGTGTCATCCTGTACCACGTTCGGCAATCAATATTCGTCGAAGTGAAAAGAAACTTCCTTTACTCTCCCCCGTGGTCCCGGGACATCTTTAAGGTACATAACCACACTTTTGTCGTCTCGGTAAGATACGGACCCGCTCCGTAAGTCGCGGAGACGCAAACAAAAGAAGAGACCTGTTTACCCGACAGAACAAACACAAGGAGGTCTTCTTCCGGACCTCTGTTCTTAAACTCACGTTTATGTAATAAACCGACAACTTGGATCCTCGGTGGTCTCCGCCCACCTCCTCCCTCTACCCCTTCTACCCGTGACGACTCCACACTCACCCGTTCGTCAGGCGGTGGCACCTGCGGACCTCGGACTACGACGGTCCCCGGTCGCGTGTTACACGTAGAGTCCGACTCCCACTCCCACGACCCTATCAAGAGGTGGTTTAAGGGCAGAGGGCACCGGAGCCCCGAAGACGGAGGCCGTAAGGAGAGGTCGTAGAGGTCGAACAAGACACACGTTCGGTCTTTACGGGAGTCTTGACCTGTTGACGGGAGGCAGTCTCTTCGTATCCGAAAGGCTCCTCAGTACGGACCACCCCTCTCCAGAAACGGATTCTTTATGTCTGACAAACAAGTCGGCGAGTCAGTGCAGAGTAAGAAACACCACCTGAGAGACTGAGTTCTTGGGCAATCCGAGGAGACAGGTACCCCAAAAGGTCCGTTCTTATGACCTCACCCAACGGTAAAGGAGGAGGTCCCCCAGAAAGGCTAGGTCCCTAGCTTGGGTGTAGAGGACCCAACCGTCCAACCAAGAAATAGTGATCGTGGTAGACGCTTCGGGCTCTCTACACCTGTCCCGTGGCAGTGTCAGATTACACACACTGTCACTGAGACGGAGGATCGTTGCAACACTACGAACTCACTCTAGTGCGAACGGATACTTCGTGGACCTCATGACAGATCGAATTCGTTTCAGAATTTTCACCCCCTTTTCGTACAACGAGTGTTTTGATTTTTCTGCTCCTCTAGAACTTCGAAGTCCTTTCCCATCTAGGTCCACGAGTTCGCACAACCCGTCCCGTCCACTTGTCCACACTCGACACACACACCACACCGCTCGTCCCTCTGACCGGATACATTTTCCTAGTCTCAAACTCGGGACGGCTTACCGTTTCTAGTACAGCAGAGCCGCCAGGCGAAGGTTCTACCGGACTATTTGTCTAGGTAAGGCTCTGTGAGTTTTGTACCAGTTTATCAGTCGCTTACGTAACTCCCGCACCCCCCTCACCTCAGCCACCACACCTCAGTCCCACCCCGCCCCCTCACCTCAGCCCCAACCTTCTCCCCCCGCCGCGCTACTCAGGCGTCTCAAACGTAGTGCGTCGAGTTAGGCGGTCAACACACTACCTGCCAAAGTAAAGAGGCGCCCGACAAAACCGTAACACATCTGTGTCGGATTTAACCACGGGCGTGGCGGGTGATTAGTGCGAGGCTCTCTCCCTCGCACCTCAATAACTTTAGGGGTTCGTCGTGAAACCGCGTGTGCGAGAGATTGCGATAGTTCTCTACTTCCTCGGGAAACTTTACTCGAAAGCTCTCACTCATTACTGGAAGTCCTGCACCGCGTTCCTAACAGAAAACTTTGACCACATAGAACTACCTACTAACTTTTCGACGACAGAAAGCATATCAAAAACGCCAAAATATAAACCCCTACACATTATTTATTTACACATTAACGGGAGTTGTACTACGTTCTGGTCCTCCACTCGGACTCTGTCTTTTCCGGACATTGCCGTATTTTAAAATAATCCTCGGGGTGACTATCCGTTCCGTCACAACACACTTGTTTCTTCCAGACAGAGTCCAACTGGTTCTATCTTAGGTCATCCTACTTGTGGCGGTCGGCGGCCGACCGAACATCCCTCCGTCCCTCTGTCCTCTTTCCTCGCCATGAGAGTACGAATCGTGGAATAACTTCATCAAAGTCACAGGGATAGCCACTGTCGTTACGGTCGGGTTTTAGGAGACGGAACAGTAAGACGTCCAATATCATGAATAGTTCGTAAACACCACAAAAAGATTGATTACCCTTTCCGATGTAAAACGTCACCGGAGATTAAGAAGAATTAAGAAACTCTAGAAAAGAAAAGGGTAAACACACACTTCTACTCAAAAACACGGGTCACATAATTAGTATATTAAAACCAAAAATAAGAAAAACTAGTGTCAAATGGAAACACACACACACATATGTGTACGCGCGCGTGTGTGTGTGTGTGTGTGTGTATATATATATATATGTGCGAGTCAACGAGTTAACACAGGTTGAGAAACACTGGGGTAACTGACATCGACTGGTCCGAGGAGACAGGTACCCTAAAAGGTCCGTTCTTGTGACCTCAAACAACGGTAAAGGAAGGGGTCCCTCAAAAGGGTTGGGTCTCTACCTTGGACATAGAGGACGCAACCGTCCACCTAAGAAATGGTGACACGGCGGACCCTTCGGGTCACACACACACACACACACACACACACACATACGGAGGGTAATATTAAGGGTAATAACCGAAAGCTGTACCTATTTATACAGACGTAGAAGGTTTAATTGAAACTAGAGACAACCGTTGTTGACTACCCACTCTCGGAATCTATAATATGTACCACAGATCTTTAACCCGAGTTGAAGGAGAAGTAGGGTACAAAACAACCCATCCAGTTGCTTACAAAAATTATAACGAGTCATTTGAGATGATCTTAAATCTTCTAGACATGGAATCGTAAAAACAGTAACAGTAGACCTTCCTTCCGTATCTGTGTCATCCATTAAACTTGGATGGAAGAAGTTAACTTCAATCTTGGAATTTACAAGTGTTTCCAAATTATTATACCAACTTATTTACTAGCAAATAATTAATGGTTTTAATAATATATTAAAGACTTATAGTAACCTTTTCTCTACAAGAAACTAACAACCAATAGTAGAGGTGGCAGAATTATAAAATTATACTAAACGGACGTTGATCCTAAAGACACAAAAAGTTTGGACGATACGAAAAGGTCATAGGTCAAGTCAGTATAGACACGTGTCCCGGACGTGTTTTCTGCGTCACCGGGCCGTTCTAAAATCAAAACAATACGTCGAACTTATCTCCGTAAACGTGTTTGGACCATTTATGTTTACAGGGAAAACCGTTGTGGGATGTAAGGACACCGAAAACGTAAAATACAGTATCGTAAATCATAAATTAATGGATGGTTGAAGTCAAGAAGGGGTATTTAGAGTACTCAGAATAAAAAGAAACCTCAACACTAAAGTTTGAAGATGTTGTCACCAAGAGTTGTCCCCCTGAAAACAAAGGGTTCTCTGTAAACCGCAACAGACCCCGTAAAAAAAATAACAGTGTTGATTCGTTTTCCGACCCCTCCCCACCCGCCCCCGGCCTATTGCGATCGTAGATCATCCCTCTCAGGTCCCTACAATCGTTCGTGGGACGTGTCCTGTCGGGGTGTCGTCTCTTCATAGGTTGGAGTTACAGTTGTCACGACTCCAACTCTTCAGAACGTATCTTTACTAAATCTGTAGATAAAGAATCGAAGGACAGAACCTAACCCATGTCTGGACTGTGGGTCATCCACAAGTCTAAGTTGGACTACTCTCAGACTCAAACGGAAATTTAGGCTCGACGTTCACCTGGCTTCGCGTCTCCAAAAGTTATCTTCTTTTCTTTTCCAGAAACGTAAGTCCTACATACCTAGTACCTCCACCCCCTCCCCTCCTCACACTATTTTTTATCCTTTTTTATGTCTATTTCGTCTTCTTCGGTGGAGGACGAGAAAGGACTCTAACGGTAGTTGTATTTTTCCGTTCCGACAATTAGAAGTCCCCTGTTAGAAACATACCTCCCTCAGGGAACCCCCGTGACTCTTAAAATAACGAAAAGCAACCCCCGTCGCAGTTTGCCCCATTAAATCCGAACTGTTTGTTTAGAACTGAGTGAAAAAAGGCGCCGAGGTCTTCCTTTTATCTTAAGAGTGTCTCGTCCCCGGTTGGGGAAGAAGGTATTTAGTGGTCGACATCCACTTTTAAACCGATTATGGGTCCCGTGGCGTTTCTTTATTGGTCACCGGCTCGATTGACGTCGAGAGGACGTACGGTCGAAGAAGTGTCTAAACAAAGACGAAGAACGAAACTAGAGTAGGAAAAAAAAAAAAAAAGAAGGAGGATTTGATTTTGAAAAAGTCAGAGAGAAAGTCTGACAGAGAGTCCGCTCCGGAAACCTCGTCCTGGGGCTGTTACAGGGCCAGTCGAGAAAGCAAAAAAAAAAAAATTCAACTAAAGGACAAGACCACTCGGTATGTAGTGACGGCAGGGGGCAGACACGAGGGACAGACACTGTCTTACTCTCCACAGTAAATAGTGGCCCCGAACGCCTTCGACACCCTTCTCCCTAACTTTAAAAAAGACCTTCCGGAGAGACACAGACCGCCGACGGTCTAGTAATTTTTCCCCCGAAAGGTTTCTTGGAACACACGCTACACTAACGTGAATGACAGTTCCTCTCCGACTTTCTGTCTCCCTCGTAGTTTTCCCTCGTCCTCTTTCACCCGCTCCTTTCCCTCTCTAAAGACGGTCCCCGCAAAGTCTGAGACCTCGACACGTCCGCTCCAGGGCGGGCCCAAGGCAAAAACACACACGTACGATTCGCTCAGGAGGTCTCTGAAGGGGTGTCGAGGGCCACGGCACTCCTTCGACTTTGTCCTTTGGAGAAAGTGTCATGAAGAGGCGTAGTGCACAATACATCCCGTGCCTCTGTCTGACACACGACACACCCCATGTCGAAACGTCGTCTTCACAACCTCGCGACTCTGTCCTTTTTGGATAAACTTGTTTTCGTCTCCTAGGGTCATTTAGAAGCCCGGTTTCACTCTGGATGACCGCCCAAGGAAGAGGCTTCTCTGTAAATGCCGTAGGACAACCGTATTCGTGTGAGCCCTTTACGGGCTCTTATAGAAGAAGGTCGAAGCGAGGAAAACCGTACTTCAAACGGTGGTTTACCTAGAGGTCCCCGCCCTCCTATCTGAGAGGGATAGACCAACCAAAAAAAAGGGCTCTCCTCACAGGGGGAAGATGAGAGACACGATGGGTTCATAAGTTTTGTTCGGCTGTAAGTGCATCAGGACAGAGACACGGTCTGTGCTACGATACACAGCATGTGTGAGTGAAATGAGAAGCCCCGTTAGGATACCCTTCCCACGGAGATAAAACCTCCGCCACGACAACTTCGGGTCTCTTAAATTCAGTGAACGGGTTCCAACGTGCAAAGACCCGTCTCGTCCCTAAGACTCGATCCACCAAACCAAGGTCGCGGATACACGAGAAACGGAGACCAACCCTCACACCTCCTACTTGTACCACTCCTTCGGGACACTAACAACTTCGAAGACCGAACGTTTACATTAGTACAAGTAAATCCTTTAATTGTCGAATTACTACTGGGTTTAGTTTCCAGTCACTAAATGCTGGTCCCCCAGTTTAGGTCGGGTGTCAAACGAAACATGTCGGTCACTTGCTTCTTATTAAAAATGTATAAAATTTATCAACTTCTTTTAAATGCCTTTGATCAGAGGAACGAACAATACATTCATGGACGTGGTATCGGAACTAAAACGGAGAGCACGATGTCTGGGAGTGTCCAAAGGACGACCGAAAGATGGCTTTTGTTAAACGACTGGAGACTGGACTCCATCTTAGTTGATGGCTTTAAAAAATTTTTCTTCTTTTTGCACCCCACTTTTTTTCTTGTTTTTTTGTTTTTTCTCTCTTCCCCCTCTATCCCTCCCTTCCTTCCTTTCTTCTTTTTTTCCTCCTCCTTTTCTTTTAAACTTTGTCTTTTCTCCTTTTTTCTAGAGGGAATTTTCAATACTGCTCTTACTCCTACGAGGAGACACCTCAGGACTCCGGTCGTCTCTGTGATCTTAGCCCGAATACGTGGGAGCACACCTTCCGATCGGAAAGTCGTATTCAAAAGGAACTGACTAAAAGGTGTTTCGGACGACGACCCTCTCTGTTTAATCGATAATCCATTAGATCAATTAACTGTTCACTGAATTGATTAATGGGATTGTACGAATAATTTACAATGGAAAGGGTAGGAGTTGTGTAACAATCGCGTAATTAAATAAATTCCGGAATAGTATAGTGAGGGGGAACTGTCGTACAAGGATAATTTCGTCTCCTTCGTACCCCACACGAAAAAGATAGTAATAAAGAGAGGAGACACCAACCTCGGCTTTCTCTCTTAATCCTCGGTCACACCCCCCTCGGGTGGGGGTAGTCGCTGTCACAGGTTAGTGTGACCGTGTCCCAGCGAGCCTACCTAGTCCTTACCTCACCTACGTCTCTATGACACACAATGGTCCGGAGTGCCTTCGACTCCCCTTGGACTAACCTGAAAACTGACGTCGGAAAGTATCGACCCTCCCGACCGTAGAAATAAATGTGGGTAAGTGTCTGGGGGAACAGGAACTTCGTCTACGTAAAACTTTCAGTATTGAAGAGTCTAGAATCTTTCTCTTACACCATGTAAATGGCCTATAGCCTATTGTGAGAGTCATTCCGACTCTTTCGGCAGAATTTGAACATGTCCAGTAAGGTACGATTTTGTAACTGTAATGACCCACTCTGCAAAGAAAAAATTCAAAATTTTACTGTCTAGTCAAGTCCAGACTAAAAAAACGGTTCACTTAATACTATTTTCTTTTAGACCAAAATCTCGAGACTCTTCAAACCTTAATATCTACTCCATAACACCGGTGACACTGCTGCAGTGTACCGAAAAGATTATTGGCGACGGAAGACCGATACAATATTGAAACTATAACCGGCATCCATTATAATACCTCTGTCAACCACTAAAAAGGAGTCTTATTACACTTTACTTCGTCTACTATGTGTGTATCTTCCTCCCTGTCTAGGGACTAGATTGTCTTGTGTTTGTCTGAGTAGAACTTTAACTATAAAAGTATCTTACTCTAAATTACAGTCTTCTGACCTTGTTTATGTTTGTACTAAAAGACAAATTTACCTCAATCTCCTGTCCCACCGACATTTTCTACAGTTCGTAGTAGACCGGGTTCCAAAGGCTTGAGGCCAAAGACTCTGCACTTCAAGACTCTGAACACAAGGTTCTCGGGTCCTCCGAGACAAAGAACGTATTTCGTGTGTACTCTAGTCCTACGTCGGAGGCGAGTGATCACGCGTACTAAACTAACCGTTACGGAAGAAAAAGAAAGAACTGTCATTATTTCATAATTTTCGTAGAATTTAGTTAAGTGATATCGTCGTTCCACTCTGTCTGTTGGATGTCATTGGACCCTCGAGTATGAGCTCGAGTACCCTCGAGTACCCTCGATTGGGATTGGGAGTGAGATTTGGGACTGGAATTGGGAGTTGGGAGTGGGATTTGGGACTGGAATTGGGAGTTGGGACTGGGTTGGGGTTTGGGATTGTCCTACCGACAACGAGATGTCTGGGGTCTACCGGTTAGAAGACTAGAAAACTCTCTTCGTCTTTTCGATCTCTATGTCTACATGTTAGATTATTATAAATTTACAACCGTAGTGGACAAGCTACCCGTACTTGAACCCGTTTGAGGTCTTCTACCACTCCCTGTCCCTTCGGACCACACGACGTCAGGTGTCCCAGCTCTTCTCAGTCTGTGCTGAACCGTTGACTTGTTGTTAATTTAGTAGTAAATTACGTCGGGTTTGTTCAGTCCAGATGTTCCACCTGGTCCGGTCATCGGGTGGTCGCGGACCCTCCTGAAGTCCTCAGCTACCGAGTTCTAGTGAGTCAAATGCACACTACAGCAACTACAGATGTAGGTCTCATAGAGGAGGATACCAAAGTGACAATTAGACTAAGAAAGTTCACCATAACCCTCTCCCCACCCAACTTTACTAAAAATTTACGTGTTCAGGACTTTGAGCCCTTCGAGTGTCTTATCTCCCTCCAATAAGTTCCTTCGTCCGCAAATGCTGTATTACATTAGCATATCTATTGCCTCAAATGTCAAGCGACCCTACGAGGACCCCGGCACTCCCGGACGTCTTATTACCGGAGTGAGTCGGGACCCGTCGCTCCGTTCCGACGAGTCTCTTCCACAGGCCCCGACTCTCTCCTTGTCCACCTCCCCGCACCCCCTCGCCTCCCGCCCCACGGGGTCCATTCTCTCGTCGCACACGCTCTCCCAGACGCTACCTAGTAAAGTTATCGTAAAAGGAGTCTTGTGAAACGAATTTTTTTACTCTCAAGGGTATTGTGCCAGTCCTGTGTAACACGTCGGACTATTGTGGGGAGTCTTGAGTCGACTGAACCCTCCTTGAGCTGTTCTCTCCCTTCTTGTCGACGAGACCTGTGTGGGGCATTGCTCCGTCGTTCCGCTCGCGACCCACAGAGGTCAGACCCCAAAAAGTCTCGAGCCTCTCATGCTGGTCGAGACGTCGTCTCGACTCGTCCGTCACCGGATATAGGTCACGATCCGTTCCCCGGGGACAGGGGTCCTCAGAGGAGGCGGTCGACGCGCACCGGGAGAGGACGAACCTGAGACAGAAGCTCCTACCGTAGGTCAACACATAACCCGACAACCCCAAGAATCTTCGGTTTCACTGAGAGGCAGTGAGTTTGTTTTTCCTTTAGGGGACCTCCCAAATGATAATTATCATTGAGTGTCTTATCTACCTTTTTGACTTGTTGGTTCGAACCTCTGTCCGGTCGGGGTTCTGTGCGACTCAGACCTGTCGTCTTCAACTTCTTGTCAGGCAAATCCGTGGCATTGACCTGACTTACAGGTTTCTACAGAAACAAAAGAACAGAAAAGACGTGTTACCCCGTCTGTGATGTCTCATAGGCCACACAAGTTGACCCAGTGAATCGAAGAACAACGACAAGTGAGTGATTCAGTGCAGACTGAGAAACACTGGGGTACCTGACATCGGGTGGTCTGAGGGGACAGGAGGTCACAGAGGGCCTCAAACACGTTTGAGTCCAGGTAACTCAGCCACTACGAAAGATTAGTAGAGTGGGAGACGGTGGGGAGAGAGGAAAGAGAGGTAGTTAGGACTTGTAAGTAACCATCCTGACAGGGAATTCGACTTCGAAGTTATGACACCAGTGGACTACTCTTCTTGGTTGAGTGACCTTTTCTACGACTACGACCCTTTCTGACTCCCGTCCTCCTCTTTCCCTAGTGAATCAATGACGACTCGACACGACCGAATCAGCGAGTCAGTATAGGCTGAGAAACACTAGGGTTCCAGACATTGGGTGGTCCGAGGAGACAGGTACCCCTAAGAGGTCCGTTCCTATGACCTCACCCAACAGTACGGGAGGAGAATCGATAACGATGTAATTTTTTTTTATCTTAAATCAGCGAATTTTGGTTTCTCAATAAATCAAGTACTAGGATGTCCACTCGTTAAATTCGACTCTCGACCACCGAGGACGTTCAGAAAGTCTCCTCACTGTGAAGGGGTGCACCAGAATGTAGGATGTGACTCGATCCGTCCCGGGCACCACCACGGTCCCAAGGCTCTCGTTTCGGAGAGTTCCGGAGATAACCAGTCTTGAAGTCACGCCAACGAAGGTAAAGTGACCTGTTTCACTCGGGCGGAGTGCGTTACCTCTGTATCTAAACACAGAACCACCTTCCTCCAAGGCCCGGAGTGTACCGTCTCCACAGACATATCTACCAGATGAGTGGTACTTACTTTCGTGGGGTCAATCCCAAGGTCCGGGATGGATTCGGGCCTATGCTTTGTACTCATTCTCCGAATTGTCTAATATAGATTGTCCCTAATTTATTAAAGGATCCGAAGGGACCCCCGAATCACTACTTTCTAGGTGGAAGTCACGTCCTCTGCCCCCAAACTAGGGACCCAGTCCTTCCAGGGGACCTCCTCCCGTACTATTGGGTGAGGCCATAAGAATGGACCCTTTAGAGCCCCCGTCTCCTCAGACCTCCCGATGTCAGGTACTCCAGCATCAGTCTACACCGACTCGCCGATTACGTCTGTTGGGCACGCACAAACCAGTCTGGAGGTTCGCAAACTTCCGGGGACTTAAAAAGGCCCCTAGGACTTTTCTCCATGTGACGTGTGGGGTGTCGGGTTTCAGGCCCACATACTTTGTCGTTTCTCGACTTGTGCTGACTTCATTGACCCGTGCGTGTACGCGTGTCTATCAAGGGTTTCCTCTACAGTCAAAACAAACCGTTACTCTTACTGAATTCATTAGTTTTTGTCATTTACAAAAATTCCGTGACAAGGGTACATACCAAACCACGTTCATTTACAGAAAGGGGAACTTGTCAAAGACAAACTCATCATTTCATCGCGCTTGTTAGTATTTGCACCCAGAAGAGAGGGACCTCCCAGTCCTTGGCGGTGGAAGGTGTACGTGGGCGTCACCTACGACAGCGCACGGACCTGGACCGTCGTATCCTGAACCACTGATTACACAAGTCGTGAAAGCGAACCTAATAGTAGTACTAACTGTAAGTAAATCGAGGAGGTGTTGGGGGCCGGGAACTACCATATATTTGGAATGAAAGATATATTTTACACGGAAGATGGCTTACGTTCAATACCCTTTTTTTAATTAATTATACACAATCTAAAAACAAAGAGATTCTGTCCACAAGCTTGGACATAACCAAAAAATTTTTCAAAAAGTCACTCAATTTATTTCCAATTACAGAAAAAGACCGTGTATAAATGACTCACGAATGTCCTCTTCGTGAACCACTCGGGTGGCCACCAAGGCTACACTTGGTCCGGGAGCGACAGAATGAGGTTTACCAGGTAAACTTATTAATTACCACACGTCCCAATAACACCGTAATACTCCGTCCTCTGCGGACTGCATGAGGTGACCCATTACTCCCCTGATAGTCCCCACCCTCACCAAAAATGATTTGGTTGCTCTCTGCGACGACGCTGGACTTTGAGAACTGTCTTTCCTCGGAAACGACTTCCCCGCACTCCTCTCCCGATGAAGACCTCGGACCATTCCACACCGACGTGCATGGTCGGACGGAGGATCCTCGACGGTGGATTCCATCTCCCTGGGTCTTAAGTACCGGTGGACCGGGGGTTTCAGCCCCTTTGTATCTGAGGGTGGAGGCAGAGGGGATGGTCGGGTAGCAGAGGAAACCTACTTGGGTTTGCCCCTTCGGCCTCTGTGCCCCCCATCTCCCACGTCTTAGGGCATCTGGACTAGAACCCAGTCGGAGGGTTCGTGGTCTCCTCCTGTCTCTTGTCTTCACGTCCTGCCCGTGTCCCACGGCTCCTGTCTGTTGACTTCTCGCCCCCCTCTGGTTTCGACCCGGCAGAAGGGTGACGCGCCTCGAGAGTAAGACTTTTGCTGAAGTGAGTGAGTCCTGGACCCGGGCCCTTTTCGACGTTTCCCACACTTTCGGGCAATAGACCCCCTTAAGACGTGTAAAGTGAGGGACTTTACCCAATCGCCCATCCTAGATTTACTCTCAGGTCAATCTACGACGTAATCGGGGTCTTCCGTCACTGTTGTACTAGGTGACCAATTGCCCTTTCGGCGTTCAGTATCTAACAGACCCAGTGTTCGACATCGGGTGCTCTGTTATGACTGAGGTCTGCACAAAGGTCACAAAGAGTCTTGAAATTCGTCATTAATTGAAAATCAGTTTATAATCTTCCGAATAATGTAAGTCGAGATTTACAGACCGAAGAGAAGCTCAGTCCTTTAGACCGGGGTCCTTGGGGTGACAGAGCACCCTTGTCACCGGTGTCTACTCCCACACTCTTGAGACGAGCGACGGCAGAAGTAGTCGGGATGGCAGAGGACCCAGCAAAAAGAACAAGAAGATGAGTCGTACAGGATTTAATTCATTCACGAGCGAGGGACGAAAACCGACAAGACCCAGAGCGACACCGCTCGTCTTCGGTGAGGCGCCGACGCCTGTGTCCGGACAAGGACGTCACAGAAGAGAGTGACGTCCCGTGCACCAGATCCCACGTCCGAGCCATCCGCGTCCGGTGCGCACAAATGAACGGGGCGCCGTACACCGTAGAAGGACCTGGTCCCCAGCTCGGACCCAGGAGACGTGCCCGTCCGCCGAAGAAGTGGTGGTCCCTTCGAGGGATAAGTTTAAATATGTAGATAGGTGTGGATGTGGCTCGGTTGTTTTCGATCAAGTTCTCCGGTGCGTGAGATTCGTTTTCTCTTGTTTTGTATTCACAGACACCTACTTTTCTTAGCAGGACATGAAGACTTACGGTCTACTACCACAGGTGTACCTTTATAATGTGGGGTCAGGGCGGCTGAGGGTATATTGACTTTCTAATATACCCATCCCCCCTTCTATCCTTTCTTACTACGATTTCCTTGGTTCCTCCTCTCTTAAAGTCCTTTACGGACCACTTCTGTACCACGACTCGTGATCCGCGTGAGTCCATTGATTCTACGTCGAGGATTCCGCAGCTTAGATGAATTTCAGATCGTCCTCCTCTTTCTGTGCGTTTCGTTTATGATGGAATCTTTGTCCACGTCTGGATCAACCCTTGTCTCCTCTATTCCTCGTTTTTTTTACGGAGTACCCCTCGACTACGAACCAAACTCATAACTTTCTACAATCCAAACGAAGTCTATTTGTCCTGACTCCCCCTCACACCTATCGTAAAGTGTGTCTCTCCTGCCATGTCGGTTTCTGTGATTCTGTCACCTGTTGTACCAAACACGAACTTTGACTTCTCAAGACGACTCGCCTTCCACTTTGCGCTTCGTGTACCAGGTCCCTCCGCCGGTCCTTTATCACGACATCCTCTGTACCGCGAGGGCCGTAAGGGATTGCTACGTAAAACAGGAATAGAAGACCCGTCACCTATGGGTCAGTCACGAGGGACTTGCGACAATTCGTACCCCTCCCCCACTGCTCTACTCTCTCGCCCTCCCGTGTAATGAAGTAATTTAAACAGAACGACTTTCTAAGTAAGATTGCGGTACTTTCCACCGAAATTACACATGATCTGAACTAAGGTCTTTCAGTCTTCTTAGAACCTTATCAGGTCGACTCTTTAATACTCTCGACTTGATCCCGTCGTCATTGTCCCCGACCTTCTAACCTCTGCCATTCTCGCACCGCACCGTTCCCCGCCTTCTCCGACTCGACTGGAAGGCAAGACCCGACTCGCTGACGTGCCTGCCACCCTGACCACTGGGTCTGTGTCCCACTCGTCGCCGGCCGACACCCCGTCCCGCCCTCCTTACCTCGACCGCGAAGATCAACCGTCTCAGGGAACAAACAGAGCGACCGACGAAGAACGTCCGTGGACCCCGGGGTCAGGAGTGGATCGCGGGACAGCGAAACGCAGACTCGGTGCGAGAGGCCCTCGTTTCGCGAACATACACAGTAGGGTGAATTTGGACTAGTTATTGGAAATCTTTGTCGTTTCGGTTTACATAGTGGGGAACTTACCTGTTTCTCCAAGCCTATTCCAGTCACTAAAGGGGTCCCAATGGACCGTAAGTGTACAGTTTCGAGTCTGGATCCAGAACCCGAAGGGACCACCGAGTCATCATTTCTTAGGTGGACGACTACGCCCTCTGTGCCCAAACTAGGGACTAGACCCTTCTAGGGTGTCCGGCGCCCCGTTGATTCGGGTCTCGACGACACGTGGTGTCGAGAGTTTGGTCACGAGACCTCGGACTCTCGGAGTTGGTGGCTCCGGGTGCGGGAGATCTCGGACACGAGGCGTGGTACTCTTGGTCCCGTTACTCCTCGACCGCGCGGCACTCTCTCGCCGGGCCGGGCGGGTTTGATCTCGTTTCGGGCGCGTCGTCGTCTCTCGGTCGGGTCGCTTTCATTTATTTATTTGTTTTAATATTTTCTTCTTTTGGGTCCAGAACACTTCGTGTTTTGGGGTACTAAGTCCCTCTCTCAGGATCGAGCACGTCGGGCGTTCCTTCCGTCAATGACCTCGTCCGGGGGTAAAGACCTACCTTCTCGTTCACGTCAATAAGGTGTGTTACGAGTTAATTACGAGTAAAGAACTTAAAAAAAAAAAAACCAGATAAGGTAAAGGGGTCATCGAACATAAGGTTTCCGCTAGCTTCTAGAACTCTCTTGTAAAGGTATCCGTCCCCTTTTAGTCTCGACGACGTCACTAGACTGACAGAAGGAAAGAAGGTCTCTGTTTACGGGAGAAGACACCAGACGGAGGGACTCTCTTGAACTTGCAAGGTTTCGAAATACTTCGTCTCTTGCATGCCGGACAGGCAACAAGCTGTGGTAGGCTAAGGGACATTGAGCCGTAGTGTTCGTTCGAAATGAAGACGCACACAACGTCGACACGTCTCGTGAGAACATCGTGCACGGGAAAATTTGAGGAGGGGTTTAGACGGACATAAGTTAAAAGTCATGTCGATATTAGGATGGACGAGACTCGTTTCTTCGATTAACGAGCTAAATACGAGTTCTAAGTCACTAAGATCCTCGTTTATAAAAAAGTCTCGAATCGAGGAACACCCACATTTTGTAAGACTAACAGTAATTCTTAAGATGGAAAATAACCACGGAGACCACTTTCTAAACTTTCTTAGGAAGAAAACGTCAAAAGACCTTGAGAGATGTCTACGTGAAGTGTTTCCGAGACAACTTGTTCGGACGGGGTGGGAGGGAGAGGGTTGTAATTCGACCATTAAAAATTTCTGTAATAGGAATAGTACTTTTAAAGTAGACACGATATCCTTCGTGGTCAATCTCCAACTAACCAAAGATAGTCGAATTTGATCTTAATATACATTATTATGTACAGTTGTATAAATAAGGTAGAAACTATTACTCAGACTAAACGAAGACGAAAATCTCCCTCTCTCTTTCTCTACTTACCTACCAAGGGTCCACAAAACGAAGGTAAGTATACAAGGCGTGTGCACATAGTTTCGAGATCATGTACGGATGATCTAACGACCCAACATCGACACTTCTCATTCTAAGAACGGGGTGCCTCGAGTATAAGATCATCCTTTCTGTTCCCACCTCCCCAGTCCGGTATTTGTCCACTCAGGGTCCATCAACTGTGACACTACTCCTCTCTTCGGCTCTTTCAGCTGACTCCAAATGTCTAGCGTCGGCGCAACCTACCCCGCCAGTCCCGTCGAGGGGCGGCTCCTCTGCTACGGCGCCGCACTCCACACTCCCACAAGCCCCCGACTCACGGCCTCAGGTCCAACTCCGGCGACACCCGAAACCCGTAGAGTTCGTCTCCGGCCCCGCCGGCTCGCCTCGGCCCCGCCCCCCGCACCCGCTCCGGGGCCGTCAACGTACAGTAAGAGTCCACTACCTACGACGACCTCCAGACGCCGCCCTCTCCTGGTCAGAGACTCGACACACACCCTTCTGCGGTTCACGGCAACGAGTCTGGTACCCTTCCCCTCCGACCCCGGACGTCCGCCCGCCGTCTGTGCCGTCAGGCTCCGTCTGCGGCCTCCGAACCTACAGATGCCGTCGTCGCAACCAACACCCCTAGCCGACCTGACACCCACTTAAAAACTTCAAGTCCGGGTGGGTACGTTCTTGTGCTACGATTCCTCCTGCAACTATCGTCGTACAGAAAATTTGTTCGACAAGATCTAAGGGGTCTTTCATAAACGATAAAGTAAGATAGTCGTAGACAAAGGGTCCTTGGGAGAGACACGCTACCCCTTAGACGTCCCTACGGTCCGGGAACAAGAGGACCTCGGGGACGGGGGCTTCCCCTCTAGGTGGCCACAGTCCGACGGAGGTGTCGTGGGGGCCCGAGACCGTCACCCGCGGGTGGGTGAGAGAGTGTGCTCGAGGAGGTCGGGTGGGAGGTGTGTTCTTGGGTTCGCGACAAGATAGGAATTCTGCTAGAAATACGACTGAGTGAGAAACGGGAAGTGACGTAAACGAAACACCCCTCTTTTTCGGATGTATAGTGTCGGTGACAACAACAAGGCAGGGACTCACCACAGGCTGAGACTGGGGTACCTGACGTCGTGCGGTCCGAAGGGACAGGAAGCGGAGAGGACCTCAAACGAGTTCGAGAACAGGTAACCTAACCACTACGACATGTTGGTAGAGTAGGAGACGACGGAAGACCGGGTATCTTTCTTTTAGTTATACTGACCGAAATCCATCTTGTGTGTGTATTTTCCTTCCCACGTACACTGCGTCTGGCTCGAAAAGTCAAGAGCGAGCGAATCATCCTCCAGAAAGTAGAAGTGCCCCAAAGGGTCCACCGAGCCACCATTTCTTAGACGGACGGGTACGTCCTCTGCGTCCCAGCTAGAGACCCAGGATTCAAGGGGACCTCCTCGTTTCCCGTTGGGTGAGGTCCTAAGAGCGGACTGTTTAGGGTACCTGGCTCCTCGGACCGTCCGATGTCAGGCACCCAGACGTTTCTCAGCCTGCACTGACGAGTTGACTCGAGCGCACGTCAAAATAGAATCGTTGGTACCAAACAACACCAGTAACAAGGGCAAACTATTGGTCATGTGACTCCGGGCCCCTCCAGTCAACTTCCCGGTTCAGGAACATGGTCCTCTGAGAGGTCCTACTTTACGGTCCGATTAGGGAATAAAACGGAAAAAGAGGGCGTAGGATGTACTGTTCCCAGTCGTTTCGTGTCGGACACCCGGCTCAGAGAAAAAACATTTATTTCAAAATAACCGTGTGTCAGGACGAGTAAACAAAAGTGGAACAGAGACTGTCGAAAAGAGAGTGTCTCCTTCTCAACTTATCAACGATATCATTGGTATACCGGGAACTTCGGAACTTATAAATAAGGGACCGGGAAATTTCTCTTTCACACGACTGGAAACAAGATGTATCTTTTTTATATTTCATTTAGTTTCACTGAGTCAATATCAAGTACCTTGGGTGTATTGTAGATGGGAAGGGTGCTGTCGCTGTTTTACAGTCAATTCTTCTTTATTTACGAAAAACTTACTTACTAAAGTTCTTAGTCCTTAAATTCTTTGTGTCCGAGTTCACCGATTGTAGTTCTTTAACGAAAAAAACAAGTTTATACTTAACGATAATACCTAAATAAGAAAGTCAGCCACGATTTTCATTTAAGTAACCAACCAAAAAAAAGTAAGTAAATTGTTTTTAAATAACTGATGTGGTATGATTAGGTCATTGACACTATTGTTGTCGTTTAAAGTACGACTCGTTTTGGACTGTGTGAAGGACGGTCTTGTCTCGAGTGTGTGGTCACCATCTCCGTCGACAATCCATTTATTAATATTCCGACTCGGCTGCTTGTCCCGACACTTTGTCTCCCACATTGCATGGATTCTCGTGAAAACTCCCCTTCCCACGGCAGTCCCTTCAACCTCTTACAAGAAGACCCCTGTACTTCATACTCCGTTCCTGACTTTCACTCCCCCACTCTTATCTTTCTTCTACTGGCAGAAGGGTCCGCCTCCCCGGCCGTACGGGGTGCCGGGTCCCTATCCTCCCGCGCACCACCCGTGGTCGCTTAGGTTTCAGACCTCTTACATTTGGTCTCCGCGCGTACCCTCTCCCGGAACCCTCCGGTCGACGAGGGCTACCGTGACCCGAGTCTGTGGGCGCAATTTCTCCGGGAGAGAGAGGGTTCCTTCCCCCGTTGTCACTGTCCCAAATGTCCCCTGAAGGAAACATCCTCTACCAGAAAGTAGAGGTACTCAAACCCTCATAGCTTAGGGACTACCGGCGCGTCCCAGATTAGTAACGAACACGTTTTGTAGGGACGAGACATAAGCTGTTAGTCGAGACCAAAGTCTCAGTCTATAAGTGTCACTACGACGCGACCTCGGTGCACTTTGTGCGAGTTCCTGTCTCGACTCTCGGGGGTAGACTTACTGGGTAAGACGCTACTGTAGAGACCTTCACGAAATGGCGTGAGCGGTGTCAGAACAGAAGAAATTTGAGTAGAGAAATAGATAAATAAGGGATGGGACTCAGAGAAAGAAACATTCCACGCTTGTTCGGTCCACTTTTAAAGGTGATTAGATTTTCGTCTAGTCGTTGTCCTAGATTCTTATTTCGGTACTTTTGTAATTGTTTATGTCTCCCCAAACGTCACCTTCTCCCCTTCCCTTCTTGTCACACAAGGAAGTCCTTTTAACGACAAACTTAGGAAGTGTGAGGAGACTAACGCCCGACCAAAGAGACGAATAAAAGCCCCCCACCCCTTTCAGTACTTTCAGAAACACTACTCCACCATAAACTGAGTTCTCGAGTTGTAACTCTTTCTTGGTTGGTCTGTTTACAGACTCGTTTCTTACAAACCCCTTCTTTCTAACATTCACGTTTCCGGGACCCCATTTTCGGTCGCTTCACTTGGTGTACCTACCTCTCTTCTGGTCACCCGACCTGACCCACTTAAATCCCATCTTGTTGTCTCTGTCGAGTGTATCCCGAAACAGGCAGGACACCCCTCAAAACTAAATTAAGAGACATCCTCCTTTGTTAATATCTTAAAATTCGTCCATTCACTACGATAGACTCAATACCATCACTTCCTCGTGTAAAATTAGTTGTCAGTAAGGCAAAGTCCGAGACAGACGGGTGGGACCCAGTAGAGGAAAGCAGACGGGGTGTCGAGTCACTTATCCCTGCTAATGTCAGCGAAGAGTCTACTCATCCGACTTCGACTCCCCCTCGTACACCGAACAGGGAGAAAAGACGACGGTGATTTAGGTGTCGTCTCACTCTGGACTTGGGAACAGCAGACGGAGACCGAGGACCGAGATTTGTCATTTATTATCAGAGACAGCGACCATAATTAACACGAACAAAAATACGAAAGTTCCCACAAAACAGTTACCGTCAAAAGAAAAGACGAGTCAAAAATATTTCTTCTCTCTGTACGAAGTTTCAACAGAGACTTCCTTTTTTATTATTTGGACATCGAAAGGGATTTCTTGACGTCCCTGTGGATCGAGTCTCTTTAGACCGACCCTCCTCCTCCTGGCCGACGTCGGCATAAAACCCAAGTCGGTAGGGTGAACACTCTTAGGTCTTACAAGAAACCTGCTCGCTAGTTTCTACCCGAATAAGGCGAGACACAACTCCGTACCGGGTAAGCGCAGGAGAAAAATAGAAAGGACCATTCAGCCGAAGTCAAAGAGACTACCATTTTTCTACTCTAGTCGGTGACCCCCTAGCCAGCTATCTGAGTCCAAAGTTAGTAGTTTTTCAATGCAGTTCGCGATTCGTACTTAAGGGGAGACGACGGCCACAGTCGGACCCTGAACTGACGCCGTGGTAGTTAGGACGGGGAAGCGGGAACATCTGTAATTTTATGTCCCCGGGACCCTCAAACCGTCCTCCCACGGACCACCCCCTCCGCGGTCCGAGGTCCTTCCTCCCCCATCCCTCCTCCTCTAAACGTGAGATTCCTAGAATGGGTCGTGTAAGATAGTTGACGTCCCTGTAGTTGTCTAGTAAAGAAAATTTTGTTATTTCCTTCCTGCAGGGGTGACCAGGTCACCAACTCTTAGGTGGAAGGTTACCGCCCCCGTGTCCAAGTTAGGGACTGGTCCCTTGATTCTAGGGTATTCGGTTCCCTGTTGCATCGGACCCACGGTGTCGACGGCTCCAGCGAGTGTGGCGTTGTTCTGGGCTACGTCGTTCACTTATGTCTTTACAAAAATTTCTCCTTAAACCCCTGCAACTACAGTCTCAACCTTCACCCAAATTTTACTGGAAGTAGTCAATACTTATGTCGTGAACACATAAGAATAGTCCCAAGGAGAAAATTAATATATTGTAAATAACAAAGGTAATACTATTGACATTTTTGACAAGTACTAACCTTTCATCACTTTCTTGTACCCCCTTTTTTAATCAGGTATCAGGATGGCAACCTCTTTCGATTTCACTTCTGGGTAAGACAGGAGACACACAGACGAAGACAGTAAAGAACTTCGGTTGGAAAAAACAGTAAAGTCTACCATCCCGACATAACATACCGACCAAAAACACTGTTCGTCGGAGGTTCTACCAGGGTCATTAGGGGCGGAGGACCCTAGACTTGGGAACACACTAGTGGAGGAGAACTTCTCTCTACACGAATGACTGAGTGGAAACTATTTGTCTTGAACCGCTCGTACAACCCTACCGTGGGTCACGAAATATTTGTTCCAATCCAATACTTTTCAGACACAGGGGCAGAATCAAAGAACGTGTGTGTGAGAGTGAGGAACCCTTGACGAACGTCAACAGTGCAACGGCAGTCAGCGTGTGTCTTCGGGCCCACCACACCAGTCCTTGCTCCCTTTGTGGGGTCACCGAACGAGTGTTAGTGGACGGATTTGAGCGTCCTCGGTCAAAGCTCCGACTCAGAAGTCGGGGTCAAAACTCTCCGCACGTCGGGATCCGTTGTCGAACTGACGTTTGAACTCTCTACGAGACTCGATCTCAGTGAATGAATTCGGCGAAGGTCTAAGGACTTGGTGTCTTTGACACTCTATTATTCACAAGCAACAACAATCCAAGACTTGATTACCCGTTAAACAAAGGGTCCTTATCTATTGACAATTTTAAAATATAAGACTAATAAAAAGGTAGATTAAGACAGAAGGTATAGAATGGTTCAACATTGTAAAATAAACATTCTTAGCACAAATACGTTGTTATAGTTCATATACATGGTCACAAATAAGTTAGTAAGGGGACACTTTTCCGTAAATGAAACAAGGTCAAAAGGACGACCATATTTGTGGCGACACCACTTGTAGAAAAATACATCTTGGAAGACACACAAATCGATCATATAATTTTATCCAACCCCAATCATCTCTAATCCCTAGTCGAACCTAATGAACTAACTTTCTACTCTTATCAACATAAAGAGATCTAACAATGATGTGTTAACGAAGAGTCATCCCTATTTAAAAATTTTTAATTAAAAAAATTAATTTTTACGGACGGTGTTTTTTCATACTTTTGAAGGCATAATAGAGTGGAAACAGAAACTAAACTACTAACCATCACACCGTTGACGTCGGAACTTTAATCTTCTGGTGCCGCAGGACCGTCCTTCGATACCGTCGTCGTCTGTGACACAATTTTTCGTTTCCGCCGGCAAACGACGGTTTCCAGGTACATCAGTCCCGGTACCGGAAAGGTCAGTAGGAAAGTCAACACTCTCGCCCTGGCATTTCTTCCGTCTCGCGACTTCTTAGCGACGAAAGTTTGACACCACGACCTCTCCTGAGGACTCTCAGGGAACCTGTCGTTCCTCTAGTTTGGTCAGGTAGAATTTCCTCTATTTGGGACTTAAGAGTAACCTTTCTGAGTACGATTTCGACTTCGAGGTCATGAAACTATTGGACTACTCTTGTCCGTTGAGTGACCCTTTTTTGGGACTACGACCCTTTCTAACTTCCGTCTTCCTCTTCTCCCGTTACCTCCTACTCTATCGACCTACCGTAGTGGTTACTTCAACTGGACTTGAACCTGTTTGAGGTCCTCCACCACTCCCTGTCCCTCCGGACCGCACGATGTCAGGTACCCCAACGCCTCTCAGTCTGTGCTACCCCACTGACTTGCTACTATTGTCATGTTATCCGTTGTATAAAATAACAAAATGTCTATAATTTTACTTCTCGAGTAAAGGTTCTAGATGAAGAGAAGAATTCCTTAGTCTTGAATGTATTCCAAGTTTTATGACTCGACTCGTTGACTCACAAGGAGATTCTCTTGAAAGACACTACTACTGGTACGAGAAATAGACGTGACAGACGAAGTCCTTAGTGATCGGTGGACATCGACACACAAATTTAATTCCTGATCGGAAGATAATCTTCCTTCTTTAACTTCAAAGTCTGTGACTTCAAAAGTGGATGGGTCGCTACTGGGTAGAAGGGAGAAGTAACGGAATTTGTCTTAAAGGACAAATACTCTCTCTGTGACTTTAGGGTCAGTGTAGTAGAGACTCACCGGTAGTCATTTATTCATGGACAACGGACGGTACCCTCCTGTTCCGATCCCCCTGGACCGTAGTGACTACAAACTCTACGTTGCCCAGGAACAAACTAATACATTAGTGCGGAGGATAAAGTACGGACGAAGAGGAGAGATTGTAGGGATGGATGGACCGAGAGTTTGTCATCCTAAACAACGTCTCCGACTTTACCTACGTACCAACCCACCTACTGCTTTACCCATCTATTCACCTATTTTCATTATTATCATCTATAGTGAGTGTCATATGGATCCTTCACAGTCTTCAACCCAGGTTCCGAAAGGAACATTGTAAAGGAAGACTAAGTTAGGAGACTTATAGGGTTTCTCCTTCCACACTAATTAAGAGGGTCAGACTGTCTACCCCTTTGACTCCTTTATCGATCACAAACTTGGCACAGACAGACGGAAGTCCAGAACAGGAAGTGACGAGAGGATGTAGTGTGGTACTTTGACACTTTATCATTGTGGTCCGTAATAAATATGGAACAGTGTGACATGCCTCCACCAACTTTAAGAAGGGGGAGTCCATCGATGTCTACGATCCCTCCTTTTACGACCTTTGACTGTCCGGGGAGTCAAGAGAGGTTTTCACCGAGAAAGTGAAAAGTGGCGACTGGTCGAAGATTACACAGTTGCCATACGAAGACACCAATTGAGAAACGGACCCCGTCTTTTTATTTCGAAGACCGTACGTTAATTTTGGAGCAGAACGGGTTAACCCGTTGATTACCCTAGTCGTTCTCACCTCCGACGGATCAATTCCGTATCAAACATAGAGTCTCGGTAAAGTACCCCGTTCAGTGTCTGACCGTCGCGCCGCAGTGGACTACCAAGTTAAACTCTGTATTAACCCCTTGGGTGCTTCGGTGGGAACTGATGGCCACACACAAGCGTCCGTCCGGGAGTGTACTGAGACTGTCGTTTGTGCACGTCTCCGTGGCCCTACGACTCGACGGGAGACTAACCAGGCATGCGGACGGACAGTAGGGTGTGAAACCGGGTCTTTACCTCTACGGAAGATCAAAGTCTACGACTGCACACAAATCACCAGGGTAGTGGTTTGGGTTCCTGAACAAGACGGACGTCACTAATTACTCTTTAATTATGTTTCACTCCTACATTATTTTTGATCTCCAGAGACGGGAAACCCCTATAACAGTTTTCGAATCTATTCTCAGGAACGGGTACCAGGGACTGGGATCAAAACAATACCTTTCACCACAACCCCATCAGAGTTGGTGAAGACAATTGGTTCAATCAAACCCGAGTGCAATAAGTTCTTTACAAGTCATTTTGGGTAACACTCACTTTGTGAGATTCACACCCCATGTGTTCAGAACTTATTCTGTATAGGGGACCCATGTACGTCGAGTGTAGGGCCCACTCTTTTTTGTTGTCCGTTCTTTTTATTTATACATTGGTTCTACCGGTACTGATATTTCTTTTGTTTGGTTATTGGTTATCACTGACGGATTCTTACCCCCATCCCTCGTTGTAGTCCCTGTTTCAGTCTCTCTCCACTGTAAAGCCGACTCTGGTCTTTCGACTCTTCCTCGACCAGGAAGTCTTTTGGATCTCATTCTTCCTTCTCGTAAGTCTGTTTCCTCTGTCGTTCACGTTTCCAGGACCCCACTCTTTATCGACCCAAACAGCAACGACCCCGTTTTTCCACCACCGGTCTTATGTCCCTCATGTCTTGCTCCGTCTTTCTACGCCCACCCGTCTCTGGTCGTCCCCGGTTCAGTGTGTATTGGTACGCGAGATGCCTCTGCCGAAGTAGTGTGCAGTTACATTCTCTTTCGTCCGGGAGTCTGGACGAGTCACTGAACGGATTTCAGTGTGTCCGCGTTTCACCCCTCTGAACAAATAGATTGGGATTTCGAGTGAGAGGTTCAATAGTCTGACATGACGAAGAATCTGAAACTCTGGTCTGGAACGCAATACCGGGTCTTACAATCCCTCGTCACAAACACACACACACACACACACACACACACACACACACACAAATTATTCCCTAAAGAACCGCAAAGAGTTCGGCATAGTCAACCGAGGCCTTAGGGAACTTGTGACACTAGCATTCAACAGGGACACCTCCCGTACCACGAGCTCCCTCCCGGTTCCCCTCTTCCGTCACGTCCCACCTGCAGCGTTGGAAGATAGTCCGTACAAGAGCGAACTAGTCCCCAGTGCCGAGGGCTTTCCCACTTCTCCTCCCACGTTTCAACGCGGCAATGTACACACCGAAACGGTCCAGACGACTGCCGTTGTCGTGATCAACTTGTTTCTTCTGTCTCGACTACACACTTACTGACCCAGGAAGTCTGATCAAAAAGTACGGGTCCACTGTTTTCCGGGACCTTGTAAAGACAACCAGAGCGACTGTCTGGTCGACGGTGGGAGACCGTCTTTCACCGGCCTCGGTAGTCGCGTGACCCTCGCCCGTCAGAGCAAACTGGCATCCAGAAGAGACCATGACGAACCGGTGACAGAAAACCCCGTATTACCCAAACACTGACACAGGTCTTCCGTTCGTTCGGAATCACGGGGTCACGTTCATATGAAAGTTAAACTACTCGGGTCTCCAAGAGCCGGAAGTGATAACTGGAAAGTCTGACCTATTGCTAGACGGCACCCCCGGTAGAACATGTAACACCCTATAAATAAATGGAAAAGAGGAGATCTTCGAAATCGTGGGGTTGAGTTTCAACACTTTCGGTTTTTATAGAGGTCTATAACGGTTCACATAGGATCTCTGTTTTTAGGGGAGTAGGCGTAGATTCTTAGTGACCGATTAAGTTTGCAAGGCAAATAACTCTTGCCTTAGATAAGGACCAAATTGAGGTTTACTCATCTTTAATGTAAGTTTATATGGTCACGACTGTGATTTTTGTCGTAGGTACCGATAAATTTGTGAACCGAAACCTTTTTTAATACCACTATAACCTTTTTAACTTAAACACGCACAGGACACTATATGAGACTTTCTACAAAAGCAAAAAGACAGAGGGACTAAACCAACCCTATTAGTTACGATCGATGAGACTGTTTGTTGGGGGTCTGGAGTGTGTGTTATGTGCACACACAGAACCCGTGCGTTACGGACGACGACCGGAGGAGCGGACCACCGTGAAGAAATGGCAGACCTCGCAAAGGATAACCGAAGGCCAGTGACTTCTACACCTGTGCGGGTAGTGCAGACGGCACCAGTGCACCACGCCTGTTCAGCAGTGAAGACAAAGTGACCAGGCTGGCGGGCGTCTTGGCTTTGACTTGATGCTTCCTTTGACCCTTTGCATCCTGCGCCTCTTCCTTTGGCTTAAACCGTTTGCGTCTTCTAGTCGAGACGGTGTCAGGACGCATAGTCTAAAAAATCGATTAACTTATTACTAGTCTCGGTCTAAAACACAGCAAAGAGTGCCGGACCTAACGTCTGTTTGTTACACCCGGCGTCGTGGCGGAAGGGAGGGACGCGGATCGAAGTCTTGACGGCTCAGGGGTCAGGGCGGCAGGTAGACTAGCTTCCACCGATACTTACCCGAGATGCTTGGACACAAAATGAACGGGGTCCTTTCATACTGCCTAACCATAGAACCTGAGTAGCCAGAGTTTGGACTTATCAGAATATAGAAGTAAAGACGACTGGAGGTAATCCCTTTCTCTAAATCTCAACCAACAGTACAGTCCGAAAGAATTTTTGTTTTTGATATAACGATATGGACGACTAAAGTCTAAAAGGAAGTTAAAGACCATTTGCGATGTTCGGGATTAACATAGTCGAGAACCAAAGAGGTATAGAGGTTGGACGGCGCAAAGGATCTGGTCACAAGGTCGGACGTGCCCTCAAAGAGTACTCTACGTTTAGGTAATCAAAATTAGGAAACGGACTTAGGTAGTAACGGGAGGCAATCAGGACCTTAGTTCAGGTCTACAAAATAGTAGATGGATTTTGTAGGAAAAAGACTGAGAGAAACGTCGATGTAGGGGTTTCGATTGTACCAGGGACCGTGTATCAGTCGTAAAGTTTTTAAGACAACTCACTTACTTAAACATCCTGCCTCACTCGACACCTACATACACTTGTATTGTAATGGTTTCCTTAATCGAGATTGACGGGAAGGGGGAAATTTTGTATTTAGTCAAATATAGCCAAGAGACGTCGTAGTTTTTGAATTCTTATCAAAGATAAAAGTACCCTTGGACGTATAGCGAATTTATAAGACGTCCGTGTATGGGTCTGTACAGGAATACATGTGTGCCACATAATATACTTCCGTGAATCTCTCAACATACAAGTAACATGTCATATGCAGGAATGTATACACACACACATATACACGAGTCAACGAGTCAGGACAGGCTGACAGACGCTGGGATACCTAACATCGGATGGTCCGAGGAGACAGGTACGCTAAAAGATCCGTTCTTATAACCTCGCTCAACGGTCAAGGATGAGGTCTCCTAGAAGGGTTGGGTTCCTAGTTTGGGCACAGAGAATGTAGTGGACGTGACTATCCGTCTAAGAAATGGACCCTTCGGGTACGTAAATATACATATGTATGGATTTATATGAACCGTATGCATACACACATATAGATGTATATAAAGGGTAAAAAAAGACTAGAAGCTTGATGGTACCTACCGTTCTTACGACACTGATATCAAACACATTGTCTACACTTTTGACTTCGAACGCTTCCGTTTAACTGAACTCGGTTCAGTGTGTCGATCACACTGACGTTTCGGCCCAAACCCCTAAAAAATTTAAATGGAAAGTCGCGTGGCGTACCGTACACCCAGTCAGGGGACTGTTCCATAGTCTGAATACGAACGACACCATCTTCGTACCTGAGAATTGGTGACTGGTGGCCCCTTCAGGACATTTCGGACCGAAAGTTTCCTAATAGGTCGGAGGTTCAGATCTCGAAACGGAAAGATAATATGACGAAAAGATCTCGACGTGGAGAAGATTAAAGTGCGATTGTAAATATGACATTTATCTCAGTGACAAAGAGTATTTAGTCGTTTACTTTAACAGTAGATCCGATTTTTCGGTTTCTGACGTCAGACATAGATGACTTTACGTCAAGACCTTCCAAACACCAGCAGAGGATAACACAAAGGAATGTCCGTGTATGGTTTTAGACGAGCGAGAAATAATTTTCAAACCGTAGTAAAAAAAGATAAATTTACCTTGTTTCGTACCGGTCAGGTCGCTGAAACGAGTTCTAGACGTGAGTGTGTCACCCTCTTCCGTAGAGAGAAGGAAGAAACGTACTAACGGACTGGCGCGAGACAGAGCGAAGGGAAATATACCGGGCCCCAAAGAGAGGGAACGGTAACGGCCCGACCTAGTGAGTGACGACACCCCTCGATAAGATACGTGGCAGCCAATAAGTCGTCGTGGGGACCGAAGTTCCACTCTGCTAGCGTTTTACAGAGGTCTGCAACAGTTTACGTGTGGTTAGGGTTGTGGTCATGTACACCATAAAATTTCGAAAGACTAGTTTGCTACCACTCTAGGTATGGTACTTTATCCCCGGGAGACATAGTAATTTCTCGTGAACAAGCCGAAGGAGTTCCACTTCCTATGACCCGAAGCCTTACAGACCCCCGTCCCCGACCCCCGCAGTACCGGACCGCGAGTGGGGCGGTCTGGATACAGAGAGACCGAGAAGAAAGAGATCAGAGGTTAGAAATACGGGAAGTACTACCAGGAGAGTCTTTCTTTTAATTTTTTTATTTTTTATTTTTCAAATTTTTTTGTACATCAAAGTTTTAGTGTACCGGAATGTCAGACAGGTCGATTATTTGGATACGCGGCGTCGAATTTAAATCTGTAGCTCGAAGTAGAGAATGAATTTACATAGACACACAAAATTATCCTTGTAAGTCGAAACGAAAATAATTACGTTTTTGTAATTCCGTGGTCGGGAGCTAGGCTTTCGGAATTTCCCGACAAAGATTGTCTTGGACAGTATTTTACACGAGAGTTCGCACAGGGGAAATTCTCTGAGGTCTTAATTTACAAGGGCATACACTTAAAATAAAACATGTCGTGTAAACGAAATACCGATGTTAATTCAATCTACACGGCTATTGTTACAGACAAAAGGTAAAATTTAGCGTGTAAAGTCTGTCACGCGTAACAAAATGATAGACTAGGTGTACGAAAATTAACGTTAATACCAGGGAATACTCAGGGGACCCTCCCGTACTAACGTTAATTTTTACATTAAATTTACAATTAATTAATGTAAGTAAAAGATTTGACCCTTTTAAAGTAAATAATAAAAGTACACAACACGTGAATAGGATTTACGTAATGGAAGATTTACAAAAAAAAAGGGATTTAATTCACAACACAAATATTTTGTCCCACAAATTATAGGAAATTTTAAAAACACTCTCATAAACATGTTTAATAATGAAATTTAATTAACTAAGACTCGATATACGTACTATATATACAAGATATATATTACTTTTATTAAAACAGCTGAAAAGAGTCTGACTTTATACTGTAGTTTTATATACAAAGGGGATAAATGAAAGACTATCTGAAACTATACCTCTCCTTGCAGTCATGAAAAAAATAATGATAGTAATAATAAAAAAAATTTGTTTCCCTCTTTCCATAACAATGATCTTTACTATGTCTGGTAATTATACTTTTCCCAAAAGGGAGATCTACTTTTAACGTTAGATTCCTTCTTTAAATATCAATCTAATTATTCAGTAGGACGGAGGATACTTATTTATTCCCTCTCGTTTTTTCTTGGTACTTCTATACTTCGGTATTTTTAATAACATTGAAAGGTCTTTCTTTTTTTTTTTTTCTAACAAGAAACGTGTAGAGTCAAATAAACCAATCTAGATAGTTAAAAGACTATCTTTTTTTTTTAGTCTTTTAGAATGAAATGGATCTTATTCTCCCAGTAAAATGGATACTTCTTAATATTTCTCTGTAAAGACATGAAATTTGAGACTTGGTATAGTTAAAACAATCAAAATCACTTAATTTCACATTCAGGGTTCTACTGTTCTTAAATTCACAAAGAGAGTCAAGTTAAGGTTCATATGCGATGTACGTTAGTTAATTATGTTCGGAAAACTCCTAAAAAAAAGGAACATTAAAGAAGAGATTAAAAGGTTTGGAAAGAAATCGAAAAAGTAAAATTTTTACGAACGATACAGACTTAAGACCGGAAAAAAACCCCCCCCAAGTTATATAAGTTTTCTATAGAAGTCAGTCAAGTCAGCGAGTCAACACAGACTGAGAAACGCTGGGGTACTTAACGTCGTGTGGTCCGGAGGGACAGGTAGTGGTTGAGGGCCTCAAGTGAGTCTAAGTACAGGTAGCTCAGGCACTACGGTAGGTCGGTAGAGTAGGAGACAGTAGGGGAAGAGGAAGACGGGGGTTAGGGAGGGTCGTAGTCTCAGAAAAGGTTACTCAGTTGAGAAGTGTACTCCACCGGTTTCATGACCTCAAAGTCGAAGTCGTAGTAAGGGAGGTTTCTTTAGGGTCCTGACTAGAGGAAATCTTACCTGACCAACCTAGAGGAACGTCAGGTTCCCTGAGAGTTCTCAGAAGACGTTGTGGTGTCAAGTTTTCGTAGTTAAGAAGCCACGAGTCGGAAGAAGTGTCAGGTTGAGAGTGTAGGAATGTACTGGTGACCTTTTTGGTATCGGAACTGATCTGCCTGGAAATAACCGTTTCATTACAGAGACCAAAACTTATACGATAGATCCAACCAGTATTGAAAGGAAGGTTCCTCATTCACAGAAAATTAAAGTACCGGAGTTAGTGGTAGACGTCAGTAAAACCTCGGGGGTTTTTATTTCAGACTGTGACAAAGGTGACAAAGGGGTAGATAAAGGGTACTTCATTACCCTGGTCCACGGAATCCTTCTAAGATCAGACAGTTGAAAAACAGATCATAGGTGATTTAATAATACACACTATAAATCCTTCTGTATCTCTCCTTTCTTGTTTAAGTCCAAAATTGTACGAGTCGTTTATAGTACCCCAGAAACGAGACTCCAGATTTAAACATTTTAAACGAATACCGGGTCTGGTGCACAACGATGTAGGAGTGTCGCCGTGACCCTTCGTTCGTAGTGGTAATAGAGACAAATTACCCGCCCCCGCTCCCCACCACTTTGACTCCGTACCTGGTAGGACCATTGAACGTATCGGATCTTTTTCAGTCCGATCCTACTCACGGGGGTTCCGACTCAGGTCGGGAAGGGGAGGTAAGGTGTGACACTTGGTCTCGTACTGCTTTGTGACCGTGTAGACACCCCCAATGCACCCACCTGGGGTGTCTCGTTCGTCCCTCCTCCGAACCCGTGGTCCGAGACGTCGGTCTGAGGTACCCGAATGTAGGTGGGTCGAAAGCACTTGGATGGGACCGGTCAGTCGAAGTCGGAGGAGAAGACACGGTTCCCGACTCGTACCATCGTCAGAGGACACACACGACTTCTGAGTCATTCGTGTCACATTCGCACACCTACCCGTCGACGCCGGTGCTGACGGCAATTGCACCGGAGACGGAAGTTCGTCGAATGGCAGGTCGACGTGTACTCCTTCCGGCTGTCACTCACCGAACTTGTGTCAGTCTATCTCGTTTTATTTTGTTTCAGTAACTTTGCAGGTAACCACTTCCCGACGAGTTTAGTCGATACCGTACAGGCGTACTATCTTACGACCCGTCTAAAATTTTGTTATTATTTAACTAGACATACAAGACTATACTCAGTTCTGCGACTTGAATAACAATTCACCCTTTTCGTTGTACGACTTGTAAACACACCACCTCTTTCTCTACCTACCTCCACTCATTCATCCATCTCTATTAAAAACATTTATGTGTTTGCACAAGATCTTTCTATGTGCTGTCTCACATTTGTCACTAACAAACTTCCAACCTTGACGTTCCTCGTCCCACACCTTCCGTGTCAGTTCTAAAAAAAAAGTATGAAAAAATGAAATATAAAACAATATATCATACACAAAAAAAAGGATACATCATGATAATTGGAATTTGTTTTGAAACTTAAGTGTGTGTATGTCTGTGTGTGTCTGCGTAGACACTCTGGACCCAAGACTGGTGTTCTTTTAAGTTCTTTCTTTTCCCTCTCTGTAGTACCCTACGACCTCGGTCCTCACCGAAATAGGCACACAACATAATTATTATCGAAGGTACCGAAATCGCACTCCCTCCGTTCCGCAGCTGTCTTGGCTTCGTCTTCGTCTCACAGCCCCGCCCCCTCCTCCGACGTCTCCGGACAGGTCGTCGCTTCCCACCGGTCGACCTGGCTTCCCCTTTCTTCCGCTACGTCTTCTTCCTCTTCCAGTTGGGAAAGCGATTTTAAATAGGCAATTTTTCATTTTAGTCCGGTTTATCCTTTTTCTCTTTTTTCTTTCTCTAAAGAAGTTTGGACTCTCTCGCAGTGTTTGGGGTGACCGTGGTCCCCCTGCCCCTCAGTTCAGAATTGGCAAAAGCTTTTGTTGGGGGATTCCGACGTAGTACTCGTGGCCGTAGAAAAATGTATTGAAGTAAATAAACGAATAAAACCCGGTGCGACCCAGAGACAACGACGCTCCCGGAAGGTCGACACCGTCCACCCCCGAGGTGAGGTCAGCACGACTGTTCTAAGAGTGACGCCCCCGACGAGAACAACTTCCGTGCCCGAGACCCGTGAGCCCGAGGTCCTCAACCCCCAGGGTCCGAGGTCTCGTGTCCGCGTCATCGACACCCGGTGCCCGAATCGACCTGGCCTCGTGCACCCTAGAAGGGCCGGGTCCCTAGCTTGGACACAGAGGACGTGACCGTCCGCCTAAGAAACGGTGACTCGGAGGTCCCTTCGGGTAAGGACGCGAAAACCACTTCCCCCGTCCTTCCGCCGCCCGACTGTCGACCCGACAGAAGTCCCGACGTCCCCGACGGTCGCACGGGCCCCCGGAAGCCGTGGTCACGACGCTCCGACGCCTACGACGGAGCATGTGACAGCATTGGGTTCAATCGGGCCGAGAGTGCGACGTGGTCGGAGGCCCTGCAGAGGCCAAAGGAGAGTCGTAGGTTCAAAAAGAGAGAGGTAGAGAGGAGGTTTTACAGAAGGGTAAGAGAGAGGGAGAAGAAAGGGGGAGGGGGGGCAGGACGGACGTCGAAGAAGGACTTTCCGGAGTCTCTCGTGGAATCTGATCGCGTGAAGGAAGGAGTTGGCACTTTGGTAGCCGGGAGACACCGGTCGCCCCCAGTCTCTCTGTCTGGACCTTTGGAGGGCCCTCCTCCTCCGAAGACCCGAGTCGAGGGGTGTCGGGGGTCCACGTCCCTGGGTCGCTCGTCCAAAGAGTTTCGGGGAGATTGACTCTCGATGGTCCCCTCACCCCTCCTACTGTGTGGTTCTTTCCGAACCTGAGCTGACGCTCGAGGAAGGTTGGGTACGTAGAAAACACGTTCGTGACTTGTGACAGACACGGGGCTTCGTCCTGTTTTAAGGGATTAATAAAGGTCCCGAATTCAAATTCATTGTCTTATAAGTGTTACCTTGGTTGTAACAATAGAGTTTTAATATAAAAATATACCCTCACTTCTGAGAACTCTCAGGGAACCTGACGTTGGTCAGGTAAGATTTACTCTAGTCAGGACCCACAAGAAACCTTCCTTACTACGATTTCGACTTTTGAGGTCATGAAACCGGTGGAGTACGCTTCTCAACTGAGTAACCTTTTCTGAGACTACGACCCTCCCTAACCCCCGTCCTCCTCTTCCCCTGCTGTCTACTACTCTACCGATCTACCGTAGTGGCTGAGTTACCTGTACTCAAACTCACTTGAGACCCTCAACCACTACCCGTCCCTCCGGACCGCACGACGTTAAGTACCCCAGTGTCTCAGTCTGTGCTGACACGCTGATTTGACTTGACTTGACTCCCAAAGGGTCCATCGAGTCACCACTTCTTAGACGGACGGTTCCTCTACACTTAAGTCAGAGACCCAACCCTTCTAGGGGACTTCTTCCTTTACCGTTGGGTGAGGTCATAAGAACGGATCCTTTAGGGTACCTACCTCCCTAGACCACCCCTGTCAGGCACCCCAGTGTTTTCTCAACCAGTGTTGAATCGTTGACTAGTATATATCCTCACATAACGCAATACACAAAAATATGGAATGGACGGAACGGACCCTTTCTCCTATGGGTTTGTAAGGTTCCTTATTGAGAACGACATTACGTTGCATCGAAGGTCAAAACCATGTCTTCCCTGAAACCACGGAATACACTCCTACCTCAATCATAGTTGGTAACCAATTCCAAATCAGTGGAAGTAGAGTCTACAGGAACACGGACCCCTAGACGACCCCCAGAGTGACTCTACACCTGAGACCGAGACTTCGGACCCCCACCGGACCCTGTGATTGATAGGTTCCCGAAGGTCTCCATGGCTACGAAGACGAGGAGTCTGGTGTGAGACCCCTCGTCCTTCAATCTGACCTACGGAGAACGGAGAAGACAGGGAGCCCCGACGTAATGCTGAAGGAACCTACATACCAGGGAAACGGACCCTTGGGGAGGAGGTATTTTTCTTTAAATTTTAATATAAAAGACCGATGTAACCACGTATCTACTCGTATGAGTATAAGAGATGACTCTGTCACCCGAAGGGACCACTGAGTTTGTCAATTCTTAAACGGGTGTTACGTCCTCTGGACTCAAATCAGGGATTCAGCCCTTCTAGGGAACCTCTTTCCTTACCGTGGGGTGAGGTCACAAGAAGGGACCTCTTAGGTACCTGTCTCCTCGGACCACCCGACGTCAGGCACCCCAGTGTCTCAACTTCTTCTGACTCGCTGATTGTGACGGTGACGACTTTGTGTAAGAAAGTAGAGTTTCAAGTAAACTCTACTTCTTTACTTTTATAAAAGTACCTCTGGAGTATAACACCAAGGGTCCTTGCCAGAGAGGCCACGGGTTTTATCTTCGACCAGGGTGACTGGGCATGACTCCCACACGGCTCTGAGAGACTCAGAGACAAAGGAGTAGACGCTTTACCCCGAGGATCCCCGACGGGGTAACGAAACACGGAAACGTGTCTGGACCACGCATCGTTTCCGGGACCTTTACAATCGAAAACAACGATTTTCAACGGGCTGAGGACCATTGACAGCAACAGAGTACTGGATAACTTTCAGTCTAAGAAGTATGTAATGACGAGAAGAGAATTTCGAGACGAACTATACAGGATGACCAATGTACTGGGCCTATTAAAGGTATTTAATTGGAGGAAATGGAAGGTAAAGACACGATGGGACGACAAGGGGAAGTCGTTCCGGGGGTAGTAGAGAACCTACTCCGCCTGTCGTTGCGGTGTGATTGAAGACGGGACTGTGAGTTGGAGGGCGGTTGCGAGTCGGCAAGTAAACGCCGAGCGAGAGATTCGAGTAGTAAAGTTATCTCTCCGCTGTGTCGGGACTACCCAGAACTTAGTCGACAGCTAGAGAGACGGACAGTAAGTCCCTACCCCTCCCCTGGTGTCCCGGTTAACGTGCGCCAGGACGACAGCATCAAGCCACAAGGAATAACGAAAATCGAGAACTGAGGAGAGCAAAATTCAAGGAGTCAAGGTTCCGAGGTAGGTAATATTCCGTATTGTCTTTGACTCGTTTTCGCAATAAACCACCACTCCCACCCACTCTTGTCTCCTTCTTGGGATGTATAATTTTACATGTGTGTTTAACGTTCGACGTGGGATTAAAGTACACTTTTAACTATCAACGTCTCGCTTCTTCTCCACTAGTATAAAATCCTCCGAATTATTTTCGGGGGCCAGGGTAATTTTTTGTCAGTAGTGATCCAGGAGTCGGAGTGAAATATCCTCCTATCTGGTTTTGACGTAAATTAAAAGGAAACATCATAAAAGACTCGGTAGGTGTATTAGTGTCGTAGGTCCGGGGTGGACTATCTACGTCTAAACGACATCTAAACTTAAAAGTTCCGCATCGGAAAAAAAAAATAAAGGAGGATGTCCTTAAAGATAGTGTGTATGAGAAACTTGATTATTAAAGTCAAGTATTCAAAAGAATCCGTGAAATGTATCGTTCAGTTTCATAAGTAAGTAATTTTCGTGTCGGACTCGCACCAAAGATCTTTCCTCCCCGTTCAGTTTTAGGACGGTCAACCAGCCGGACAAAAGACAAGCCATAGAAGTAGTGTTTAGAAAGGGAAACTATGTCAAAGTCTAGAGTGACGGAAATAACTACCTTTATGACTACGAAAATAATGTTTTCAGAGAGAAAGGAGGTTTCCCTAAAGGTAGACTCACAGAGAAGGGACAAGTAAGAAGGTTCATTAATAAGGTTCAAATGAGTATGGTAAAGGTCGGGACCAGAGGAGACGGTTGGAGTTAAGATTTTGTCTTTGACCCACCTCCCTAATAGTTTAGAGATCTACCCTTTGCACCTTTTATAAATCTTTATAAGTGGTTCGAAGTGAAGCTCAGGAGTGATGAATCAATGTCCGCGATGTAATCACCAACAGCGTAGCGTCACTTATGTGTTCGGCAAACCCTCGAAACAACCCTCGCGACACTACTGCCTCCGAGACCTGTCCAGTCTCCACCCTGTAGTCTTCCTGTCCGACTGGTCTTCCAACTGTCCCAAAGACTCGGGGGCCTCGGGGTCGGGCTCACCCGAAGGATGCCCTTCCGTGCCTTGTCTGTCTGTGGACCATTCTTTGTAGGTCTGTCAGTAGGCGAGAGGGGAGGTCACAAGCCCCTGGGTCGGTGGTGGCACGTCCGACGGAGAGAACAATTTGTAAGGAGGAACTGTCATAACGAAGTGCACCGGGATTTCTCGGAACCCGTGAAGGTGTGCTCAGGGAATATGTAAAATTCACAAGTTTGGTTTAGTATGGTCCCGGTCTCTTCTATTTACGGTCCCATAAAAAAACAACAAAAAAAAAAGGGGGTAGCAGTTCCATTGCTATTGTCTAAGTGATCTTAAATGTATCGTGGTTTCAGCTAAATGTACGAATAAATGAGGCAACAAGAGAAAATTTTTTTACCTCAATGGGATCGTTGACATTATAGTGTACTACAAGTCTGATTGGCATTATCTTTGTGGAAGACTTTTCTTTTATGTGTAAAGTGGTCTATGCAGAATATCTACGTATTTGACAGCAAATATCTTAAAACTAGGAAAATCTTTACTAACCCACACCACGTACGTCGAAACTCATGAAGGAGGGTAATTAATGGAGCGACCGAAGTCTCTACGATCTTACTCCGATCTCCGACTCCCCACCACCACCCCGTGAGCTCCTCTCGTGACCTGGGAGACGTCTCGAACAACTAACCTGGTAGCCGACACACAGTGTTCAGATAGTCGTCTTCCTCGGGTAATGGTTTAAGGTAGAAAACAATGGGAAAACGTATACCCATCTTAAATAATGAAGTAAGTTTGAAACAAGATTAAAATTCTGACTACCATAAAAGGGACCTCCCTACCAACGAAACAGATTTCGTCTTGTGAGACTACTTGATGAAATTTCATCTTCTTTGGTGGTTCTTTAACGTGTCGGAACCCGTGACAGTCGGTTGAACCCAAAGTAAGTTCAAAACGTTTAATTAAACGCATTCGTACCCCACTTTATATCGAAAAGAGTCCCCAGTGTGGTCCCGTCGACAAGGACCAAAACCAAGTCAGACCGGGCGAGTCCTATGTAGTTCCCCAAGAGTTTCCCCTTGAGATAGCAAGGTCTTTAAGCACATCCTTCCAAGTGTCAACGGTCCCAGGAGGATGTCAGACGAATGCAGACAAACTAATGCTTGTTCCTCACCGGAATGACCCAGCCTGCACACCGAAGATCTTTAGACTCAAAACTCGAACGTCTTTTGTCTTTAGTCTAGGGTGTGAAACATGAGTTTGGGAGAGGTTTCCCCCGACGATACCACCGCCACCAAGTCAACGAGCCCCCGCACAGGCTGAGAAACACTGGGGTCCCTGACATCGAGTGGTCCGAGGAGAGAGGTACCCTAAAGGCCCCGTTCTTACGACCTCACCCGACGGTACGGGAAAAGGTCCCCTAGAAGGGCTGGGTCCTGAGCTTTGACGCAGAGGGAGTGGTGACTCTGTGGCGATGAAGGGTTGCCACCGGTACGGGAAGCGATGTGGGGGTCGACACACTCGGCTGGAGACTCGGGGCAAGGCACATAGGACCGAACGGGAGGTCATACAAGTGTACCGAGTTCCTAGCAGACACGTCTCTCCGAAACGGACCGGTGAGCTCGGTTCCTCGGAGAAACAGGTCGACGAAAAAGAGTGTCGACGACAGGCAGAGACTTTACGACAACAAACGAATTCACAAACGAACAAAGAACAGACACAGGGGGTTCTGTCATCTACGGTGTTCCACCCCTGCCACGACAAGGAGCGGGCCGAGGACCGAGGACCCTGTATTAGCGACGAGACATGTATAACTGAGATTTTTACTTTCTGACTTTCTGTCAGACCTACTGAAGAGAAGGATTGTCTAGTTCCCTTCATTTGTCGTTGAGTCGCAGAGAGAACTTTTGTTTATTGAGACCTTTCTTTCTCTCCAGATCTTTCCACCTGACGTAAATGTCTTCGTCTTGGTCGGAAACTGTTTAACCTTAGCCACCTCTCACTCCTTACCTCCAGCAACGAAACGAGTCTGTCGACAGGACTCTACCATAGCGACTGGTGTCTGGAGTTTACGTCGTTATGGACCAAAATTTTTGTGTTGATTTACTTCCTTCGACCATTTCTTCACTGCCAGTGGCCGGGACCCGAGTCGCGAGACGGAGACTGGAGCCCGCAACCCTCCGGCTCGTGGCCCGGGCGCACCGGCGGCACACCGACCACGCAGGCCCGAAAGGAAGGACGGCGGGAGCCGCGGGCGAGGAAGGTGGGAGGTGGAGAGAAAGGGAGACTAAGTTCCGAGCCTCGACACACACTCGTCCAACGAGTGTGTGTGGGCACACACGTGTCCATGTGTGGGCCGAGCGAGTGTACCGGTGTGTCTGCCTCTGCGCCGGGGGTCGGGGCTGGGGCCTCGAGGGCGGCGACAGTGACGGCGCCCCGGACTCCGGCCTCGAAGGCAACAGTGTCCGCCGCGACTCTCGCCGGCCCTTCCCCGTGCCGCCACCGCCCTCCCGGGCCGACGGAGGGGCGGCGCTCCCCCGGGCCGTCGCGGCCCTCCTGCGCCACTCGGGCCGCGGGGTGCGGCGGGGGAGGGGCTGCCGCCGAGGGCGAGGAAAGAGGAGGGTCGGGGAGCCTACGCGCGGCAGGGGAGGAGGCCGGGAGCGCAGCGTGGCTCGTGGCTCGTGGCTCGTGGCTTCCGGCCCGCAGGGCGTATCCTGAGCTTTACAGAGGACCTAGCCTAAGGTGGGGGTTTTGAATGGCTCCTGGATGGGACACGTTCGGACAATCGTTTTTGTCTTGGAGGTCTACGGACTCTCCTTGAAATTCCCTAGAAAGACTTAAAATTCCATCGAAAAGGACTTACAAAAACTTTCTAGTTTTGAACCAAAAGCGTTCGTAAGGAAAATTTTTTATTGGAAAAAAGTTTTTCGCTATCTTCGTCTCGTACACTTATCATCTGACAATCTTTCATCTCCCGTTGTTTTTATTCTTTTATTTTTGTAGAATAAGAGTCAGTGAGTCTAAAATGGTGATAACACCCACTTGAAGGTCTTGTAAGTGACACGTATATACATACAAATGGATTCTACTCTAGCATTATACAACGGATGATATATTCGATGGTAGAACCTAATTATTACAGATAAAAGGTAAAATTAGTAAAATTATGGGTCTGGTATAAGTATAAAAAGGTCAACGTGTCTTTATAAAGGTCGATTTAACTAGTTTGATGATGTTTTAGATCCCGTAGTACAACATAGGTTAACAAATCGGGGTATAAAAAAAATTAGACTATACGAATGAAATAATACTGGGTCTTAACTTCTTCACTAGTTCGGTTATCAGGACTCCTTATAGAAGGAAGACTTAAACAGTTTTGAAGAGAAACAGTAGATGAACGAGGAGGTAGGGAATATCTTCACTATACATTCGAGAATACCCAAGTTTTGTTTGAACAAAAATGATCTTGTGTAGTCTTCATATCCAAGGTAACTTTATGTAGACTTTTGTATATTAGACGAACGGGGTTTTCATCTCTATGACTTTTATCGGAGACATGATCTAACCACCGTCAAACTAACGAGGTCTGTGAATGGGGGACCGTTGATCTTTCATTAGACATACCGAAATGTCCGAGAGATTTACCTACAGGTCAAGGGGTAGTTGGTAGGTGAATTACCAAAGTTATGATTAATCATTAGGAAACGGACTTGACTATTAAATTAATTCCTCAAACTTTACTACGCAAAGATGTAGATAATAGTCTCATGTTAGAAAATAACTAAGAGTTTAAAATAAGAAAATAGCACTGAAGATATTGAACACGACCTCTTACCAGGTTCGACCTGTAATGTCGTTTACCGTAGAATCTCGGACCGGCAACCCACCGAAAGGGTGGTTTCACCTGAGCGGAGAGGTGACAACAGTGAGTCGCTAGGAGGTGTAGGGCGGGTCTGTGGGAGTGACTAAAATAAAGAGGGATGGTGCACACGGACAGCACCAAGAACGACAAGTCCGTGATTCAGCACAGGCTGAGAGACACTGGGGTTCCTGACGTCGTGCGGTCCGAAGGGACAAGAAGTGACAGAGGTCCTCAAACGAGTCTAAGTACAGGTACCTCAGCTACTACGATTAGTAGCGTAGGAGACGACGGGAGAAGAGGAGGACGGAAGTTAGAAAGGGTCGTAGTCCCAGAAAAGGTTACTCAGTCGAGAAACGTAGTCCACCTGTTTCACAACCTCGAAGTAGAAGTCGTGGTCAGGAAGGCCACTTATGAGTCCCAACTAGAGGAAATCCTGACTGACCAAACTAGAGGAACTTCAGGTTCCCTGAGAGTTCTCAGAAGAGATCGTGGTCTTAAGAAACCGCGAGTCGGAAGAAATCCCAACTTTAGAGTGTAGGCATGGACTGACGACCTGTTTGGTATCGAAAATTGGTACCGGAAACAGTCGTTTCACAACAGAGACGAAAAACTATGCGACAGATCCGAACAGTATCGAAAAGAAGGTTCCTCGTTCACCAAAAATTAAAGTATCGACGTCAGTGATAGGTGTCACCAAAACCTTGGGTTTGAAATAAATCAATAAACGAATAATAGAAATAAGTATAAAAGGAGACTAAATTCGATCACCACACGAGTCCAGTCGAATGTGACAAATCGGTCACGACCGACACATATAGAGATTGAGGAGTTCACCAAAGAACTGTCACAGGTACCGTCCGCATAAATGTGGTACCTATAACCGTTTACGATACCAAATCCTGAAAATTTTTTCGAAAAAGTTTTCGATCCAAAATTTGTAAATGGTCGGGTGACAACGAAAGTCGGTAGTTAAAAATTTGGACTGAGTTTTCGTCTTAACGGACTTCTTAAAAGGTATTATGTGTAAAGTTTGGGTGGGGGGAAGGGGGGCGGGTGGGACGGGACGGTGTTTGGACGATTCAGTCTTTGAGGTCTGACCTTCGAGACGTTTAGACACAGAAACTATTTTGAGACGTCCTTTAACTCTCAAGTTCCTGGGGGCCAGTTCATCAGTCGAGATCTTTCTTTCGGGTCAGACACACGAGCTCGGGAAGGTGAAAAAGGCCCGTCAAGAGTCAAAGGTAGGAACGGGGGACACGACGAACTCCCCGTTCTGCAGTTTGGTTCCAGCGGGCCTATAACTTCTACCAAAGAAAGGTGGACGAACGTCCGTAAGTAGGGTGATGAGAGCAGTGACAGTGGACGGAAACGAGTCTCAGGAAATAGGGTAAAGGTTCAGTAAGACACAGACGGCGGGTGGTCCACCCCTCCCTCCGTCACCGAGTAACCGCCAGAAGGGAGTAGTTAGTGAAGCCCCACCCAGTGAAGAAACGTTAGATTTGTACTTTCGGACGGGGGAGTCCCCGCCTCCCACCCGTCCCCGTCCTCCCAAAATTTTGTGGTAAAACCCCGGTCTGGGCGTCTTTGGGGACCCCGTAGTAGAGGGAGTAATGTGGAAACGGTAAATAGTGGCTCGGGTCATCAAGGTCCCGGGAGGACGGACACACACACACACACACACACACACACATTGGTTTCACTCAAAATTCGACGTCTCCCTCGATGGATTGGTTAAAGGAACCGGACTCGGAGAACCTTAGGTTATGTCGTGTCTATGTCCTACCATTACTCTTAGACTGTGAGCGGTGTACTGACCCCCGATGTGTCGCGGGCGACCTATTTTTTTACAATGTGGGTTTACTGATAGTAACCGGAGGTCAAGGTTGTGTTGTGGTCCTTTTGTAACGTCGCAATACTCTCAAGGACAAGGGAGACAGCTATAAAAGTTCTACTAAGAATGGAGACTCGTCCGTAGCTAACGTATATCCAATCCTGGGGTCACAGTAAACAGTAAAGACTATATTATAGTACAATAGCAAATTTCGGCATTACCCTCTCCACAGACACGAATTTCGTTTGGGCACAGAGCCCGAAACTATTTACCAAGCTACTCGAAACAAAGACGTCGCCACTCATCGACCGACCGATAAACGAAATGGAAAATAGGTTCTTATTGACACACTACCCAAGACCTTCGCTCGTCATAGTAAAACAGTCTACACCAAGTACCGCTCGGCCCACCAGGATCGTTTTGTCGACACCCTAAAATCGTGGGCTGTCCTACAATCGCCTCCCGGACACATTTAGACTTTGTTGAGTTCGAGGTGTACCGACGAAAGCCAACTTTTCAAGAGTCGTGACGACCTAACAAAAAATTCCACTCTCCTGTCCTTTATGACTACCCTTCCCCCACCTTTACACGAAATCTATCATTATTAAAATAAGTCCGTCTCGGAAAGACTTTCCTCGTGAAACTTCCCTTTCCATCTCGGTATTCGTTCCTTTTATACTTTGGTTATTACTCACTGACGGGAGTCGGGTCCGGTCGTCACACTAGGCTAAGGGCCGCCACACCGAGTGTGTCAAGGTCGACGGGAGCCTATTCACTGGGTGGAAGACCATCGTGCTGAGAGAAGTATGTAGTAACCTTGGAAGCTTCTACACCGGACTTCGTCCCGACCTCCCGAGAGACACGGTCGTAGACTTCTATAAGCACCCAACGTTGGCCCCATGAATTAGGTAGTCTCGTCCGTCAAACAGTCTTGTTTATCGTTACCAAAACACGGGTGTCAAGGGAAGAGTTTTAAGTACTTTTGGGTTTACGAACGTGTTAAGGCTACGTCGAAACGTACCACCGTTACCGACAGTAAAGAGAGACGGAAGAAATTCCCCCTCTTCCCGGGCAGTACCTAGCAATGTATCTACCGTGTCGTCCGCGTAAGGGGGTCGAGATTTAGACCTTCCTCCAAACCTCTTCCTGGACTGTACTTAAAAACGAGGATGATCGCCCTGGTAGGTGGGTAGGAACCGAAAGTCTTTCCAAGAGAATTCAAAAGTTACAAGTCACACTTTACATGTGAGTTGGTCCCTATGTTCCGACCCTACGATTCCTTGACACAAAAACTCTCAGACGGGAATTGAAACGGCAGGAGTCAAGTCCAGTCAACGAGTCAACACACGCTGAGAAACGCTGGGGTACTTAGTGTTGTGTGGTCCGGAGGGACAGGTAGTGCTTGAGGTCCTCAAGTGAGTCTGAGAACAGGTAGCTCAGCCACTACGGTAGGTCGGTAGAGTAGGAGCCAGCAGGGGAAGAGGAGGACGGGGGTTAGGGAGGGTCGTAGTCTCAGAAAAGGTTACTCAGTTGAAAACGTACTCCACCGGTTTCATGACCTCAAAGTCGAAGTCGTAGTAAGGAAGGTTTCTTTAGGGTCCCGACTAGAGGAAGTCTCACCTGACCAACCTAGAGGAACGTCAGGTTCCCTGAGAGTTCTCAGAAGAGGTTGTGGTGTCAAGTTTTCGTAGTTAAGAAACCACGAGTCGAAAGAAGTGTCAGGTTCAGAGTGTAGGCACGTATTGGTGATCTTTTTGGTATCGGAACTGATCTACCTGGAAACAACCGTTTCATTACAGAGACGAAAACTTATACGATAGATCCTACCAGTATTGAAAGGAAGGTTCCTCATTCACAGAAAATTAAAGTACCGACGTTAGTCGTAGACGTCACTAAAACCTCGGGGGGTTTTATTTCAGACTGTGACAAAGGTGACAAAGGGGTAGATAAAGGGTACTTCACTACCCTGGTCTACGTACTAGAAGCAAAAGACTTACAACTCGAAATTCGGCTGAAAAAGCGAGAGGAGAAAGTGAAAGTAGTTCTCCGAAAAATCAAGGAGAAGTGAAAGACGGTATTCCCACCAAATTAGATGTATAGACTCCAATAACTATAAAGAAGGTTGTTAGAATTAAGGTCGAACACGAAGGAGGTCGGGTCGCAAAGAGTACTACATGAGACGTATATTCAATTTATTCGTCCCACTGTTGTATGTCGGAACGGCATGAGGAAAGGGATAAACCTTGGTCAGACAACAAGGTACAGGTCAAGATTGACGACGGAGGACTGGACGTATGTCCAAAGAGTCCTCCGTCCAGTCCACCAGACCATAAGGGTAGAGAAAGTCTTAAAAGGTGTCAAATAACACTAGGTGTGTCAGTTTCCGAAACCGTATCAGTTATTCCGTCTTTATATACAAAAAGACTTTGAGAACGAAAACGATAGTACCCCTTGTCGTTTCAAAAAACGGACCACACAGGTACGAAAGAGTTGTCGTCATAAAAATTAATTATTTCATATGAACGATCCGTTCTCTCTTCCAAACGTCTTAGTTGTCACTGATATTCCGTTCTTTGCCCGAAGGGTCCACTGCATCACTACTTTTGAGACGAACGGTTACGTCCTCTATGTTCTCTGTGCTTAAGCTAGAAACCCAGTCCTTCTAGGGGACATCTTCCTTTGCCGTTGGGTGAGGTCATAAGAACGGACCTTTTAGGGCACCTGTCTCCTCGGACCACCCGATGCCAGGCACCCCAGTGTCTCTGAGTCTGTGCTGACTCGTACGTGCATATATACGCACTCCGTTTTTTTTTTTTCAGATGTTCGTAGTAATCCTAGACTACGGTTACTTGACTTCTTTATCCAAGTTTATATTAATCTATGTACAAAGATCTAAATAGTATATGTGTGAATTATGCGTTTATGTATAAGTATTTGTAAGTATAAGAACATTTACGTCATTCACAGACATAACCAATGGATTGGACTAGTCATGGTACAGAATATGAACATAATCATAAAATTTTAACATACGGATGACATACACTCCGTAAATACATGGAACCACGTAAAATAGGAGTCTCATAGAAAATTCCTTTACCCTAATAGGGGTAAAAAGTCTACGTCTCCTATTTAAATCTTTCACGACGGTAGTAAACGGATTTTCGTCCAAGAGTCGAGTCCGGTAAAAATTATCCAGTGTGTTCCTAAACGTACAGTAAATAACACGTCCGACCCTTAACACTACTCTGCACGCTTATATTTCTTTCTTAAGTGAGAGTCTATAATATTTAGTTCCTGGTCGTCTCAAGGTCTGTTTTTATAAAGGTAGAGAAAAATACTCTAAGGGTCTCAATTCTATCAACTTGGATTCCAAGAACAATATAAACAATTTGGGTCGTTTGAATTTACCGACGTCTTTGTTCCGAGTCATAATGGTCTAGTGAACTAAAAAGGAAAAAAAAAGGTCTCTTTTGACAAACTTGAAAAACTTTAAAAAGGTATAGAAATATTGAATACAGAGACACACACACGATGCGCAGTGAAGTCAGCAAAGGCTGAGACACCATGAGATACCTGACATCGGACAGTCCGAGGAGGTAGGTACCCTAAGAGGTCCGTTCTTATAGTCCAACGGTAACGACGACGACGACGACGATTCAGTACAGTCAGCACAGGCTGAGACACGCTGGGGTGTCTGCCGTCGAGTGGTCCGAGGAGACAGGGACCCTAAGAGGTCCGTTCTCGTGACCTCTCCCAACGGTGACGGAAGATGTCCCCTAGAAGGACTGTGCCTTACTTGGACACAGAGGACACCGAGGACGTAACGTCCGCCTAAGACACGACGACTCGGTGGGCCCTTCGGGTACTAAACATTTATTACGGTTGATTAAGTGGAGAAAAGTTTTATGATCGTCTCAAATTCGTTTTTGTGTAAACACCCGTGTATAGGGGACCTCCTCCCGTACCGTCGGGTGAGGACAGAAGAACGGACCTCTTAGGCGTACCTGTCTCCTCGGACCACCCGACGTCAGGAACCCCGACCTGTGCCGACTCGTGTGTCGGGTACCAGAGCCACTGGGTGACTGAGGACAACTGAGTAGGACGGCCGGAACGAAGTCAAGACCCCGAACCCTGCCCCTCCATCCCCCCGCCGAGTATTTTGTTGGCACCCGTCAAGGAGGGACTTTGCCGGCCCGAAGTCCGACACGGTCCTTCCCGTAGCGGATGGGGACCGGGTACTCAACCCTCGTGACGGGACCAGGTCCAACCTGACCTAGCAACGAGACGAAGGAAGACGAGTTTCGAGATCCCGACAAAACATAAAATTTCCGTAGTCATACTGTCCTGGACGTGTGCACAGGGCAAGAGTCGTCAGGGGGGTCCTCGTTTGGAACGACTTGGGATGTTTTGAGCTCCACCGGGTCGGAGACGACAAGAACCACAACAGAGGGGTCGGTAAAGAACGTGCGTAAAGAGAAGTCGAGGAAACCCAAAGAAAGAAAGAGAAGAAGTTTCTAGAGGGAGTTTGAGCTAAGGAGGAAACTCAGAACTGTGACAGTAAAAGGGACGGACCTTACTGGAAGGTAGGACAGAAAGAAACTGACTAAGGAAGAGTGTGTAGTACAGAGTCGAGTCTACAGTGGAAGAGTCTCACTGGGAGGGACTGGGGACTGGATGTCCCTACACGGGGGTCGGGGGTGGTCAGTGATAGGACATGAGGTAGGAGGAAACGACAGACGTGTAGGTAACAGTCGAAGGGTCCCGTAGAGTAAGTAAAGAAGGAAATAGATAAATATCTTCGACGACCATATCACTAATTTTCCCCATCTAAGAGGTCGGTTTATTTATTGGAACCAAGTTCAGGGTCTAGACGAAGAAGTGAGACACTGTCACCCGTCCAGTCAGGAGGAGAGGTATGGAGTCAAAGGAGTAGACACTTTACACCTTTAACCTTGATCATCAGTATTGTCACCCGAAGGGACCGTCGAGTCTGCCACTTCTTAGACGGACGTTACGTCCTCTGGGAGCAAGCTAGGAACCCAGCCCTTCTATTATTATTATCATGGAATGTCCCAACAATGTTCTTAATTTATATAATGTCAACCGTTTGGCAAATCCTGTTTATAAACACTTTACAAACCTTATTACCGACCTTGTATCATTCGTAACATAGACCTGGTCGTCACTGATAACCCGGAAGGACTACCGAGTCACCCCTTTCTTAGTGAACGTCACGACTTCTCTGTCCTCTGCACCCAAGCCAGAGACCCAGTCCTTCTAGGGGACCTCCTCTCGTACCGTTGGGTGAGGTCATAAGACCGGACTTTTTAGGGTACCTGTCCCCGTGGGCCACCCGATGTGAGGTTTCCCAGCGTTTCTCAGTCTGCGCTGGCTCTCTGATTCGTGTTTCCCCGGCAGCAATAACTAGAGCGGTAGTAGTGTAGTAGTAGAGGACGCAGATCTCACCTTAAAGGAGTACTCTCGTCTACGGTCGAGAGAGGAATTAGAGACGTAAGAAGGACGTGTCGTGTCTCATTGACGAGTCCTTTATAAATATCTTGTTCGCTTACTGCCTTTCCTTTCAAACTTCTCGGTCATTTATCTTGTAACGGCAACGCACCAATTAAGGAATTTGCAGAGAGAGCGAAAGAAACACATAGGAATAGAGACATACAGAAAGACGTATCCAGAGAGAGAGAGAGAGAAAGTAATTTAATTTTATTCCTACTCCTAGTTCAAGGTCCTTTCGACCCTTTTACCAAGAGCTCCAACGCGTCAGTCCCCAAAGGAACACTCGACTATAGACTTATTATTACGGGGTGAACTTGGTCGCCGGGGGGTAATTGCTGAAAGTGGTTGTCCCAAGTTTGTGCTCCTTCACCGTCGTCGTTGGCGTCCTGGTGAAGTCAGAATGATTACTACACCCCACTGCGACGGACCGTGAGGACCCGTCTCGTCTCCCACCTCCTCTTTCGGGGGTGAGCCGCACGGCTCCACGGCGAAAGTTGTTTCCTTAGGACGGTAAGGTTTGACAGCTCTGGAAATTTTTATTTTCTACCCGACATAAAGGTCGTGATAAGTCATAAGTACTCCGAAGCGTCGAACAACATTCCGTTCTACTTTTGTTATGAGTCATCTAAAAGTATTCACTGTACATTGACATTCTAACTATCGACTACGTCAAAATTACAAACACTTCAAGTTTTGGTTGTCTTTTCGACGTTCGGTGGACTTGTGACGTAGACTTCGGGTGTAAAGAGGGTCAGTACTCGGGGCCGAAGAGCGGACGTCGGTAGGCTGTAGTCATTTTGTTTCTCATCCGTGGCAGAATTCATTCCCACTTACCGAGGACTTGGGGGTGCTCCTGTTTCACAACCATACAAAAGCAACTACATTGTCCCCAGGAACACATGAGAAAGAAGAAGTTTAATTATGCTACCTAGTACTTACCAATTTATAGAGATGAAGACGAGTAGCTACCGTTTCTACCACCAATTACGAGGACCACCAAGTCCCTCGCGTCACCGACCCACGTGTGGACCGTAAGGGATCTTTTGGGAACGACATATTCAAGTCTCAAATAACGGGTGACACCTAAACAATACATAATATACGTGTGTGGACACGCGTGTGTGTGTATATACCAATAAGTAACATAGACTTTATAATGTATAGTATATACATATCACACACGTATATAAGAAGGCAGACAGACAGGATTCAACGAAGTCAGCACAGGTTAAGAAGTACTGGGGTACCTGACCTCGGGTCGTCCGAGGAGACAGGTATCCTAAGAGGTCCGTTCTTATGACCTCATAAGAACCCGACGGTAAAGGAAGAGGTCCCCTAGAAGGACTGGGTCCCTAGTTGGACTCCGGGAATCCAGTGGACGTAACCGTCCACCCAAGAAATGGTGATCGCGGTGGACCCTTCGGGGTCACACATAATTTTCTACGTCGATTAATTGGTACAAGTATTAGAGATTATACATTATACACCGTTCATGTCTCAAAATTCTTAACAGTACCAGTCGGAGGTTAGTTCACTGTAAACGCAGATATGGACAGGTCATTTACTGGGAACTACCTTACAATATTTGGTACATAGAAGCAAAAACTTGGGAAGAAAGGAAACAGAATAGTGAACAACGACTGTAACTAACTTGTAGTCCTGGACGGCTCCAGACTTGTCCTTCATACATCTCTCCGAGCGGTACCTGTGTTTCTCTACCGCGTCCGATCTTTCTTTGTATGTATGCTCGGTCGTCCGTGCGAATGCGCGGTGACAAAGATGTAACTACGTCCGCGCGAATGCGCGGTGACAAAGATGTAACTACGTCCGCGCGAATGCGCGGTGACAAAGATGTAACTACGCGGAAGTGTAAACAGGTAAAAAAGAGAAGGGAAGAGTAAACTCTCCTGTCCTGAACCCGAAGACAAAAATAAAACGAATCAAGGTCAGACCAATTGAGTTTTACCTATTCTAAACTTTCCATTTGCAATTTTACAGTGTCATAGTCGTCACTAAAACACTCCAGAAAGACACCTACGCGGTTACGAATTTGTCGAAATACGCGTTTCGTTGGGATTTTCAGTTCTAACATTAATCGGGTCAAAATTCTTCCCTCCTTGATTCGAGTCTCACCGACTAGTTGAGCGACTTTCAGTGTGTCGAGTCTTCGTCGTTTTCCAACGAAAAGTGACAGAGACAGCCTGTCTGCACTCGTTTACAGTCTCGTCGTAGTACCTGGTAAATTCCCGACTACAACGAGATTGGGAAGGGACCAACCTTTTGCACTAAACACATGCAGTCTGTTCTTCCGAAGGTTTGCCGTCCCTGGAACAGGAAACACGTAGCATGACAGGCGAGACCACGCTCCAGACCGCGCCTCGACGTCGACCCACTCGCGGCGACTCCTGTCTCCTCTTTCCGAAAGCCTCCCCTAAGGGTCACCCCAAACCCTCGACCCTTTAGTTACTCCAAAAAGGTGAAAATTCCATTTGTCTTAGTCTCTGTTCAACGTCTGACCTTTTTACTCTGTCGGCAATGTACTCCACCCTGTCCGGGTTGACAATTCTGGTCCTCGGGACGAGACATCTCTCAGGACCACCTCTCCTCTTTTGCCTTCACAGCCTCCACTGCCCTGAGCGGACCTCCGTGGGTGGAGTTACGACTGTTTCGAGTCTAACCTTCTTTCAGACCCAAGAAAAGGGTGTTGACTTCGAACTTTTGAAAGACTTAAAGTCTCGACCATTGAAAAAGGGTCAGAAAGGTAGTAAAACCGACCTAAGACGACTCTTCCTGCTAACAAGAGTCTCAACCTTCTTTCTGAGGATTACAACTCTATGCCAGATTCGGTAGCTACGATGCCACGGTAGTATTTCAAGTCTCATCCTTAGAGGAGTTTAGACTCGGACGTCCGTCTCTACGACCCGGTCCGCCGTCTGCCACTACTCCGGTATGTCTCGAGTGGACACACGAGATGCACGGGTGTCCTATCACGTTTTCGACGTGCGGTCCCATTCCTTAGCGTACCAGACATGTCTTAGTACTTCTTGTAAGAAGGAACCCCGGTTCCCAAAAATTTTGTCTAAAATTTTTTATGACGTGGACCAAGAACATCAACTCGTTTCTTGGAGTATAGTCGAGGGTCTCTAAATCTCTCTTTACTCTTACGCAAGGTCAGAGGAGGAAGGTTGAAACTAACAGAATGGACGAAGAGGACCCGGGTGTCGACGGGGTCTGTGTCGCGGCAAGCGTCAGGACGGGACGTGGGGAAGGTCCGTAGACACGTGCAGGGAGGGGAAGTGCGTGGGGGAAAACATTGCGAGTAGTACGAACAATGACAGGAGACAGAGGCGTACTGCGATCTTAGAGCAACTGAACCTGGTCTAGACAGACCAAGTAGCGACATAAGGGGTGCTAGATTGGTTGTTGCTGCGCATGGATTTCGTACCAACGACAATTTATTTATAAAAATCACCTATTTAATTATATCCGTGGACGGGAAAAAAAGGGTCACGAGTACCGAAACCTTATAAGATCTTGGAGTGCCCACGTGAACAACTTCCTAACTCCTTCACGTGGGGTGCAAAGAACCACGGGGGTGACGTCCTTTCGTCCACAGAAGGAGTCAATTTTCCTTTGGGTACAACTTAGCTCATTTTCCTTCCGGGGGGAAGGAGACACTGGGACTTCTTCCCCCGAACCCTAGAGAACACTTTTCTTCCCTTTCCCGTTGTGTCCACTCGACCGACCGGCGAGGAGACGGAGGGTGAGTCCCGGGACTGAAGTCTCGTGTTCAATACAGAGAACTGGGTGAACACGGAAGACCGGTGGTGACTACTGAGTAACTAGGATGGACCCACAAAAGATCTTTGTGTCAGCCAACCGTACATAAGTCAGCTACAGGGGTGCCATAAGAGGTGAAGACCACTGGCAGAAGGTCTTCGTGTCACCGTCCCAAGAGTTGGTCCACGGAAATTGAGAAGATAAAGTAAAGGAAAGACCCTACAAACAAAACAAAACACCCCTCGAACCACAGTAAGGGTAACTTTCGGTCACCGTCACTGGAAGAACTTTCTCCGGGCGTGGGACTAAACATTAGAGTCTCTCGTCAGAGGGTTCTCCATTCGAGAGGGGTGGCTCCACTTATGGAGCTCAACCGAAAAAAATTAATTCCGAGGCGTAACATTGATCAGTTACATGTAATAACCCTCTCACTTACAGTTACGGTGACGAAAAAGAAAGAGAGGAAATAGAAACAGTCACTAAGTTTCTGTACTAAATACCAATCAGAGGCTCAAAGTCGCAGTAGGTAGTTCAGGACCAGAGTGATGTCCCGAGGCGCGACATTTAGTACGGCTTCCGGACAGTGAGTGAGAGGAATTGGGAAACCTCCGCACGAAGTCCCAGTCAGAAGTTCTTCCTTTGAAACACTCTAGTGTCAACTCCCCCCAGGCGGACCCGTTATCTGCTCCCACACACCTTGGTGACCGCAATTAACAAACCGGACTCTGCCATTAATAATTCTGGACCCATTTTGGACCGGGTCCCGTTACGTCGGGTGCGGCCGGCTCTGGGTGCGTCGCTGAACTCTCTGCGCGGCTAAGGACTTGGCCGAAATCGGGGAAGACGTCGCAGAAAATGCCTACCTTTCACGACTCGAAGGGGAACCTTAGTTAGTGTCCGATCAAGACTAACACTGGAACGTTTCTAATATCTTACTCACGTTTCTGGGTAATCGTCGACGATAAAGTCCGAAACATTTAATTGTCGGGAGAGGAGGAGGATGCGGAAAAAAGGTCCGAGACACCGAGGGATCGAGAGACGGGGAAAGAGTGAGAACCCTTTCACCCCTCTCTACCACTTCCCACTCCACCTTCTGTCCTTAAACATCTGTCACTTCGTCCTGAAAGACATCTTAGTCTATAGGGGAAGGACGGCCAGGGACCGTTACTGGTGTAAGTCAGAGGGTTCCTTGTGACCTATACCCGTTCTTAGGTTTATTCCCCGCGCCTTGTTTGTCCCCACGACGGGACAACCTTCGGACGTCGATCTCTAGCTCCCAGTAATTACTCTTTATATACAAACCCTAGGTAAGCAAGTCTCGAGCGTCGGTCAACTATCGTTAAAATAAGGACTTAATACGTAGCGAGACAAAACGGACCCATTCGACTACTTTTGTTGTTTATTTCACCGTTTTCTATACATCCATTTATTTCGCTTTCCGACACTTTATACTCGCGAGCAATAGGTTTGTCACGATAGGAGGAGGGAAGATTATGTGTGGGAAGGAATCTCGCACAACCTCCCCGAGTCCCGGACCTATAAAAGTTTGTGCCTCGTGATTTATACGAGTAGCAGAAGTAAAACCGTTTCTGAACCGGAACAACTTGGGTCTCCCAATTACGGGGAGCCAAGTGATCCCACCACCAGGAGTCCTCGGGGAAGGGATGGCGACCAGAGTGAAAGGTCGTGTGTTTTACCGATCAGAATAATAAAATAGAAAGAACCTTTCTCGTGTTCCTAGAAAAGTTTGAAATTTACTGGGTCTTCGATAATTAGGAGGATTGTCGGAACCTTCCGTCCATTTGGGAACGGCTTGGTCATAAAGTGACTCTTTGGGAAGAGGTGGTCGGGTGGAGGGACGAGTCTATAGTCTAAATACACCATATGTGTCACAGACGTCTGGATTGATGTCCACTGAATCTTTACCCCACCGACGTCTAATTACACGGGTAAGCGTTACTACATAAAATAAAAAAACACGACTCTCGCCGGACCTACCGGACGACCATTCCGCATTGTTCCTCCGGCTAGACCAGAGGACGAAGTCGGCTAATGTCTTTCCTGAAGACACCCCGGAGGGAGACGACACTTCGGTCGAAGACGAGAAGCTTGGGGCAGTGATCCTGCAGAAGCCAAAGACGGCGCACCTAAAACAATGCGGAGACTAGGTTTCTTAAAAGGTCCGTGGTTGGTACTCCTTCTCGCAGCGAGACGAGGACCCTAATAGTCTGTTGAACTTCCCTTAGGGAAGGGGAGAGTCGCTCTCTCTGCTGGGAGGAAAGACACACAACGAACGGGGACCCTAGTACTAGTCAAGGAGGTCTAGAATAATTCTGGGTCTCTGTCGTAGAGTCTCCGTCCCTCTCAAACGTCGATTTTATGAGATAAGTGTTTAAACTTACGCGGTGGATCACTTCCAGAACCAATCTTCCGGTGGAGCTGACATTTCGACCCTCCCGATTACTGCCGGTCGAATGGAACTGGAGACTAAACTTCCTTGGGACTTAATATGCATTCTAAAATCTTCCTCTTCTTTGTGTGTGTGTGCGTCAATTTGACTTTGTCAAACCGATCAAGACGGACTTGTAGCGGGTAAACGTACTATGGACCAAAGTCCTACAGACCGAAACTCCACGAGTCTTACGGCTTACGGGGCGGAATTCTTTGTCTGCCTGGCTTTCCGTTGGGGGAAACGGGTTGCACCCGTAGTGACAGGAGGCCGATTGAGGTCTGATAAGTTGACTCACCGAGTCTGGAAACGACTTGGCCCAAACCACTATGTAGGAACGATCTACCATCGCCGTTTAAATTTATTTACCAGATTTAAGTATCCGTCGTCGGGTGACCGCCCTCCGGTCCTTGTCTGTCGAGTCGAGGACGCGGGGGTACAGGACACAGGGGCCCCGAAAGAAAGTGTGTCTCTTGAGACTCGGCACACACAAATTTGTGTCCTCGATGCAAGGAAGGACGACGGAAGAGGGAGACTTAGCCATAAAAAAGGGAAGGGAGTCGGGGTGGGGGCAAAAGTGAAGACAAAACAGTTTATTGTCACACTGAAACAGAAACTGTAATTTGTCAACATATATGAAAATCGTCTCAAACAAATAAGGTAGACATAAAGGTTAGTCACACCTTCCAAATGGTTTCGCCAAGTAATGACTAAATAAATACTACATAAATCTATCGTTTATACCTTGACAGTCGTCAACGACCGATTTGTCACAACTGTCTGTAATTATTGTATACCATATCGTTATCTTAATACTAGAAGTTAAAAATTTTTTTTTAAAAAAACTAGGAGTTGTACGGAAAACCCCAAAACGCAAAGAATCCATCAACCCACGTCACCTCCTCAGAAAATTTCTTTCGATACAAAAAAAAATAAACATTGGAAACCCCAAAGGATCACCACTGTAATTGTAGAAGACACAGACAAATCGACAAGTTAAATTACCTTCTGTTTAGGAGGGTTTCCAAATTAAATGAGAACGTTTTGACTTTAGTGACATAAGTGTGGCACCCTTTACCGGGATTAGAAGGGTTGGAAGTCAGTGGTAGTTCGTATATTAAATAAAGAGGGGGAAGTTATGTAAGGAGTAATCTTTTGTTTCAAAACTATAAATTTACAATGGCTCAAGTTTACCTCCTCAGGTCAGAGGCCAAAGACGTTTTACGAAAAGGTCCGTACCGACGACGAGGAACTGTCGGTGGGTAAATGTACCCCAGTCTCGCCTGTTTGTACACCCAAAGACTGGAAACTAACCGACAAGGAGATTCGCATGTACTAGGAGAGGTCGTCGCTCCCCTCTTTCACAAACTGACCCGAGTCTCCGTTTCGTTGACCATATAGTCCCAATGTTGTCTTCGATCGGGTAGAAACACCTCCGTCCATTCGAGTAAAATCGGTCCGACACTAGGTTGTCCGTAGTGTCACAGAGAGACCGGTTTTTAACAAGGTACCAGGACGTTTTGCTAGGGTAAAAGGTCGTACCTTAAGAAAGAGAACTTTTTACCTGTGACATCCAGTGTTCTCTTTCATTCCTTTAGTTTGGTTAGTTAGGATTTCTTGTAGTTGAGACTTATAAGTGACCCTCCTTACTACGATTTCGACTTCGAGACAATGAAACCGGTGGACTACGCTTCTCGATTGAGTGATCTTTTCTGGGACTACGACCCTTTCTAACTTCCGTCCTCCTCTTCCCCTGCTGTCTCCTACTCTACCAACCTACCGCAGTGGTTGAGTTACCTGTACTCAAACTCACTTGAGGCCCTCAACCACTACCTGTCCCTCCGGACCGCACGACGCCAAGGACCCCAGTGTTTCTCAACCTGTACTGACTCGCCGACTTGTTCTTCTTCTGTTTTGGTTTCGAGAGATGTCATCGGTTATGGTCACTCCTGGGGGAAACTCTTTGTGTGGTCATAACAGACATTAACGTCCCAAGACCGTAGGGACACTTCGGGTCGTTCACAGACACCTGGGACAATTCTTTGTTCGATACTAAGTCAAGTAATGTAAACACACACACATCTACCTACGGGACTGAACACCGAGGACCAGGGATCTTCCTTTTTCTTTCACACCTGTACCTTATTAAATGGTCTCATTCCCTCGAATCTTAAGTTGGGACCCTTCTTACTCAGTTAGTTAGTCGTCCTTATAAAACAACTTGTAGTTCTAAGAAATGATCGGTAGCCCACTGTTAACGGTCTTCTACGTCTCCTCTCTTTCTGTCACGACGAAGGACCTCTCCCACCTTTTCCCGAGTAAGTCTCGTACACACGCGAGGCACCCTTAGGCGAGATCGAAGACGTGTCGTCATCGACATCGCGAACTCGTCACCGGACACTCCCACTCTTGGTACTCTGGTTGAACCCCTATACTCGTTCGTTGAGTTTCCGGGACTCCACCCTCACGTAGTCTTTACGGTTCTTCGTGGATTCTCCAATGACACCGTCTTCTGCAGTACCACGTCTTTTGTCCTCTCCTCTCCTCTGACTCTGTTACAAGGCTCTGCTGAGGTTCACACTTGAAACCCACTGTCGCACACCATCAGCGAGTCAAGGAGTGAGTGAGTGAAACACTGGGGCACTTAAAGATCGGACGGTCCAAGGAGACAGGTGGCACCTGAAGAGGTCCGTTCCTATGGCCTCACCTATCGACAAGGGAAGAGGTCCCCTAGAAGGGTTAGGTCAGTAATTTGGGCCCAGAGGACTTAATGTCCGTCCAAGAAACGGTAGACTCGGTCTTCTTAACTACGGTAATTCCCTATTAGTAATAATTATAACAGACTCATACTCTTATTAATACAAAGGGTATTCCTCTCATGAAAAGAAAATCTCTATGTATGATTTTATGAGCACCTACATTACTATACTTAGGACTCTAAACGAAGTTTCATTATGACCACCCCTGTTATCAACTGCCCTAACTCACTTTGTTCAACTATTTATAACTCCGACCAACTACCATATGTCTCCACATAATAAGTTAACACAGAGATAGACCTATACAAACTTTAGAAGGTAACTTATCTAAAATGTCATTTTCTTTAGTTTGGTTTTCTTTACTGTTGAGTATGGTATTTACCGGTACCTTGGGTAAACTCGAAAAAGGGATTTTTATTACCTTTTTTGTAGTTTACTAAAACTCGCCTTTTCGTCGGACTAAACTATACGCAAAAAGTTTCGAGTGACTCGGCGATAAACCTGACATCTACGAGACGATTAAAAGGTAACGTCGACGCTGTTTAACAATGTCTAAATCACCAATTTTGTTGTATTCAAATATCACAATGTCAAGACCCCTGGGCGTCAGACTTCGGTCAAAGAGACCCGATTTTGGATCCACAGCCGGCCGAAGTAAGTAAAACTCCGAGACCCTCTGTCAGAAAGGGGCGGAGTTAGGTCTACGATTGTTGAGGGAGTCGGGAGCCGGGCACCGGGAAGGAGGGACGGTCAGTCGTGGCCGTAGCAAGGCTGAAGACGAGGGTGACGGAGTAGGGGAAGAGACGGAGACTGGAGAGAACGGAAGAAGAGCACTCCGGGAAACTCCGGATAGGTGACCTAAGTAGGTCTATTAGGTTTTGCTAGAGTAGGGTTTCGGGAATTAGTGTATTTCATCGTCACTGGGAATTTCTACTAGTGTAGGATCAAGGGTCTCGGGAACCGACAATGAAATCCACCAACTTAATTACTTCCTCGTCAGTGGAACGGGAGAGACCGAAGGCTCCACGAGTCGCCATTTCTTGGCCGAATGGTCACGTCCTCTGTACCCAAGCTAGGGACCTAGCCCTTCTAGGGGACCTCCTCCTTTACCGTTGGGTGAGGTCACAAGAACGGACCCTTTGGGGTGCCTGACTCTTCGGACCATATTGACGATTTCATTGTTGACCACCAAAACGACGAGCTCCTGCTTCCGTCACGACAATAAGGAACAGGGTAGTGGGTAGGGTCACTGACCTCGTAGCGTTCTGGAGTCACTTATGGATGACGGAAGCTAACGTACTGTCGGAGTGATGTGGAAGCGAGGCGGTAACACCCTTTCCTCGAATTATAGGACGTGTAGTATGCAAGAGCAGATTTACTTTGTCTTCTAAGGCACAATCGACTCACGAGGCCTTATTCGTGTTTTCCTTGTTTTCGTTTCTTTCTGCCGTTCGACCACGCACCCAGAGGTATCGCATCGGCACATCTACGAGTGACAACTAGTGAACTACGCGAAGGAATTGGTCGTGCTCGCGAATGACTTGCACATGACCCGTAACCCGCGACCTGAACGACGAAGAGCGCGGAACGGGGGTAGAAGTTTCGTCGGACGTCTTGTTCGTAAGTTGGATGAAATATCGTAGGGGCTGAGCTACCTGTACGCAACCTCGTTTGGGACCCTCTATCACTCCTGTCCCTTAGGACCGTGCGACGTCAGGTACGGCAGCGTTTCTCGGTCTGTGCTGAACCGCTGACTTGTCGTTGTATCTACCTCCTACAGTCTGCCGGGTGTCGGAGGAGGAGGAGCTGTCTCTCCTCTACAGTATTTCCTCCAATTTGGTGAGTGGGTTTAAGGGTTTCTACCCGGTCAGTACACGACAGTCTTAAGACTTGGAAACGAGAATTTAAAAAAAATAGTATAACGGAGTTACGATCCGTCGGATCCCACGAAAGTAGGCTACTTTCCTTCAGTTGAAATTCGTAATCTTCGTTCGTTCTGAATTGACAAAAGAGTTACCGAAATCCGAACGTCAAGACTCCACACTATACGGAAGATTAGGCAGGTCGGAACGTCTCTCTCCTCCACTCCCCCACGAAAAAAATAAAGTCCTGTCCTTGGTCGGTGAGGCAGACAAGAGAGACGGAAAAAGGGAACCGACGACGCGGTACATTTTCGGTAGTGCCTACTTAGTAGGTTTGCGTCTAGTTCCCTGTACCATACTCGACAAACCAGCAAAGGCAGGAAAAGCTACACCTAGCAACAGTACAAGAGTCGGCACCGACAGGACTGTATTGCGATCGACGAGGGAGCCTACTTAGGTACCCGTGTCGACCGGAACTTCAATTACCCTTCTCCTGTTTACTCCAAGGGCCCAGGTTCCATCCCCTGACCCAGACTCGGCTTAGTTGTAAACCAAAGATCTAACGCCCGAGTGAACAAGTCCCCGTCCCTCAGAGTTTGAGTGCCCAGACGTCCCTGGTCCATCCATACCATTGAATCGTTGTACCCGGTGTACGTTCTACGAGACTCCAGTTTGTCTGTGTGTACCCTGTCAGACCGAAGGGTGACGTGGAATGGGGTGGGGCGGGGTGGGGAGGTCCGGTGCGGTGCGGGGTGGGGTGGTGTGGTCCCGTCGAGGTCCCTTCTACGGTGGACCTTACACCGGTCTACATCCGAAACGGTTCCCTTAGGTCTACTAACTGTGAAATACACTTTAGAGGACTAAAAAACTAGATCCATTAAGTGAACAAAAGTACCGTACCGGGTTTGGATAGGGTATATCTCCGACTTAAGTCAAATAATTGAGACGGAACTCCAAATTTAGACTGCAGGATCCGGTGTACACCGACTGTGCCCCGACCGACTTTGACTATACACGATACATTTCGTGTGTAGCCTATAGTTTCCGAATTAGGTTTTTGTATCTTACATTTTATAGAGACTAAAGTATCAATGACGTACGACTATACTCTTATAAAACCTAGTCAGTCAAGTCAAAGAGTCGACTTAGGTTGAGAAAAACTGGGGTACTTAGCTTCGTGTGGTCCGGAGGGACAGGTAGTGGTTGAGGGCCTCAAGTGAGTTTGAGTGCAGGTAGCTCAGTCACTACGGTAACTCGGTAGAGTAGGAGACAACAGGGGAAGAGGAGGACGGGGGTAAGGGAGGGTCGTAGTCTCAGAAAAGGTTACTCAGTTGAGAAACGTACTCCACCGGTTTCATGACCTCAAAGTCGAAATCGTAGTAAAGAAGGTTTCTTGTGGGTCCCGACTAGAGGAAGTCTTACCTGACCAACCTAGAGGAACGTCAGGTTCCCTGAGAGTTCTCGGAAGAGGTTGTGGTGTCAAGTTTTCGTAGTTAAGAAACCACGAGTCGAAAGAAGTGTCAGGTTGAGAGTGTAGGTAAGTACTGATGACCTTTTTGGTATCGGAACTGATCTGCCTGGCAACAACCGTTTCATTACAGAGACCAAAACTTATACGATAGATCCAACCAGTATTGAAAAGAAGGTTCCTCATTCACAGAAAATTAAAGTACCGACGTTAGTGGTAGACGTCACTAAAACCTCGGGGGGTTTTATTTCAGACTGTGACAAAGGTGACAAAGGAGTAGATAAAGGGTACTTCACTACCCTGGTCTACGGTACTAGAAGTAAAAGACTTACAACTCGAAATTCGGTTGAAAACGTGAGAGGAGAAAGTGAAAGTAGTTCTCCGAAAAATCAAGGAGAAGTGAAAGACGGTATTCCCACTACAGTAGACGTATAGACTCCAATAACGATAAAGAAGGTCGTTAGAACTAAGGTCGACACGAAGGAGGTCGGGTCGCAAAGAGTACTACATGAGACGTATCTTCAATTTATTCGTCCCACTGTTATATGTCGGAACTGCATGAGAAAAAGGACAAACCTTGGTCAGACAACAAAGTACAGGTCAAACTGAACAACGAAGGACTAGACGTATATCCAAAGAGTCCTCCGTCCAGTCCACCAGACCATAAGGGTAGAGAAAGTCTTAAAAGGTGTCAAATAACACTAGGTGTGTCAGTTTCCGAAACCGTATCAGTTATTCCGTCTTTATCTACAAAAGGACCTTGAGAGAACGAAAAAAGTACTAGGTCACCTACGAACGTTAAACTAGAGACCAAGGAGACGGAAAAGATTTTGGTCGAACTTGTAGACCTTCAAGTGTCAAGTGCATAACGATTTCGGACCGAACCTCTTAAAACTCGTAATGAAATGATCGCACACTCTACTCACGTTAACACGACATCAAACTCGTAAGAAACCGTAACGGAAAGAAACCCTAACCTTACTTTTGACTGGAAAAGGTCAGGACACCGGTGACGACTCAAAAGGTTTAAACGACTGTATAACTCACGTCGTGAAAGTGTCGTAGTAGAAAGTCCTAAACTTTATCGAGGTGACTTTAAGATAGTGTAGGTGATCGAAATAAGTATCGCTACGAAAGGTTCCGGGTGAACTGAAGTGTAGGGTTCTACAGATCGAGATCTACTCACTAGTGTGGTAGCACTAATAGACCCAGTACTTCTAGAAAAAACATGTCAAGAAGACACATAAGAACGGTGGAGAAGAATTATAGAAGACGAAGACAATCCAGGTGTGGTAAAGATAGGAAATAACTCGGGTAGAAACGTACTTTACAAGGGAACCATAGAGATTAAAAGAACTTCTCTAGAGATCAGAAAGGGTAAGACAACAAAAGGAGATAAAGAAACGAAACTAGTGACTCCTTCCGAAAGAATAGAGAAGAACGATAAGAGACCTTGAGACGTAAGTCTACGAATATAGAAAGGAAAAGAGGAACCGAAAGTGAAGAGAAGAAAAGTGTCGACAAACATTCAGGAGGGGTCTGTCGGTAAAACGAAAAAACGTAAAGAAAAGGCACCCCTTCTCTATGGGGTGTAAGTTCCATTCTCTTTAGGTTCATTCTGTCATCCACAACGTTCTCCCGTAGTCTCCCGTCTGTGTGACTTTGGTATTAGTGTCTTTTGACCAGTTAGATTAGTGTGATCCTGGTGTTTCAACAGATTGAGTTACTTTGATTCGGTACGGAACACCCCGGTGGGTTCTTCCCACCCAGTACCACCTCTCCAGATTGTCTTACACCAGGTGACCTCTTCCCTTACCGTTTGGTGAAGTCATAAGAACGGAACTCTTGGGGTACTTGTCATACTTTTCCGTTTTACTATCCTATGACTTTCTCCTTGAGGGGTCCAACCATCCACGGGTTATACGATGACCTCTAGTCACCTCTTTATTGAGGTCTTTCTTACTCCCTACCTCGGGCTCGTTTTTGTTATGGGTTAACACCTACACTGACCACTATCTTCGTTCCAGGCTACGACATTTCTCGTTATAACGTATCCTTGGACCTTACAATCCAGGTACTTAGTTCCGTTTAACCTTCACCAGTTTGTCCTCTACCGTTCTCACTTGCAACTGTAAGATCCTTAGTCACTTGATTCTACCTGACCTTACCCACTTAAATTGAGTTTACTGGTAATATAGATGATGACGTCCGTCCTTAGGGAATCTTCTTTACCTCATCGGTAGTACCAGTTGTTTTCTCAGACTTTATGTCATGAACCTACGTTAGAGTTTTTACTGTCTTACTAGAGACAAGCAAAGGTTCCGTTTGGTAAGTTATAGTGTCATTAGGTTCAGATACGGGGTTGGTCATTACGACTTCTTCGACTTCAACTTGCCAAGATACTTCTGGATGTTCTGGAAAATCTTGATTGTGGGTTTTTTCTACAGGAAAAGTAATATCCCCTGACCTTACGTTTTCATCCTTCAGTTCTTTGTGGACCTCATTGTCCGTTTAAACCGGAACCTTACGCCTTACTTCGTCCCGTTTCTGATTATCTCAAAACGGTTCTCTTGCGTGACCAGTATCGTTTGTGGGAGAAGGTTGTTGTGTTCTCTTCTGAGATGTGTACCTGTAGTGGTCTACCAGTTGTGACTTTAGTCTAACTAATATAAGAAACGTCGGTTTCTACCTCTTCGAGATATGTCAGTCGTTTTTATTCTGGTCCTCGACTGACACCGAGTCTAGTACTTGAGGAATAGTACTTGAGGAATTACGGTTTAAGTCAGAATTTAACTTCTTTATAAAACCTATCTAATCCAATTTATATAAGAATTTTAATTAAAGTAGGTATAAAAAAGTAAAAAATTACACCGATGACCCTCAAACTTTGACATAGACATCAAGTGTAAGACACAGTTGACCTGATGTCACACACTCCAGAAATGAGTGAACGACGGAGGCTGTTATTATCAGTGTCAAAGGTACATGACCCGGGACTGGTACATGGTGAGATCCGTCGGGAAAAACTTGAAAGAAAGTAAATTAGGAGTCTTAACAGGCAAATCGAATAAACATAGTAGTGGTAAAATGTCTACTCTTTTAACTCCGGTCAATTTGCCACGTCACCTCTTCCGTTACCGTGGGGTGAGGTCATGAGAACGGACCTTTTAGGGTACCTGCCTCCTCGGACCACCCGACGTCAGGTACCCCAGCGATTCTCAGTCTGTGCTGACTTGCCGAAGTGAAAGTGAAAAGTGAAAGTGCGTAACCTCTTCCGTTACGTTGGGTGAGGTCACAAGAACGGACCTCTTAGGGACCCTACCCCCTCGGACCACCCGACGGTAGAGACCCCAGTGTGTCTCAGTCTGTGCTGACTTCGCTGAATCGTCGTCGTTTGCCACCTCATTGAACGACTGTCAGTGTCTGTCGTGTAGTACTGTCTAAACTAAGACCTAAATGGATACCCAGAAAGTCCGTTATTATGGGGTCGTTAATTGGTTATACGATCGTTTGTTAGTTTTACTTTGTTCCTTAGACCTGTTTAGAATCCTCATAACCAACACCCGAAGTCCGTACACAGACTCGTGGGTAATATCGGGTGTCTTAATTACAAAGAGAGGTTGTATTCTTGAATATTCGTTACGAAGTACATTTAAGTCTTCCGTCTTTTATAAAGGTATGTCCATATAAACGAAACACGTTTTACATGTATAAGAAAGATACAACTCTCATCTGGTTCATACCCACTGAACTTTGTGAGGACTTTACGTGTTCTCTACAAGGTTTACAGTCCTCTAGATAGGACTCAGGGAAATTATGAGTGTGTTGTCCTACATGTAGAAATAAGAAAACATTTGTACACCGGTGTGACAACCAAACAGCTCCAATCTGGAAGTGGATGACCTAAAAGAATTCTGTACTCGGGTTTCAGACAAGTAGATCTGGACTACGAACAGGTGTCAAAGTACGTTATCTAAGTGTCCACACTCACTTCCCCGACGTTCACCTCTTGGTAGGGAGACAAGTTCCGGAAGTAGACGAAGGTTTTTATAAATTCTGGTCAACATCTCCCGTCCTACCTCGAATCCCAAGTCTCTCAGGACCCATGGTTCGGACTACTGTATTAAACACTCGAAGTTGGGACCAGTTCCGTGAATGTAGGAGTCTCCGAATCAAAGGAGTACACTTATTATTTCCGTTATTGTCAGTGGTGTGGACTAACGACAGTCCTAAGGTCCTCCAGTCCAGACTCTCGTCAGTCGTATCTACGACCGTCCCTCGTCCATGAGTCTATTTTGTCAACAGCAATAATAATTTATTATTACTAGTACCACTACTATTACTACTGCCCTGAAAAAGAAAGGGAAAAAAAGGAGCGGATACGAAGGGACTGGGATTGTGAGTCCTGATTTGAAATAGTTTCTCAATTCTGTCTAGCTTTCCCCTTTTATAAAGTAGCGGCTCGGGGGTTCCAGTACCCATAAACCTACTTTGTGAATAGAGAAGTTCCGAAACGTCGACCCAGGAAACAGAGGGCCGAAAAGACTTCTGAAACACACTTACACGTTTGTAAACTCCTCATAGTTTGAGAGCCGCCCGTCACCGTCAACGTTCTTTGGACCAGGTAAAAAGATGGAAAGTGGGACAGTCTCGTACTCTGGAACCCTAAAAATATTAGGTTTAACTATGAGAGTTCCTTTAGAAAAGGTGACATCGAGGGACGGGACCTTTCTAAGTAAAAGGACACCCGTGAAGAGGTCGGGACCCACCTATCGTCGCCGACCCCGCCGTAAGGATTGGAACGGAACTGTTCCAAGCTCAGAGCGATTAAACTCAGAGGGGATAAAACGAGGGCAGGTGGACCGCGACAAACTAAATAGACGCGGACAAACGCCTAAGTGACTAGTGAAAGAATAATGAGAAGGAGGAGGTAGGTAAAGTCAAACGTCCGCGGAAAGCCCACTAAAGAATGTGGTGGGGAATGGTGGACGAGGTTTGACTGTTTAATAGGTGACTTTGACAACGAGGACTGGACCGTACCAGAGAAGGGCCCCTATATTTACTATGCCACGTCTCCCTATTACTACGGAATATTTGCATGACAACAAGGAGCACGTCGGACGGGACGAGCTTCAAGTTCGTGCGGGACGGACGAGTGACGACGGAGGCGATTCCTTCACTCCTCCCTCTTTCTTCCCTCGACCTCACCGGCTCTTTAAGTCCGCGTGGTTAATGCTCTAGTCTCTTGAGAGTCTGTCGTCAGGAAAGCCCCCCGGTCGTAGACTAAGAGGCCCCCAATTTGCAGCTCTCCCCCACCGTCTAGGGAAGAGTTTAGTCCACACACAACTTCGGGACTTCAAACCTCCGTCCCTGGACACCCGGGTTGGGGTCCTCGTCCACCAGCCGTCTTCGTTACGGGAGTCGACAAACGGGAGGGTGGAGTACCGGGAGTGGACCCCCGGGTCACCTGCGGGTGCGAACGGACGACGGAGCATACACCTACAGTCGTGGGATTCGGGGTAGGCATGCTCAATCCGGGCAATCGGGGGTCTAGGGTCGAAGAGCCGGTACTGACAAGGATAACCACGACAGTGAGAAACGACCTCCTAGGTCAGGTCTCCCAGTCACTTTGTTGTGTCTACGTTTGTCCGGACCGGAAACTTCTTGTAGGAAACGACGTGGTGGTTCAAGGGCAAATCGAGCGTCACTTGCCGTAATAATGGGTCTCTAGCTAAGGAAATCTGTTCACATCTTCGAATCAATTTTTTCTTTTTTTTTTTTTACCTTGGAACTCGGTTCTACTACCGGTCGGCGGCGGAGCAGGTCGTGTCTGAGGGGTCGTCACGACTATTCACCCCACAAGCGACGGACCCACGGTAGAGGACGACACTCGCAAGAGAGGGAAACCAACTACCCCTTTCCTCTTCTACCCTTGGGGGTGCTGAGTGGCCGAGACACGGCCCGTGAGCGGGCACAAAGGGTAAATGAGAAGCCCGGTCACGAAACTCCAACCTTAATAATTACGACTAGACACTTACTCCTTCGACTCTTCATTTCTTAAAGGGTTCACACCCTAGAACCCGGTTTGGGAAACTAACGCACGACGGGAGGGGACCCAATGACCTTTTACTGTGGGTCCTAATGGTCCACGAATAGTGCACGCTCCGCCGGACACACGACTCCGCACGTCAACGGTCGCGATGTGGCACGCACCACCTTTCACTGTTGGTCCACCGAAGCACAGCGACAATAGGGACAACGAATCTACTTGACTCGTGTCTCGTCAATTGGTTGCGGGGTTTCAGTGTGTCGCTCTCCCACCCTTTAAGATAGCGGCAGAGGGGGTTGAGGGAGACGATGGAGCTATCAATTTCGTAGTCACACTTGAGCGAACGAAAACACCCACTACAGAAACAGAGTCGTCCGTGTCGTCCACTGGGACTCCCCGAGACACCGTCGAACCCCTGGGAAAACGATGGGACATTGACTGGGTCCCCGGCGGGATCCGAAGGCTGACGCGAAGGGAAGGCAAAGGGGTGCTCCTGTGTGGAGAGTAGACAAGATGGATGGTAAAACCAGACCACACTTCAGTTGAAGAGCCTCGGTGTTTTCTCTGTAAAGTCTTCGTTCTCACGGTGTCACTGCTGTCGAGAGTGTGTGCTCGTGTCACGTGTGCCGAGAGTGTGTGCTCATGTTACGTGTGCCGAGAGTGTGTGCTCATGTCACGTGTGCCGAGAGTGTGTGCTCATGTCTCGTGTACCCGAGACTGGGGGCAAGACGAGAGTCTCGACGCCAGACACGGTACCCCCTCCCAAATGCCCGGCTGAAACGTCGTAACCTCGTGTCAGACCGCGACACTTTAGAGTCTTTGGTCCAAGTTGTAGGTAGTAGCCCCTCGATCAATTCATTTACCTCTGTTACGGTTATGAGTGATCGGTGTGTGTATTTTGGACTGTCCATCGTGATAGAGCAGTCCCAAATTCTCAGTCTTTCCGGAGGGTAAGACCAAGGTTTGTCAGTTTATTTACTAACACATACACACACAGTCAGCACAGGTTGAGAAACGCTGGGGCACCTGACATCGGGTGGTCCGAGGAGACAGGTACCTTAAAGGACCCATTCTTGTGACCTCGCCCGACGGTAAGGGAAGAGGTCCCCTAGAAGGTCTGGGTCCCTAGTTTGGACCCAGAGGACGTGACGTCCACCTAAGAAATGGTAGACTTGGTGGTCCCTTTGGGGTTTATTTATTTACGTACTTAGGTTTAACATAGTGTCCGGTCACAACGAACCCTTTCCGACCGGACTTGGACTCGGTTTCACCCGAAGGCTCAAGGAGGGGACTGGTGGTGTTGGTGTACGAAGACCCATTATGAATCCTTTCATGGGCGCACCTACTCGCACTCGACTTTGTCGCCCCGTTACCGGAACTTGAGTACCTCCGACACGCCCCTTGTAATACCTCTTGNGCACCTGACATCGGGTGGTCCGAGGAGACAGGTACCTTAAAGGACCCATTCTTGTGACCTCGCCCGACGGTAAGGGAAGAGGTCCCCTAGAAGGTCTGGGTCCCTAGTTTGGACCCAGAGGACGTGACGTCCACCTAAGAAATGGTAGACTTGGTGGTCCCTTGGGGTTTATTTATTTACGTACTTAGGTTTAACATAGTGTCCGGTCACAACGAACCCTTTCTGACCGGACTTGGACTCGGTTTCACCCGAAGGCTCAAGGAGGGGACTGGTGGTGTTGGTGTACGAAGACCTATTATGAATCCTTTCATGGGCGCACCTACTCGCACTCGACTTTGTCGCCCCGTTACCGGAACTTGAGTACCTCCGACACACCCCTTGTAATACCTCTTGCCTCTGGAGAGGGGTCCCCCCTACCGTCGAGGAGGGGGTAGGAGGGGGTAGGAAGGGGTAGGAGGGGGT
>SJYO01045292.1:60937034-61042219 GCA_006410555.1 Capra ibex
AGGGGTAGGAGGGGGTAGGAAGGGGTAGGAGGGGGTAGGAGGGGTAGGAAGGGGTAGGAAGGGGTAGGAGGGGGTAGGAGGGGTAGGAAGAGGTAGGAGGCTCTCTCACCTTCCTGGTAAAGGACCCGTCTCCACCGGCGGACCTATGTCCATCTACTGGGTGAGAAGTCCACACGCGACTGAGCCCTTGTGCCGACCCCACACCTCGATTCACATTCTCTTCGTTCAAATATCTTGTATCGACGTCAGAGTCAATTGGACACACACACACACACACACACACACACACGCGCTCCTACACTTACACACACACAAGTGTGGTTTTGAGAATCGTCGCCAATGAAGGCCCTGTTGTTTCTTCACACTTTAACTGAAAGATAAAATTTATACAGGCGTCACAAACACAAAAAATATCCTTTATAAAGAAACCATCAATTTCTTTCCCGAATGGGGACGTCGCGTAGTCATTTCTTGGGCGGATGTCACGTCCTCTGCATCCACACGAGGGACCCAACCCTTCTACGGGACCTCTTCTTATGGCGAGGCCATAAGAACGTACCTCTTAGGGTACCTCTCCTCGGACGGCCCGATGTCAGGTGCCCCAGCGTTCTCAGCCTGTGCTGACTTCACTGACTCGTGCGTTAATTCCTTTTACTCTCTTTCTATCTTTCCTTCTGCTCTCTCTTTTCTTCCTCTTCTGCTTGTATTAATGTAGGGGTGGTTTAGGCAGACCTTTATCATTCTCGTCTTCGCTGACGCCGTCACCGTAATCAGCGACCATAAATAATTCACTAAAAGAGACACACGGTCCGAGAGGGTTCGTGTAATGAACTTAACTCGGTAAAGTAGGAGTGTCATTGGGCCCTACTCCCGATTAGTGGTACGGAACAAACGTATACTCCTTTGTCCGGAACTCTCAAATTCATTGAACGGACTCCAGTGCTTTGTCACTACCCTGGAGGTAAATTTTAATTTGGAAACGTAAATTTTAACTTGGAGATTACTAGCTTCTATTTTTGAGAAAAAACACACTTTGTTTTGTTTCGTTTTTGTCCTTGAGACACTTTCGGGGTTGGGCCCCGGGGACCGACGTAGGCCGTCCTCGGACGGACGGGCGGGGGGTAGGTGGGGAGTTCGAGGATCCCCGGACATTTTTACAAAATTAAAGAGAATTTAGTCTTACTCTTTTACTTGAAAATTCCAGTTGTTCTTACAACAACGACAACAAAAAAAAGAGTGTAGTCTTTTTTCTTTTAAAAATCTTTTTTTTATATTTAAAAGTATTTTTACATAATTTTGAACGAATTCCATCTTTTTCAAATTTACACCTTTGTAACTTTCGTTATAGGTCTTATCCGAAGAAAAACAAGAACCAAAAAAAAAAAAAAAAACTTCGACCTCGTATCAACTAACGGTTACAACATAACAAGTCAACGAGTCAACACGGACTGCGAAACCTGGGGTACCGGACGTCGCGTGGTCAGAAGGGACAGGAAACGGCAGAGGGCCTCAAACGAGTCTGAGCACAGTCTTAACTATGATAATACCCCCCTTCTCAGGGACTTCCGTCTACACGACTCCCGAGGTGTCTTCAGGTGTTGGTCGGACGGGACTGCACGTGGTGGGTGGGTGCACATTTGGCGTGGTTTCCGCGTAGTCAGTCGTTGAAGTCTCAGTAGGGCTCGAGAGGGGTGTCAGTCTTTTCCGGAGAAACGGCTCCTGACCCACGGGTGTCTCTCGGTGGGGCAGGTGAGAAGGACCTTGGGGGGTGAGTCTCGGCTCTTTCTCTCTAGTTCGACGTTGCTAAATTTCACAATGTATTTGTCACTGTCCTACGACCGTCCGTGAGCTCGAAGAAAAAATCGTCTTTTTTTCACACACCTCTTTGGATGAAGAATAGTAGACTAAAGAAATAAAAAAATTCACGGTTACTGGAAAGAAAATTAAATAAAAATTTGAAAAACGTAACATGCCCCGTATCGACTACTTGTCCCAACACTACCAGAGTCCACCTACCACTTCCCAGACGACGACGACGATTCAGCGAAGTCAAAACAGGCTGAGACACGCCGGGGTATCTGCCGTCGGGTGGTCCGAGGGGGTAGGGACCCTAAGAGGTCCGTTCTTGTGACCTCACCCAACGGTAACGGAAGAGGTTACGTACTTTCACTTTTCACTTTCCCTTCAGTGACTCAGTACAGGTTGAGAGTCCCTGGGGTACCTGACATCGGGTGGTCCGAGGAGGCAGGTACCCTAAAAGGTCCGTTCTCATGACCTCGCCCCACGGTAACGGAAGAGGCCCACGACGAAAATTCTACCTTTGGGTCCGACGGTGCATCGAGACTCATCTCGAGAGACACGGGACGACCGTCTGGAACAGCCAATAGGTAGAATTTTCGTCGTCACACTCGGACAGCTAGGGTCTGAGGGACGGGGGTAGGAAGGGAGGCCGTGGCACTCAAGTCAGAGATTCAGACACTCAGACGAAGACAAGATTCATTCAAGTACGCATAGCAAAGAAAAATCTCGGGTGTGTATTCCCCACAGTATGCTACGTAGAGGAAGAGGCAGGCTGGAAGAGTCACGCTGTCGGAGACCCAGATAGGCACAACGACGTTTGCCGTAACGAAGCAAGAAACATCACCGACTCATTAGGAGGTGACAAATGTATACATGGCGTATAGGTGGGAGACGACTACCTGTAGATCCGACGAAGGTCCAGGACCGACGCCATTTGTCACGACGTCACCTGTGACGCCACGTACTTAGGAAAACCTGGTTCAAAAGAAATTTATCACTATCATCAAATGCCATCTAAGGACAAGTACGTTTCGATATATCGTTTCCTATAAGTGTCTGGAGAAGACCTTTTGACAGAACGGTAAGAAGTACTCTTGTGTCCTATTGAAAGTTTATTTCCACACTACCCGTGACTAGACACGTAAAGAGGGAGGGATTGAGGGGGTCATCTTGAGACTTCGTGATCAAGTGTAAACCCCCCCTCATTAAATATATTATCAGTCCTTACAAAAGTAAAGTTTCCTGTCTTTCGGGTTGAGTTTAACCGTAGTTGGTTCTGAAGTGACCCAGAACATTGACTCGCTATACCTCCATTTAAACCAGGTAATACCGACCTAAGTCCTCAGTTTAACGAAAGGAGAGACGGCCGAAGTAAGAATTTTTCAAGAGAGAAGAACCTCCACCAGAGGAACCGAGTCTTGGTCGTCCTTTCCTTTCCGACGAAACGTTTCTACGGGTACTTTAGAGCGTTGATAGTAAACAGTCTCAACCGACTCTTCGGGCAGAGACCTGGTGAGGGGCACCCCTTCCCCTCACCGCGTGAGACTTCAAGTCCGTCTGCACCCGGTGCGTGGGGAGTCCACCGGCCCCGCCCGACTGAAAGAGACTCAGTGTCTTGTCTTTCGTCCTCACCGCACCTAAGAGGCGGTTTCCTTTTAGGTTTGGTGCCACAACAGTCAGTTTCGTTCTCGTCTCCTGTTGCCCTTTTTGTTTTTTCCCCTGGTCACGTATACATTAACCATCCTTCCTCGTATTTTGAAGTCAAAGGTAAATCAACGTCTCAAAACGTCGTAGACCGTTTGTCGGGTTTTTCGAATTCTTTTTGAAAATTTTGTGCAAAAGCTTACCGATGTGTAAATCGGTCGTCCCTTATGATCGACTTTCAAACAGTAGTAAAGGAACGGGTACGGAACTTTTACATACGTCTTAAGATGGAGAACCGAGAGAGACTTCTTTGTCCTGTTGACCCTCAGACCTAGTCAGGAACTTCTTTCGACCAAGGACCTAAGGAAGACAACGACGTGGACCTACGTACTAATTGTTGGTCTCGTTTCTCCCTGGTGGATCGTGAGAAGTCAGTCTCTTCCGTCACCGTGGGGTGAGGTCACGAGAACGGACCCTTTAGGGTACCTACCTCCTCGGACCACCCGATGTCAGGTACCCCAGCGCTTCTCAGTCTATGCTGACTCGCTGAAGGGAAAGTGAAAAGTGAAAGTACGTAACCTCTTCCGTTACCGTTGGGTGAGGTCACAAGAACGGACCTCTTAGGGTCCCTACCCCCTCGGACCACCCGACGGTAGATACCCCGACGTGTCTCAGCCTGTGCTGACTTCACTGAATCGTCGTCGTCGTCGTCGTGAGAAGTCGCGGACTTGACTCGACCGACGTAGGACTGCCTTAGGTGTCGTTTTTCACAAACTTAACATTAATTGGTCAGTCACTCTTTTTGACCCGGAATATAGTAGTCATTTTGTACCATGATCCGAAGTGTGTGTGTATGTGTGTCTATTTAAACTATCTCTCTATAAAGGATATCGGAAGTAAAGAAAACTTTCGGTGATCTAAACCCTATGGTGATTCTTAAATTAGTTGCTTGATTAACCTGAAAAAACGTTAAAGTACGGTTACTTGCGACGATTGGAATCACCAACGTGAAGTGTGAACTCTAGACTTTTCATGGACCTTATTTCGTACAGTCTTGTTTTGACGAGACAATAAAACTGTAGACTTCCCGTTATGACCCACAGGATTCTTACTCAGGTCGGACCGAAATATTATAGGACGCCAAGGAAACAGACTTTCCTACTAAATTGAGTTTCCTAAAGGACTCACGGATAATATCTCTCCTGTAACACGCTTCGACCTGTGATCGTTTTGGACCACGTCTTCCTCAAGGTCCGTGTCTAGTCCGTGCTCAGAACCGGAATGTAACGAAGGTCAGATCATACTCCTGGGCTTTGAATGTCCTTACATCATTTATGCCGTTCCTCGGGTTTAGTACTCTACCAAGCGTGGCTATAGTAGTTTATGAGTAAAGTTATACGGACGACACACTGTCCGAACCAGGTCCCATGACTCTTTTAGTGTTTCTTGCTTTGAGTGTTCTAGGGACGAGAACACCTCAAATATAAGATCGCCTCCCTTCGTCTGTTGTCCGTTAATCTATTTAATACTTGATACAGTTTAATAATTTACGACACGTTCTTTTTCTTCGTCTCAGTCCCGTAGTGGTCCCCACTTCCTCCCATGCGACAGTACTTCTTATAAGTCCGTTCCAAAGAAAAATAAAAGGTTTAATACTTTCATACTATTGTATAAATGTCCTCTCAACCTTTTATATCTTGTTTAAATGTATGTCAAGACCAGATATAATGTTAAAAAATCTCATCTATTTAATTTTTAAAATCAACCTCAAAGTTATAGTTTGAGAGTTTTTAATTATCTTACTTATCTGTCTTTTCATAATTATCTTCCTATGGCATCTGGACTTTTCGTGAGACTCTGTTAAATTGTGCTAATTCTGAATTTATTAAAAGTGTGTTGTCATCCTATATTAGAGATAAGTTTAAGAGTCCCTTCCAGAGAAATTTGTCGATCGTAGACTCGTCTCTTTTTTCGCTTAGGTCCCTTTCACACATTTCGTTAAAGTTTAGGGTGAGAGGAGGAAGTGGGGTGGGGTGGGGGCACTAATCATTTGTGAGTTATTTACAAGAACAATAGCAATAGCAATTATCTTGTCCTCGGGACCCAGACTCTACTCTTATCTCGACGTTAATCGAACTGATGTCTTCGAACACCTCCTTCCTACACCGGAAACTTTCTCTTTCCACCCTACTTTCCAGAGGTACCTGTGATTCTGCTCCCCTGTGAGGTCCCGTCTCAGCACCCACAAATCGGGGGACGTCTGCACACGAGGAACAAACCACGAAACAAAATCGAATCGAATAGTGTCGGACTTGACCCCCGATGCCACTTGTTTTACTATTGTAGATAGTCGTGTCTTCGGTGGGTCGTTCGTAAACGGACCCGACAAGGAGGTCTCGGGCGGGTGGAGCGGGGACTAACGTTATGGTCAAACGTCGAAACGTCGGGTAACACGATCGAGCCCCTGGTCTTATCGTCGTAAACCCTAGCAATATACGGTATGACTTTCGCGAGAGCGGTGTGGGGAGGTGACCAATTTGGTAAGGTCCCACAGAACAACGGTAAAATTAGGAGTAAAGGACCATGTGTTCCCTCCAAGTCGCCGAAAATAATCTACACACACGGACGAAGGGTCTTGATGAGACCGAGGCCAGATGCTGGTCTAAGGGTAGTTCCCCCGTAAGACCCTTCAAAGAGGACTCCTCCCCTCTTCATCCCCTCTATTAAATTCTTTTACACTCTGATACCACAGTACCTCTACCCTTCTTCCCCGATATACTCCCGATCTGGATTCTCGGGGAGAGACGGGACCCCAACTCGTGGAGGGATGTAGCCCCCGACCTCAGGGAGGACAGGGACGAAGAAGGGTCCTGGTCCACGGACAGAGACTCCGGACCGAGAAGTAGACGGTCCTAAGAAGAAAAGTCCGTTTTGGACGAAGTGGTCAGTGGAAGGGTCTCGACAACAAATCCGCAAGTCAGCATAGCCTGAGAAACGTTGGGGTGCCTGACATCGGGTGGTCCGAGGAGACAGGTACCCTAAGAGGTCCGTTCTGAGGACCTCACCCAACGATACGGGAAGACGTCTCCTAAAAGGACTGGCGACTGACGATTCGGGAAGTTAAGGACTGCTCCCTTGTTCGGATCCAGTACCTCCGACACTGGTCCTCGTATTTACCCCACCTCCCACCCTTCCCCCTAAGGACCGTTCCTTCTCTTCCACGGCTTCACCTTCTCCTCCGGTCCCGGTCCAGTGTCTTCCGTCACTACGGAGCGATCTTTTACGGTAAACGACGGTCCAAGTTAGTCCTGTTATTTACCAAGAGCTCGGGTCCACACTGGGGTGGTCGGGATGACCGGTAGTCGTAAAAGGACCGCAGTTGGAGTAGGGTCTTTTATCGTTGAGCGGGACGCGAGTAGGGCAGAGACACGACAAGTGTGGAGCCTTTCCACGCACCTCAGGGGTGCGCAGTGAGGGTCTAAGCAGTGGGCGTCTTCTGTCGAGTCTGCACAACCCGGCGAAAGTAGAGAGGGATATTTAGTTAGGAGAGAGGGGAATTAGTAAGCCGAACGAGAGGAGACTTGAGCGAGGTTAAACAGATGTAGAACGACCCTGGTTGAACAGAATTCCCACTTGTGCGGCAAGTGTGCGCCGCCCGCGAGGAGGCGTCTGAGGGAGGCGGCGCGTCTCTTTGGGCACGTCCCGGGACCGCCACTCGTCTCGACTGCTACCGGGCAGAGGTCAAAGGTTTCCCCGGTAAAGAAAGACGCCGTCTCGTCTGGCTAGCGATAAAAATCGCAGAACTACCAAGTCCGACGCCGTAGGCTTTCCAACACCAGCGTAGTCCATAAGGTCCTTCGGTGTACCGACCACTCCAAGCCGTGCAGCGACCTCCTCGTTAGCGGGGGCCGGGGCTCCGGAGCCATCTCCCCTTCCTCCCCGCTCGGGGGGCGGGTCGCGGGGTGGACAGGCGCGGTGCCGGGTGCGCGTCGGAAGCGCGGTCGCGGGAGACGACGTCCCGCGGGTCCTCGCGAGGCCTGTCCTTCCCAGGGGTGGCGTGGGCCTCCCAGGGGTGGCGCGGGCTCGGAGGCCGACGTTCGGTCACTCTACAATGGGAAGGGTAAAATTTCTGGTCCCTTGACTCCCTGTCTCTTCGCTTATGCACCGAGTGTCTTTAGTGCCTACCCTTTCTTGATGTCATCAGTCCTGTCGCAAGACTCACCTTAAACGATCCCGGGGCCCTGACGTCAATACTTACCGTCCGTCCATTAACACTTACCGTCCCTTCGTCCCTCGACCTCAATGTATCCCCACCTACCCCCGGAACCGCCTGGGGACGACGAGTCAGGTCTCGCCCCTCGTCTCCAGGTCGAGACGGGTCTCTGCCACGGTCCGTCCATTACAGTCTTGAAGCCATAAGTCCTCTGTGCGGTATAAGTGTGACTACGTGCACTCCAAAAAGATTAAAGTTTTGTTAAACACCCAGTTTACGTCGTCCAAACTCCCGATCTACAGTCCGGGTGGAAGGCGTTGAATATTGGGGACTAAAGGTGTTTCGAGAGGAAAGACAATAGATTCACAGTCTCTTGGGACTCTGTAGTGACGCCCGAAACAGGAGGGAAACGTCTCTCTGGTGACCCTACCTCCCTTCAAACGTTTAGATTCTTTTCAACCTTTCTGCTAAGTCTGCGTTTTAGTGTCAAAGAGAGGGGAGTTATCATGTCGGAACAAAAGTGAAACCCTCTTTGGAGAGGAAGAATTCCTAGTCTTTCGACTCCGAGTCCACTCCCGAGACGACTGCCGACTAGCGTCCCCGAGTCGACAGTGTCAGACCAAGAAAGTTTCGTGCTAGGAGAGTAGGACGGGAGTCGACCAGAGGACTTCTGAGACATCCGACTTTCGGAGACCGAACACTAACCTCGTGTACGAAACTCATCGAAAGTTCAATGTCTCGACACACATACGAGTCGGTAGGTGCTCCAGAGTGGACCGTGGATGGTGCTAAGTCTGACTCTTTACCCTTTGTGACTCTGCGTCCTTCGTTCTAGTCTGAAATTTTGTCAACCGTTTCCCCGGGGACTTAAACCGGTCGCCTGAATAAAACAAACGGTGGGGGGGGGGCGGTGTTTTACGATGTGTGATTATTGTTATCACAATTATTATTATTTGTGATAACGGTTGTACATTACTAGTCCTCTAGAACGTATTTTTAGGTTTAAGGGTGAAAAAAAAAAAAGAAACGTTTTAGGTTTTTAGACAGTGGAACCACGGACGATTCTAGTAGATCTCGACCCAACACCGGTGGGGGAAGGGTACCCCGGCGTGAGTCGTTCTGAAGGGTCAAGGGTGGATAAAGACAACAGAGGGACTCCGGTTTATAGTCATCGATAAATAGTAGCACTAAAACAGTAAGAAAAGTATTTCTTTTACTCTACAGAGGGTATCGCTACAAAGAATTTTCACTCTTTTGTCCGACTCTCTCGAACGTTCTTTTTACTCAGAGAGAGAAACACCTCCACTTCTGACAAGATTGTACATATAATTTACTCCGTCACAATCAAAGAACCAGGGACAAGGTGTAAACTTAAACGGTGGGACAAAGTCTCTGATGGGTTATATCAGAGTCGTCCATTTCTTAGACGGACGTTATGACGTCTACGTTCTCGACCCCCAAACGAGGGACCCGACCCTTCTACGGGACCTCCTTCTCTACCGTTGGGTGAGGTCATAAGAACGGACCTTTTAAGGTGCCTGTCTCCTCGGGCTGTCCGACGTCAGGCACCCCACCGTCTCTCAGTCTGTGCTGGCTCGTGTGCCGAGGACTATGTCGGCTCACGTCCAATCAGATCTTCCACCTGATACGGCACGTCGGACTTAGGGGCGGTACGCCACTTAGTCGACTAAGTAACGCTCGGCCCAGTCTTACTCTCGACGTCGGACACCTCGGGGACCGAGGGACCGTTCACCCGGGCAAAGGTCGTCCCTCTGCGACTACGAACTTCCTCTAGACGAAACAGGAAGGAAAGTCCCGGAAAAAAGAGTCCTAAAAACATCTTACGGTTAAAAAGGGAAGAGGTAACCGGGTTCTGACGGTCCATTTGTGTCTCAGATAAACTTTACGACACTTAAGGGGGTATTTTAGACCACAGGAGTAGGTAGGTAAAGTCAGGGAGGGAGACCGAAAAATTTGTGTCCTTGTGAGAACTCGTCAAATCGGTCATTCCTCTTTATTTTAAGCACTTCGAATTTAGGGATTTTTTCCTTCGCTCACCACGGCAACGAAAAAGGAGGACGTCAAGTTTCCCGACTTTTACCCTACGAGTGGGCAAAGACGAAGCAAAACATAATCTAAACATTGACTTGGCATTAGTCGTTTATTTTGAGCGACGATATGCCTAGTCTAGTAACAAGGAGTAGGAACTTAACTGTTTGAAACCCTATACGATACCCGACTGTTGAACACTGAGTACGAAATGTCTCTCATCGGTCTTAGGATCTTTAAGGATTTCCTGTGGAATACCTACTAGACGATGAATCCAATGCTTGAGTTCCGAAGAGTCCTGTTTAACGAATATACCCACTTCGTTCGGATCACTTCTGAGAATGACTAGTTTCTTCCATGGATGTGGGTAGGAGTCGAGTAATGCCTGTACCTCCTTACATACAGGTAATAATCGTCTAAACGTTTAACAAGTTTTCTTCGGTTGTCGACTATAAAACCACTTTAGAAGACTAAAGGGACCCGCTTATTGATTAAGTATAAAACAAAAATTTATGAGACCTGGTTTATTCATACTGAGGTCTGATCTAGACCGAGTTTCAGTGGTCAGGCTATGGAGGTTAGGACCAAGGTTCAGAAGTAAAAACTTTTTCCTTTGACTCCTAGACGATTCACTATGAGTTTCCTGTCAATTCCTTTCTCTCGACCACAAGGGTGGGTGTCACGAATCCTTCGACCAGACTCTATTTTGTTCTTTTGATAAAGGGAGAGTTTATTTCTCGTCACTCCAGAGAGTCGAAAACGGGGTACTGAGGAAGAGTCCCCTTATTATCGGGTAGTCAGTCTTATTAGGTCGAATCGAGTAAAAGGTACTCCCTTGTCTCAAATTTGAAAAAGGTAAAAACACCCCTCCTTTCAGAAAACACTACTATGACCCTCGTTCATTAATGATTCCCAGTCATTTATAAAAATCCTACTTGTCTTTCTCCTTACTAATTCTTGGGTGTCGGTGCATACGAACCTCTGCCATCAAAGCTCCAAACTCGTGACGGAAACCTCCTCAGTGAGGGTGTAGATAAAGTCCAAGACGTCACTACGTTTTGCGGGGACATCTCGATGACGGATTCTCTGTCAACCAACTGAAACAAAACAAAAGGAGATACAGTCCCGAACCGTTTGACATCGAGTACCTGGTTTGACAAAGTCGTTTATTTCAAATTAACCCTGAGTCTGTTTGGGCAAGCGAATGCATACTGGCTACGGGCGAAGACACGACGTTGTCGTCTCAACTCAGTAACGTTGTCTTTGTAATACTGGGCGTTTCAGACTTCACAAATGATTGACCAGGAAGTGCCTTTTTCAAACGGCTGGTGACGGTCTGTAGTATCTGGGAATCACGTGGGTGACTGAGTAAGATTCTGTGTGAATTACAGACTCATGCTTCCTGATTCTTTTACTATAACCCAGAGGTCTTAGTCTTCGAGTTTACTAATATTTCCTTTATAAGCTAGGTCTGATCCTCTTTCGACGACATTTGGTCTTCCGGAAGAAAAAGAAGGGCTCCACTGACGTAGACGAGTCGGGGTCCCTAGTAGTGGGTCGCCCTTTCGTCCAGGTCAGAACGGTTAGGAACCTGAAAAGTCCTTGTAGGTATTTTGATCTAAAAAGGACACTTTAGAGGTAAAAATTTTATCACCGTTAATGTAAAAATTTTTACTTGTCTGTGAGAGATCCATTGCCACCCCCGGTGGAGAATCATTGTAGATAACACCAGTAGCCCGAGGGACCACCGAGTCTACCATTTCTTAGACGGACGTTCCGTCCTCTGGGCCCAAGCTAGGGACCCACCCTTTCTAGGGGACCTCTTCCCTTACCGATGGGTGCGGTCATAAGAACAGACCTCTTAGGGTACCTGTCTCCTCGGACCTCCCGAACTCTGGTACACCAACGTTTCTCAGTCTGTGCTGACTCACTGATTGTGTGTGTGTGTGTGCGTGCGTGCGTGTGTGTGTGTGTGTGTGCGTGTGTGCGTGCGTACGTGTCACCAGTAGACCCTTACTAGACTAGAAAGAGTAAAGACTGGTCGGGTGTCTTTTTGTCTGACTACCTTTTCTCTCTAAAAACACTGTTTCATCATTAATCTTCCTCCGACGGTTCCCGAGTAATGTCCAGAGTAAATTTACGGTCGTGGAAAACACAAACGGAAGTTTGTCGTGGTTTGTGGATTTAGTGGCATCATTTGTGTCTATTTTTCTCTGTCTTTCCAATTTTCATATGAGCAGTAGAACACCCCAAAAAAAAAAAAGAAGGATTTGCACAAACTCTCGTTATAACAAAGCATTTTTGTTATACTGGGGTAAAGATTTCGTTATAAGTGCGACTCGATCAGTCGACAATTTATATGGGTCGTCAAACGCAATACTACTTCGATTCGGTCTTAAAGTTAATAAAAGACCTGTGTAAATTTTAATATTATGAAATGACCCAATCACAATATCAAGTAGGTTTAATGAGTGTTTGATAGTATAGTTAGAGAACGTTGTCGATTGCGGAATGTCTAGGCACTTCAACCCTCTTTATTCCCAGGTCGGTCCCATTGCTGGAAGTACGACTACCGCGCCAAATTGTCCAGGTGCGGCGATTCTCACGCTTACCGATTGCCAGTTTTCGTTCAAACACGACGGACACTATGAAACCGATTTGCTTTATTCTTCCCTTGTAGTTGGTGAGAAAAAGGAATAAAGGTCCGTTTATGGGGACAAGTCAAGTCAAGTCAGCGAGTCAGCACAGGCTGAGAAAAACTGGGGTACTTAGTGTCGTGCGGTCCGGAGGGACAGGTAGTGGTAGAGGATCTCAAGTGAGTCTGAGTGCAGGTAGCTCAGCCACTACGGTAGGTCGGTAGAGTAGGAGCCAGCAGGGGAAAAGAAGGACGGGGATTAGGGAGGGTTGTAGTCTCAGAAAAGGTTACTCAGTTGAGGTGTACTCCACCGGTTTCATGACCTCAAAGTCGAAATCGTAGTCAGGAAGGTTTCTTTAGGGTCCCGACTAGAGGAAGTCTTACCTGACCAACCTAGAGGAACGTCAGGTTCCCTGAGAGTTCTCAGAAGAGGTTGTGGTATAAAGTTTTGGTAGTTAAGAAGCCGTGAGTCGGAAGAAGTGTCAGGTTTAGAGTGTAGGTATGTACTGGTGTCCTTTTTGGTATCGGAACTGATCTGCCTGGAAACAACCTTTTCATTACAGAGACGAAAACTTATACGACAGATCCAACCAGTATTGAAAGGGAGGTTCCTCATTCGTAGAAAATTAATGATTGTAAAGGTCGTCAGGTAACGTGGGGTGAAGGAAAGGTAACAATGGAGAAGACGGTTCACTGAAATCTTCGAGCAGGGGTTCACGGGTTACAACGGTAACGATAAAAGAGAGAAGCGGTTCTGGGACGACGGACGTGGGAGACTTTAGAGTCGTAAACGTGAGACCACTACGTGGAACAAGATCTGGTCACCACGTTCGAGTTAAGTAGGTCTGGTCCAGGACAATTAGCCGTTCATAAAAATTTATCATGATGGTCGTCAACGAATTTTAAATGTGGAAGGATTTCTGCCGACCGACGAGACTCGGAGAGTATTAGTTGTCCTGAAAAAAACACTGGAAGCGTTTCAGGTCTTGTGGTGCACGAGTCCCACAGACTCAATTTCGGATTGACCCGTGGGTTTCCGGGACAGTGACCGGGACACAAGACTCCCTGTTCCCTGTGCCCCAGTGAAAGTTTGTCGTTGGACCCTCGTCCCAGAGAATCCGAGTGAGACTTACGATTGACCGTACCACTATTCTAAGAGGTTTGTGGAGGTCAGTCGGTCGCACAGACCTCTCGATTATGTTCTGTTTGTGTTCGTTTGAGCATCTTGTTCCAGTCTAGGGTTATTTATTTAGGTAACCTCACCTAGAAGGATCCTCCGCGTCACCATTTCTCAGACGGACGGATACCTCCTCTACATTTTCCAAGTCCAAGTCAGGGAACCAACCCTTCTAGGAGACCTCCTCCCACACCGTTGGGTGACGTCATAAGACCGGACCTTTTAGGGTACTGTCTCTTCGGACCGACCGATGTATCAGGTACCCCACCGTTTCTCGTGAGTGTGGATGTCTCTGAAGAATGAAAAAGGCCGACAGTAACATAGCTGTTTTACTTCATATCCTTTTGTTTTTGCTAGGTAAAGATGAGTCATCAGACGGGAATTATAGATCTCCACACGATATCTCTTCGGTGATCGGTGGGTATCACTAAATTTACATTTGAGTTTAGTTAATTTTACTTTATTTTACTTCTTACGGAAAGAAGTAACCTTGTACGGCATAAAACTTAAGAGTCCTAGACAAACTCGGATCACCGGTGGTATGACCGGTCTAGTCCGTGAAGTGTAAAGATAGAAACGTCTTTCAAAAAAAGTTGTCGTCACTACGTCTCTAAAAACAATAAGCGTTAGAAATACAAGACACGAACGGAATACAGATAAACAGATAGTCCACAATACTATCGAAGACCGTCCCGAGGGAGCTCCTACTTTACCCATGGTGACCACCGTGCGTTCTACCGAAATTGTAGTCACTCGAAGGAAAAGAGGAATGAAGATTTTCAATCCACGAATAAAGTTCCACTTAACTTTTTATCTTCTCAACACGACTCACTTTTTTCAGGTAGAGTTTTCGAACGACGAAGAGTACGAGTCAACGATTCAGCACAGACTGAGAAACGCCGGGGTGCCTGACGTCGGGCGGTCCGAGGGGACACGAACCCTAAGAGGTCCGTTCTTACGACCCCACCCGACGGTAAAGGGGGAGGTCTCCTAGAAGGGGTGGGTCCCTAGCTCGGGGTGGAACACGTAGAGGACGCGACCGTCTGCCTAAGAAGTGGTGCCGCGGTGGACCCTGCAGGTGAGTTTTAGAATGGAGGAGGTCAATGTACTCTGAGGCCATTACTGTTTTAATATCTCTACCCTTCGTCCAATCCTCGACTGTCCACCGACAGCGAGATTCTCCCATCGTGTTCTACAGGAACACTGCCTTGTGAAGAGACAAAAATCACCGCCACCGTACTGACACGGCGGCGCGCACACCACTTTGGCCACGGTAAACTCAGCCAGCCACTTAGTGACGTCAGATCAAACCGTGCTGCAATAGTGACCCTGTGGCCCACTTCTCACGTACCCTAGAGACGCATAATAAAGCATGTTGACGCACACTTAGATGTGAATGTGGTCTTTTTCGACTTCATACATCTGTGTATGCTGGTCATGTAGCTTAGGGCCGATAAACTTATATTAGAGGATCCTAGTGCGATTTCATTGTTTATGTCACAGTCAAGTGTCCCCTTTTGCCGTTTCTTACCACCTCTGCCACACTCAGCGCCGCCACCGGGTCCTCTCCGGCTTCGAGCCGTTTGACTCCTGCGACGTTAATTCTTGGATCCGAGACCTTACTCTGTCTCGACCCTACTTTAGTGTATCCGACCGACGTGTCGGGACTCGCTCACTGCAGAGACTCTGAGCCAGAGGAGTAACTGTCCTATCCCTGTTCTCGTCGTGACAAGAGCACCACGACGACCCTTGACGGGACACTTCTACATACATCTTATGAGGTTCGGTGTGACTCTTGGCTCCTGCACCGACAAGCGTGCCGTGTGCACGCATTCTCAACCGCTGCCAGCTAATAAGGACTCTACCGAATTAAGTCCCGACCGTTTGACACATTTCCCGGTCTCCCACAAAAACGGAAACGTTCGGTATGTCAAAGACAACGTTGATGAGTCGAGACGGTTGCATCGTACTTTCGTAGGAATTCATTTACTTACCCCCACCGCACCAAGGTTATATTAAAATAAATGTTTTAGTCCACCGTTCAGTCTACACCGGACGTCCCGTATCTAACGGTTAGGGACCAACTTTGTTGGAAGAAGGGAACTTGAGACTCCCCTCTCCCTCCAGTGACGTCAGTCTGAGTGAGACAAAAGGAAAGAGAAGCGAGAGTGGTGACGGATGCGAATCCCTGGGAAGATAGTGACACGGTTGGACTCCAGTTCAGTCTCGCCCGAACGCTTAACAGGACGTCACACGGTGAGATAACTACCCGCGAGTAGCGTCCGGGGGACCCAGAACACGTATCATCCGAGCGTCATTTATAGCCCTCTAACGAGCTAACTGGGTAATTGCTCCTCTCGACTCAGGACTACTTTCAGTCGTCTCTACCCTTCCGGTCCGGGGTCCACGGGACCCACGTCTCCCCAACGATCGCAGGTGTGTCAGGAGTGTAGCTGGACAGCGGCACGGGCGACGTCTCGTAGAATAATCTCTGACGCAGTAAATTAGTAAGTCGAGAAGTGCCGTGCCGACACCGTTGGAGAACGTCGACACGAACTTTCGATTCCTCTGACCCTTTAGCCTCTGTGGGTCCTCAAAAGGGTTTCAGCGTACCAAATAATTAACCGTCTTTCCTGGGCGACCAGGGTTAAGGTTTGAGTCCAGAGAGAGACACTGTGGTGTTGACGACGATTTTTCTGCAAATTGTTTACCCTCTCGCCGGACCAACGATGGGGTCACTATAACGTCGCATTTGAAGCTCCCTCTCCCTTACGCAAATTTAAGGAAGTTGGACTTGCAATAAACCTTGCATTTACTTTTTAAGGTAATGTCGTCATAAACACTAGAATAAAGTAAACATAGTCTAATGTGCGTTTTCATGTTTTAATATTATATATCATCTGTCATATGCGTATATCTTATTTGTATGTACCTACTATTTCACATGCGTGTGTAGTCGCGTGCACATTGGAGCTTCTTCCGCGTTTGTCCTCGAACTTTGTGCGCCGAGGGGCTTACCCAAATTGGAAGGGTAAATGAAGCCAGTCGGGCGTTTCGTAAGTATTTAAACTTACTCGTCGGAAGTCTATCCGTCTTCGAGAACGCAATAATGTCAAAGGTAAGCAGGAGGCACCGAAAGGTCCAGATGGGTAGAGTCTCCGTTTGTTGGGTGGACAAGAAGGAGTTTGACCCTTACCGGGAGGACCGCTACGAGGCCCTTCCCCGTCGGCCCTGGACAGGGAGGTAGAGGGGCGTGTCGCGCGTCGACCTCTTCCGCCGGGTCGCCTGGTCCAGGTGCGTCTACGTCGACCCGGGTGGACCTGAGAAGAAACAGAGAGAGGGGCGGAGGTGGGTCGGGGGACTTAAAGGTAGGAGGAAGGTGTCGTCCACTCGGTAGAGGGGTGAAGTGGTACCGAGAACTCTGAAGGGTCGAACAAGGAAGTCGGGTCGAAGAGACGGAGAAGGGTGTCGGCAAAGAGGATTGAACGACCGAGTCTTCCTTTTTTTATGTAGAGACGTCTACTCGGCTGTGGGGGTGGACGAAGGCGCACGAGGACAGACAGAGGAGACGCAAGTGAGAGTGACTGGACGTCGTCAAAGGGAAGAGGGAGACGCATAGCCGAGTGTGCGGGAGGGAGATTTGCCTGTGTGTGTGCGCGTCCCGGCGGGACGGGTTCGGAGGGGAAACCGTCGAGGAACGAGGTCGACGGAAAAAGAACAGAAGTTGGACGTTGGAAGAGACTTCGCTCGGTACAAGAGGAGGGAAGAGCGACGTTCAGTAGAAAATGAAGAAGGAACGTCTACTCTACCTTCTCCACAAACGTACGACCGTGATGTCCGTCTGTGTGTGTGTGTGTGTGTGTCTGAGGGTCGAATCGATGTCTCTTCGGGGCGCCGGTACCCTCCAAGTCACTGTCCTGGTTCCAAACCCAGAGTCTGAGAGGTATCGGTATAAGACTGTTACTGATACCCGTTACAGGGGAATAGACATTTTTCCTATACGACAAAAGGGAGGTCTTAAAGACATTTCCCATTTTACTCTATGACATCCGTTTCGTGGGAGATATACGAGACACGAGTCTTTTATATCGACAATGACATATGTGTGTATATCTATATGGGCATATATACACTTACATACTCACACACATACATATCTACCTATACTTTAGAGAAGAAATTAATCTTATCAGACACCAGTCATTCGCACAGTTTAGGAGAGACGGAAAGGGTCTCCTGCATTGTAACATTCAAAGTGAATCTCCGAGAGATTATGTACACACATTTTTTTGGTCACTTGCCAACTCTTCAATTCAGCGGTATAATTGTTCCGATAACAATAATAAAATTATTTCGAACTTACCGAGTCAATCTCATCGCGAAGAGTCGGAGTCGTTATGACGGTTACCCTGGGCGACACCACGGGTGCCCTACCTTACGAATCGCAGGATCCCCCTGGGGTGACCCACGGCCCTCGTAGAGGTAGTGAGGGCGGGGTAGGCCTCCCTCTGTCTCGACGGGGGTCCGTAACGGTTCACAGGGGACCCTCCGTTGTAACGGGGACAACTCTTGGAGACCAGGTCCCCACAGACTTTTGAGGAAGGGGACACTTTACACTTATTTATCGGTCCAGTAACAAACCTCTCGACTTCGAGGTTCCCATTCTTTTCCGTCTACCCCAAAACACCAGCGTCTTCATAGGCGAAGTTTGTGCGTTAAACGAAAGTACACGTCTTAAAAAGTGAGGGTGTCGCCTGAAATCCCCTCTTTTCCGACCAGAAGGGGGCTGAACAACTTATCTTAAAGCGTTCGAGACCCAGATAGAGACATTTAGAAGGTTCTCTTTTTCGGCCAGTAGGACTCTGAGTGGTCCATTATTATATAGATACTCTAGGCCCTTTCGGGTGTACAAGGACCCTTTTGGAAGTTTCAAGAACCAAAAAAAAAATTTGGTAGTTTTGTTTGTTCTCCAGTCACCCAGAGGGAACGTCGGAGACAGATAAATACAAAGTATATTTGTATAAAACACTGACACCTCTTCTAAAGTAACCGTATATTACCGTTCGCAAGAAGTTTTGACAGAAATTAATAAGTAAACCGACACGATATAAAATGCAAAGAAAAGTATTTACAATTAGAAATAATAGCGGAATAACCCCCCTCCCCTCCTTTTGTGCGTGTGTGTCATTATGGACAATAATTTACTGGATAGTCTCACCGTCCCTATTTACAACCCTCGCTAAATTAACAAAGGATAGAAGTCAAAATATGTCAAAGATAGTTTGACTTTCCATTAAAAAAAAATCATCGACGAATAAAATTTACATGTTTTGGGAACACACATTAAGGTAATCGACGGGATGTCGTAACGTTAGATGTCAAAGGGACTCCGACAACACTTTATAACTACTTTGGGAACGAAAACACCGAAGGAGACTATGTGATTTGTAAACAGACTACAATCAACTTGAACTTACCTAGACAAGTCTCGATATAGTCATCACTGAAGTTTCCTTCATTCCGACAATGTCATAAAAAAGGAGTAAAAAGAAAGAAAGGAAGAAGGTAAAAAAAAGAAAAAAAAAAATTGTTTCACTTCAAAGTTTCGAAATGGTACCACATGAAATATCCTTGTTTCAAACATAGTTTACCAAGATCAATGGATCGTCTGACGAGTAGAAATATAAGATTTACTACCCCGAAAAAAAAAAAGAAAACCAAGACTAGTCAACGAACATAGTGACATCTATAAAACTTCATCCCCACCTGTGAGGGGGGTGTTGTGTGTGTGTTGTGCGTGAGTATAGGAATGTTCCTCTCTTCCCTTCCTCCCACTTTTTGTTATTTGGGACAGAACCCTCGAAATCAAGTCTATGAACCACACGAAAACCTTAAGATGGAGGATCCTCAGAGGTGGGGTCATAGTTACTTTCCCGCAGTACGTACTCTTTTTTGAGGAGACATTAACTGAAAGAGGTCGATTTCGACAAACGTAACTTGAAATGTTTTAAGTCCTGATCTCGAGTATAAATAGGAGCACAAAAGACCACTCCAACACTTAATATTGACGACTCCAAATAATAAAAAACTTTACTATTTTATCAGAAAATCCTGGATATTCGTCATTTTAGAGAGTTCGTCCTAAGGAGTCGGAGTCGTGATAACCATAAACCCCGGACCCTAAGGAAACGGTACCCCCCGACAGGACACGGACCGCCCTACAAACCGCCGTAGGGACCGTTAGGGAGACGTCGACACTGTTGATCCCTCAGGGGTCTGTAGTCGAGAAAAGGTACCCCGTGTTTTATCGGGGAGTCCGGAAGACTACTACTAGCCCCGAGATCACTACCCCTTCAAACGGGGGTGGTCCTATCTTTACACAACCGGTAAGACAGAGTTGGTTCTCACGGTGGCACTCCTCAGAGGTCTACCTTCGGAGTGTTACATCAAGAAGTCCAACCAGAAGATCTTGTCAAAGGTGGGTGTGAGTCCTCAGGTCCGTGATAGACACGGCGACGGAAAGGGAAGTCGAAACAAAACTTACAAACAACCGCACGTCAACTGGATGTTACAACGCAACCAAAGTCCACGCGTCGTCAGAGTCAATGTGTATGTGTGTATAGGGGAGAAACAAGTCTGAGAAGGGCGTATATCTGGTAAGATCTCATAACTCTGCCGTGGGATACAATTGTCGTCCAAGAATCAACAACAGATAACGAAAGCCCCTTCCCCGCGCCCCGAAGGGTCCACCGTGGTCACCATTTCTTCGGGGGAACGGGTGCGTCCTCAGCACTTTGTACCCAAGTCAGAGACCCAGACCTTCTAGGGGGCCTCCTCCCGTACCGTTGGGTGAGGTCACAAGACCGGGCCTCTTAGGGTATCTGTCTCCTCGGACCGTCCGATGCCAGGTATCCCAGCGTTTCTCGACCTGTGCTGACTTCGCAGAATCGTGTGTGTGTACGTGACCTTTGTTCTTCTTCCGCCGTTGAAAGACAGAACTTTTGAGCTCGGACGTCCTAGGCTGGTCTCCCGACCCGCCGTACCCACGCGCTCCGTAACAGACAGATGTCTTCGAGTCCTGCAAGAGTGCCCACTAGACGTCTCCCTGGAGTGGTGACCAAGGAGGGCATAGAAGGGGGGCTCTCCGTGACCGGGTTGCGGAGTGGAGACGAGACCTAGCGGCGCGCACTGAAGAGTCTGTCTCTGAGGCGACTCATTTTTGTCGTCACACGAAAATGTAGGGGTTGGATTATTGAGTAGGCTTCCGTCCTAAAGTGTATGTGGATTAAGTATTTAACACTCTAATATAAATTAATTAAGTTCCAACCAGAGTGAACGTTTAAAGACGAGAGCTACTCCAATCTTGTTCATGTCGAAGAAGTCACGGCACAGAGTACCCGCGGGTCGGGTCCCGTGCGTCATAGACGAGTCGAAAAGATTAATTTATTAATTATAAGGGAATCTCCCGGCCTTCTTAGAAGTGGGGGGTAGTCGGACGGAGGACCCCTCGTCGTGACAGAAGAGGTGGAAAGTTCGACCTTCTTTACTTTCTTCGTCTTGGTTCTCTTTTCCTCGTAATTCTGTCTGGGCTTCGCGGTCGGAGAGGAAGGTAGGGCGGCGGACAGGGTCCCGGTCGGGACTTTCTCGGAAACAAGGAAGTAAGCGAGAAAATGCAAACAAATAGCGACTATGGAGGGAGGTGACACAATCTGCACCTGCGTTCGTTCGCGGTGTAAGCCATGTTAGTGTCATTATCTTTATTTAATTGTCATGTACTTTAAGTCTTGACGCTGACATAGGGGAGGGGTCTTCGTCTAAGGATTTAACTGATAAATTCCCTGACACCAAAAGAAAAGGGAGGAAAAGGGAGACGAAAAAGGTTTTACAGGTAAGTGTAGTCGGTTCGTCGATGGAACCGCCCCGACTCCCACAGGTAGTTCCGTGTCCCGACGACCACGGGCGTCAGTGTCGACCATGCTTCGCGTAGAGGAGACACCCACCGTGTCTCGCGCACTCGGTCCACGGGTGTACGGGCTCCTCGGGTTGTCGTACCCCTGTGCCACGGGACGGAAGACGGTTGTCCGACTGCCTTCCCGTTTTACCTACAACCGAATTACTTTTTCTTGTTTTAGCTCTTTTCTTTTCTTTTTTAGAAAAGGTCAAGGATGGTTCTCAGCACCTCTAATTTTAGTTCAATTGGCATCTCTAAGTCTCATCTTTCACCAAAATGTTTCACGAATCGACGTACCTCTGCGACCTGCAAGGCAGACGAAACGAAAGAACTCTCTTCCTCCCATAAACAGTTTTTCGTCGTCGAAGTGAAGCAGAGGTGACAGTCACATAGAGCTCGACTTCTTCGAATAAAAGACGTTCACGGAAGTCGGGGTCTGTACAGACGTCAGATAAATACAAACCGATTTTGTTTGTCTTATTTGTCGTCTCTCCTATAGTAAGTATAGTACTGCCCTCCCTCTTGTGTCCTGTAAGAACTGTAGGGCGTATATGTTTAGTGCCTTACAGAAAGATTGATCGGCGAGGACATTTAGTTGGGTCCGTGGCGAAGTCTTTCTTAGACGTCCTTTCACTAGACTGAAGTCGACCGTTTCCTCCTTAACCTAATAACTTCTCGACAAGAAGAACCCAATAGGAGTTTTGGTCGCAAGTTGTATATAACTCGACCAGTGTGTTTCTCTACTGGGTCTTCGGGGGTCTGGGTCCGGAACTTCTCACAAATTCGTAACCCCACCCACAAGCCACCTCAGAGCTCCCCGACTTTCGTTTTGTCTCCCGTCTTGTACCACCTCCCAGTACAGCACTGGGACCGTTGCTCGAACTGAGCTGGACTCAAGGACGGTACACGGACCCTCTTCAGGTGAAAAGACCAGAAGTCATTTAAGGGGTCGGGTAGTTCCTGTCCTAGGAGTCGTCTACCGTGCGAAGGAGTGGTGGCACTAGTGGTTGAAGATGTCCTTTTCCATGTCTTTATGTCACACACATGAGTCAGTGAGTCAGCACGGGCTGAGAACACTGGTGCACCTGACATCGGTCGGTCCGAGGAGAGAGGTACCCTAAAAGGTCCGTTCTTATGAGCTCACCCGACAGTCAAGGAGGAGGTCGAAGGACGGGGTCCCTGACTTGGGTGGAGAGGGTGACCGTCCGTCCAAGAAGTGGTGACTTGGTGGATCCCTCCGGTCTCTTTACGTGTGAGTGGGTGATTGACACAGAGCGATGAGTCACTTCCGTGCCGTTCGAAATGTCAAACTTTCAAGTCAGTTTATACGGCCTTACAAAATTAGTGCACACCACGTAGGGACCCTTAGCCCCGATCTCCCACTTGCATGCTTTGTGCTAGCTCGGGCACGCCCACGAGTCGTTGCACAGACGGAAAGGGGACGTTGTGTTCCGTCGCACCCTTCAGGGTGAGACGTCAGTAGGAGTCCTGGGACGCGAGGTCATTGAGCGCGAGGACCCAAAACAACAAAACACAAAAAAAAAATTAATCAGTAGATCGTAAGTAGTCGGGCGGTACGAGGTCCGAGACACCTTTGTTCCTGTGGGTCTGACGAATCTGACCCGAGGCTCCTCGGGTGTCAGTTCTCCTTTTCAGATTAGTATCAACGTTGTTCCTATTGTCAAGATCAACTCCGGCTTAAATGGATTGGTTTTCTAAGGTAACAACTTGTAAAGACGGTTTTGAATCTATATATCGTTTCTGTAGGTTTGGTTGGTAATTCATTTTTATAATGGATAGATGAGAGCGAAGTCAGCACACGCTGATAAGCTTTGGGATACCCGACATCGGGCGGTCCGAGGAGAGAGGTACCCTAAAAGGTCCGTTCTTAGGACCTCACACAACGGAAGGAGGAGACCCCCTAGAATGGTTCGGTCCCTAGTTTGGACGTAGAGGACTACAGAGGATGTAACCGTCCGTCCAAGAAATGGTGATCGTGGTGGACCCTTCGGGTTCATTTTTATAATCACAACAGAATTTATGACTTAATCGGTCTAGGATTTTTAGCATTATCGTGTCATTCAATAACTCGTTAAAGGCACACGGTTCTTGACACGCTTCGAGAAAATAGAAAAGTAAGTAAGTTGTTAATGACAAAATTTAGACTCCGGTAAGCGATTTGACAAGACGAATACAAACATGGTGACTCCCTTTTTTTTACGAATATTAATTTGGTACTGGGTAACGAGAGAAGGATCGTGAATCTTAAAGATAAAATGTAAATGACTCTCTGAGAAACTTTAAATAAAAAAAATTCTAAAAATATTAAACTGTGAGGACACAAATATACTTTTTCCTTTTCTATTTGGTGTATTTAACCAATTCCGTAAGCACTTGATAGAAGGCTGACGGGGGACCGTCGGTAAAATTCTATCGTAACTAATTTCTAAGTGGGATGAAAGACTCTACAATTTTATGTTTTCTTTCCAGAATCTTAGTTAATTTATGATATACATTCCATACAGGATACGAGGTCCAAGGGACTTTTTTACGACTTCTATGTCGTTGCATACTCTGTGTCGTAGGATTGGGATGACCTCAGATTTGCCGTCTCAGGCCTTAAATTGTCAATGAACATATTAACAAACTAACGTTCAAACTACCCTTGGTGTTCTCTTCTTAGAGTATTCCGACAGATGTTCCGCTAGGAATGAGTGGCCCCCAGTCCCTTCTAAGGGGGCTCCTAGAAATGTACCTTTGGCCCTTCTACTCAACCTCTGTCTTTTTATTAATTTCTTTTTCATCGTGAAAAAGTAATTTCGGAAAGTCGTCGGCATAGACCTACCATGAGATTAAAAGGTGTAAATGTCTTCACCTCTTACCCTTTCGAAGTCATTTGACGGACTCTTGTGTGTCGATCCTTTACAAGTTCGACCCTAGACACAGGAGAGTTGGTTGCTTAACGAGATAAACAAGTCTACCCGTCCGAGTCAAGAAGGACGAAATCTCTCTCTCACTTCTCCCTCTCTCTGGGAAGTCACATTTAGGACTACATTAATTAAGCAAAGTTACGATTGTTTCTTTTTTCTCAAATAAATGTAGTGTCTGAGGTACATAGGGCCTTGGTCCCTGACCCAAGATAGGGACCCAACCCTTCTACGGGACCTCTTCCCTTTCCGATGGGTGAGGTCACAAGACCGGACCTCTCAGGGTGCCTACCATATCTGGAACCCCATCTTTTCTCACCCTGCCCCGACTCAGAGAGAGTGGAAGTGAAGTGAAAGTCACCGTATCCCGGTCTTTATACCCGCGTCATTCTCTGGTACGAAACCTTGAAAGAAGGTTTGTTAATCCAAAAATTTAGACGTCGAATTCATTGAAAACTTTTGTATAAGTCTTCGGGTGTCAGGTACACCGACATCCAGGTTGGGTCGACTTTCTTACCTGGGTAATTCTTAAAAAGGTTAATTCTCCGTACAGATTGAAATGTCGTCCCTAAAAACAGAAAGACGACAACTTAAAGTCTCTTCCGTTACCGTGGAGTGAGGTCATGAGAACGGACCTTTTAGGGTGCCCGTCGTCTCGGACCATCCGACGTCAGGTACCTCAGTGATTCTCAACCTGTGCCGACTCGTTGAAGTGAAAGTGAAAAGTAAAAGTACGTAACCTCTTCCTTTACCGTTGGGTGAGGTCAGAAGAACGGACCTCTTAGGGTCCCTACCCCCTCGGACCACCCGACGGCAGATACCCCAGAGTGTCTCAGCCTGTACTGACTTCACTGAATCGTAGTCGTCGTCGACAACTTAAATGAGGATCTGTCTCTTGGACTGATCTAAAAAATTTTCCGATAATATGATTCGTTTACAACTTTTAGACCCTGGGTTCCGATCAAGGACCCCGGTGACAAATGGTCTTCTATCTTACACCCTCCTTGGGTGTCGTCGGGTCCTTCCCAAACCCCTCGCCCGCTCAGAACGAGTGAAACACTTCGATTTTTACGGGTACGGACGTGCGAGTCAACGAGTCGACGCTGGGGCACCTGACATCAGGTGCCCCGAGGAGACAGGAACCCTAAAAGGTCCGTTCTTATAACAGCACCCAATGGTTAAGGAGGAGGTCCCCTAGAAGGACTAGGTCCCTAACTTGGGCTCAGTGGGCCCAGAGGACGCTACTCCGTCTAGGAAATGGTGACTCGGTGGACCCTTCGGGGCTCAAGTTTTGCGTGTCCCGAGGAATGCACCGGTAACCAAGGAAGTCACTCCCGAATGAGCCGTGGCGGAGATCCGCGAGTGCGACGGCGAACCTCAGTGGTCTGGTTCTAGGGACGGGATTCCCTCGGATGTTTGTTATTTCTTTCGAACGTCACTTGCCGTCTGCCTTGTCTCCGCAGTCAAGATGTCACAGTCCACCGTTCACGACACCTTTCTCTATTCGTCTCGCTTCGCCTCCTTGACCCTTGGCCTCTGGCCGACGTTAAAGCTGTCTCGGTTGGCTCATTCGAGGTCCCCCTTTGACGACAATGTCGTTCAACCCCGAAGGGACCATCGAGTCTGCACTTCTTAAATGCGCCCAAGCTAGGGACTCAGTTCTTCGAGGGGACCTCCTCATTTACCGTTGGGTGAGGTTATAAGAACGGACTTTATAGGGTACCTGTCTCCTCGGACCGCCCGATGTCAGGCACCCCAGTGTTTCTCAGTCTGCATTGAATCGTTGATTTGCTATCGTTGTCGTCGTTTCTCGTCCGCCTCCTTTCGCGTCTCCCTTTCCGCTCGTGTCTCCGGAGTCCACTCTCCGAGGACCAAACCAACCCTTTGTCGTCTCTCCGACTGTTCTGGCCTCGTCTTTAGGGTCTTTCCCTCTTCCCCTCTCCACCTTACCGCCGACTTGTCCGGGTATTTAGACTCCCGGCACCACTCTTCCAACTGAAAGAGGCACTCATTCTACTTAAAGGGAACCCCCACACTCGTCCCTTCACTGCACTAGACTACCCAGAAAGTAAGACTGACGACTCTCACAATCCTTAACTGACATCCATCGGTTCTAACTCTGGTAAAAAGTGAAAGATAGGGGATCCTCACGCGAAACATTGACCGATGGAGAAAGGTCTCGTCCGAAGGGTCCACCGCGATCACCATTTTTGGTCGGACGGCTACGTTGTCTGTCCTTCTCTGTGTCTAAGTTAGGGACCCAGTCCTTCTAGGGGACCTCCTCCTTTACGTTGGGTGCGGTCATAAGAACGAACCCTTTAGGGAACCTGTCTCCTCGGACCACCCGACACCAGGTATTCCAACGTTTCTCAGTCTGTGCTGACTTCGCTGAATCGTACGTCGAGTAACGTCTTGCCACTTCCCCTCCTACGGGCCCAGACCCTAAAGGATAGACAGAACGATCAAAGAGGGTCCCTGGGTAAACATAGAGAAGACAATCGGAGTTTAGCGGGGGGGGGGCGGGGGGTGGCAAATTCTGTCTGTATCTCTACGGATGGATTGTCCTAATAGAGGTTTTATTTTGTGTGTAGGTTATGAAGTATGAGATTGTCCGTATGTCATCTACGAACTTCTATATGTTCTCTTCGAGAAAGAAGTATAGAGGGGTTCTTTGTTCTTCAAAGTATTCGACGATTAAGACATCAGGCCTTCTATAAGTCTAAATAGTGGAAATGAAATCCAACCAAACGAACTCATTAATTACGATACGATTCTAAAATAACCACTCCACGGGTCCTAAAATCATTGACTCAATCAACTTGTACTTTCCAGAAATTCCTACTTTCTATATTATTTCAGACGAGACAATGTTGAGTATAAAGGACTCGGTTAATCGAGTGAGGACTAACCATTTAGCCAGTTACTACATATATATTGCTCCTGCAGTGTAGGTAAGTGCACATTCAAAAAGGTTGTGAAATAACAAATCGTTGTGATTCACTGTCGTCGGTCTGCACTTCGATTGATTGGCAACTTATTCAAGTGATTAGCAACTTACGTCCCCGGTGTCTCTCACACAAGTCGAGTCTCTTCAGGGTAGCTGTAGGAAAACCCAGTCCACCAGTCGGAATTTTCAGGTTTAACAGTGTTCTGCGTCCTCTGTACCCAAGCTAGGGACCCAACTCTTCTAGGGGACCTCCTCTTTTACCGTTGGGTGAGGTCATAAGAACGGACCTCTTGGCGTACCGGCCTCCTCGGACCTCCCCATGTCAGGTGCCCCAGCGTGTCTCAGTCCGTGTCGACTCGTGCGTCCGTATGTAACGTCCGAAATTTTGCGGTCGGACGACATCGGGGCGTCAGAGCGATTGAGGTAGTCGAATAAAGATCAGTAGCTGTCAGTGAAGTAATAAATGTTTCATTTCAGGAAATAAACGACAAGTCAAGTCAAGTCAACGAGTCAGCACAGAGAAACGTCGGGGTACCTGACGTCGTTCGGTCCGAAAGGACAGGTGGTGGTTGAGGACCTCGACCGAGTTTGAGTACAGGTAACTCAGTTACTACGGTAGGTTGGTAGAGTAGGAGACAGCAGGGGGAGAGGAGGACGGAAGTTAGCAAGGGTCGTAGTCCCAGAAAAGGTTACTCAGTCAAGAAAGATAGTTCACCGGTTTCATAACCTCGAAGTCGAAGTCGTAGTCAGGAAGGTCACTTATAAGTCCTGACTAGAGGAAATCCTACCTGACCAACCTAGAAGAACGACAGGTTCCCTGAGAGTTTTCAGAAGAGGTTATGGTGTCAAGTTTTCGTAGTTAAGAAACCGCGAGTCGAAAGAAGTACCAGGTCGAGAGTGTAGGTATGCACTGGTGACCTTTTTGGTATCGAAACTGATCTGTCTGGAAACAACCGTTTCATTACAGAGACGAAAACTTATGCGACAGATCCAACCAGTATCGAAGAGAAGGTTCCTCACTCGTAGAAAATTAAAGTACCGACGTCAGTTGTAGACGGCACTGAAACCTCGGGTTCTTTTATTTCAGACTGCGACAAAGGCACAAAGGGGTAGATAAACGGCACTTCACTACCCTGGGCTGTGATACTAGAATTCAAAAACTTACAACTCAAAATTCGGTCGAAAAAGTGAGAGGAGAAAGTGAAAATAGTTCTTCGAGAAATCAAAGAGAAGCGAAAGACGGTATTTACTTTCACTGTCAGTGAGTCACCATAGGCTGAGAAACACTAGGGTACCTCATACGTCAGGCACCTTAAGAGAACCGGTCTTATGACCTCACCCATCGGAAAGGGAAGAGGTCCCCTAGAAAGGTTGGGTCCCTAACTTTGGTCCAGAGGACGTGACGTCTGCCTAAGAAATGGTCGACACGGTGGTCCCTTCGGGTTTCCCACCACGGTAGGCGTAGAGACTCCAATAACTGTAAAGAGAGTGTTAGGATTAAGACGTAGTTCTAAAAGAGAGCGTAGAACTTAGAACTACTTCGAACACGAAGTAGGTCGGGTCTAATAAACGACATCTCAACAAAATAAACAATACTTAAATTGTTCACCAAAAATTGACCCGACCATAAAAATCATGCCAAAACAAAAAAATGTAAGGCCTATGGACGAACGAATCAAGACTTGATCAGATGGGATTAGAATAAAAACGAAATTCGCGATAATAAAATTACGTTCCAAAACGTCTTACGTTCTAAGCAGTTCCTTACATATAGTAATCTCGTCTCTGTGTGTGGACCCGGTACGTGCGGTCGTGTTTCGTCCTGTGTCGACTTTTGTCCGTACCTGCACTCAAACTAGACTTTGATTGTCGGTGTTCTCCCGCTACCGAGACCTCTGAGTGTACGAGTCAAGTCTCAGCCTCAGATGGTTGTAGACTATACACTGGAGTTCTTTCAGCAAATTAAAGAACTTCGGATTCTAAGGGGACAGAAACTTTTACCTTGATTATTATAGTGGGGGTAGTCACCTCTTACTCCAACTTTATTTTGGTATGCACATGGCGTGAATGATTGACCCTCGACAATCTTATGCCATTGCCCGAAGGGACCACCGAGTCGGTCACTTCTTAAGGGGTACGTCGTGCCCTCTGAACCCAACCTAGGACCCAACCCTTCTAGGGGACCTCGTCCCTTGTCGATGGGTGAGGTCATAAGACCGGACTTCTCAAGGTACCTGCCGTATCAGGTGCCCCAACGTTTCTCAGTCTGTGCTGACTCTCTGAAAGGGAAAGTGAAAGTACTCTTATGCCATGTGCAAAAGTGAAAGTACTCTTATGCCATGTGCGTCTTCGTAAAAAATTCGTTTGTCCAAAGATTACTTCACCATATCCTTTTCAGTAGAAGGGTTGTCTTACTCCAGTCTGGCTCCAGAGTTTTAGTTACGAAGACAAATTCGTGTTGACAAGAACATGTAAACCTCGGGTCGAATTGAGACTTAGTAGGTGTCGACTCCCTACCCACTTGAGAGGTTTGGGTTCGTCCTTCTTGGAACGTAAGACCGGAAGTGAGGAACTGACGGATGTAGACCTGGTGACCAGGTTTGGGTCAAATAAACACGTTCTGCTATAACTCCTACGTATACCCGGAGACACACACACACACACACACACACACACACACACACACACACACACACAGACCCAGGGAAAAGAGATGTATACTTTTTTATCGGTTCCGTTTCTGTTACGAGGGTGTCGACCTTTTCTACTCTAGTAAACATTCACCGAACAATTTAGCGTGTAGTAAAAGGACTAGTCGTCATCGTTCGGACGTAAAAGTCCTCGACTGCGCTAAATAGTACAATAATATATAAATCCCCGAAAAACTTTTACGACAATAAATGAGTTGGCTGACACATATATCTGATAAATTTCGTCTAAAAACTGGGTCATCTGACATGGTCGGGGTAGATAGCAGAGTTACTCGTACATCCCTGAGAATTTATACGTCTAATAACTATGTTATCTGACACTCGCGACCTTTGCATGGGATCTGCCCATGCAAGTTCAGTGACCCCCTACTATACAAAGATTTTTCGTGAAAGTTTCGTCTGGATGTGTTTCTCGGTCCGAGATACCCTTTTACATGTAGACCTACCTCCCTGAGACCAAAACCTCCCTTTAAGAGCCAAAGATCTTTATCCTACGAGAGTAATAATAGAGAAATACCAGATGGGTTCACAGACACTTGTAACTTTGATGGGAGATGACTTACGGTCCGTTACGGTGGCTGTCAGACTCGAAGATAATAGGATGTATGTTTCTTTGGTAAGACAATCTCCATCGTGTCTAAGTAGGAACCTAAGTTCCATACACAACACGTGGTAGGTGATCTGTCGTTCCCGAACTAAATTCGGTGTCTATAAGAGAGACCGATTAAGATCAGTTTTATTCCTTAGACGACCTTCTGCATACCTCACAGAGTGGCTTTCTCCTCCTCGGTTACCCGAAGACTTCTAGAACCCCTGTGTCAGTTTCCACTAGAGACGAACTGCGGTAACAGTTCTCGGTAGGCGAGGTTGGCAAAAGGTAAGAACACAGTACCCCAGTCTTGAGTACAAGGGACCTAAGACTCACCGGATCGACCCCAGTAGACGAGTGCGACGACGACGGCGACGACGACGCAACGAAGTCAGTACAGGTTGAGACACGTCGTGGTCTCTGCCGTCGGGTGGTCCGAGGGGGCAGGGACCCTAAGAGGTCCGTTCTTGTGACCTCACCCAAAGGTAAAGGAAGAGGTTACGTACTTTCACTTTTCACTTTCACTTCAGCGAGTCAGCACAGGCTGAGAATGCTGGGGTTCCTGACGTCGGGTGGTCCGAGGAGGTAGGTACCCTAAAAGGTCCGTCTCATGACCTCACCCGTTCTCTTGAAATCATAGTAGACGAGTATGATTTGTTGTTAGTTTATACTTTACGGGTTTTCCCTTTCTTTTTTCAGGAGTACAAAAACAAAGTGGAGAGACGAGAAATCTGTTTTACAGTCTATAAACTTGTGTATGTGTGTACGATAGACCTAATGAGAACAACCTTTCGGCAGGCGTACACGACCTCAGAGTCATTTAATTAGAGGGTTTCTGATCTGAGAGACAGGACGACCGAAGAGGGGTTACACGGACCCTCTGTCGTCTAACTAAGGAGGACCTGGACGACTACAATAAGAATATACTCAAGGTTTGACTAGTATTCGGAATTTTTTATTTTAGTCGGCACGATGGATGAGATTGTACTTCGCCCCTCTGCTAAAGTCGTTTATTGAGTGGATTTAACGTTTTCGTCTCCCCCACTAATTTCCTGTTTCGTGGGGGTGGTCACCCTTTACCTACTGTGAGACCGTTTTCGGAGTTATTGAAAAAAGAATTAATTAACTAACTAACTAACTAGTCAACTAACATGACCGACGTGACCTAAAGACAACGACGTACGCCTGAAAGAGGTCCACGCCTTCGTCCCCGATGAGAAATAGAGCCACGGACCCTAAGAGTAACGTCACCGAAGAAAACAACTTCTCGTACCCGGGATCTCGTGTCTGAGCCATCAACACCACCAACACCAAAACAACGAAGCTCCGTGTACCTTAGAAGGTCCTGGTCGCTAGCTTCGGCACAGGGGACGTAACCGTTTTCACTTTCAGCGTGCGTACACAGGTCGACAAACACTAGGGTACCTGACATTGGACGGGTTGAGGAGACAAGTGCCTTAAGAGGTCCGTTCCCTTATGACCCCACCCAACAGTAAAGGAAGATGGCCCCTAGAAGGGGTCCTATCTTGGACCCAGAGGACGTAACGTCCGTCTAAGAAATGGTCGATTCGGTGGTCCCTCCGGGTCCACCTAAGAATTTGGTGACCTGGTGTCCCTTCAGTGACAACGGTTATTGAAAACTGTTATCGATGGAGTTCTTGACAAGAACCGTGACTCGGACGTCGTTACTCGTTCCGCTTATTCGAGGACGTAAACCCTCGGAGTACAAGTTTGACCCCTCTTTCTAAAGAGAGCGATCCAGAAGGTCAAGAACCGTCATAACGGTAAATTCGGTCTAGTAAGAAACAACACCTCCGAAAAGACACGTGAGACCCTACAAGTCGTCGTCGGGACGGTTGCAGGGGTCTCTCGTTTTAGTGGGGTCGACTCAGTAGTTCTCATTCAACCTATGATGACTACTCTTCACCATCCACGGTTAGACACAGATATTAAGTCACACATCAACCCCCGACCCGGGAAGGAGTCCTTTTGCAGAGACGACAAGGTATACTCCTCCTGTACCGTTGAGTGACGTCATAAGAACGGACCTCTTAGGGGTACCTGTCTCCTCGGACCGTCCGATGTCAGGTACCCCAGTTTCTCAGTCTGTGTCGACTCACTGATCCGTGTGTCGACAAGGTATATTCGTTCTAAGGCTCTGACGGATAACGGATGACCGAATGAAATCCGAACTTAATGGATTTATTAGGTTATGAACAAGTACTAACCGAATCTGTTTAGTCCCGGGGTGTGTCAGGACCACTGTGGTCAAGGTGGGTATGAACTATCCAATCCTCTGTTGGTGTGACAGGCGCCACTATATAGGACCTTGCGACTTCTAGAAAGGTCGTTGCGGGTTCTTTTGAAGTAAAAATTTATAAATATTCATTGTGACCGAAGGGTTCACCGCGATCACCATTTGCTCTGTGTTCTCTCCGTCCAAGCTAGGGACCTCATCCTTTACCGTAGGGTGAGGTCATAAGAACGGGCCTTTTAAGGTCCCGTCTCCCCGGACCGTCCGATGTCAGGAGCCCCAGTGTTTCTCAGCCTATATCGACTCGTTGACTTATTGTCTTTTAATCGTTCCGGACCTTTCCGTCGGTTACTTGAGAAAGTTTGAGGTCTCTGTTACCGATTAAGGGCATAGGAGAGGCTTATCAGTCAGTTTCCAGGATCTCCGACGCATATGCTTCTAAGAAACGATTATTAAGTAGGAGGAGGTCCAGTGTTTCGAGACCAAGAAAAACAAACAAACAAAGAGAGGTCCTTCTCTTCTTACTAGGAAATGTGACTTTTCGTTTAAGTGATTGGTTAATCGGTTTATGACGGAAAAACAACAACAATTCTTTTTTATGCGTATATAATAATAAAATTCTCTTAAGACTAAAATATCTTCACTAAACCCGTGACGTCTTTTGATCGTAATCTTCTGAAATTTTCGCCTCCCTTTATGTACTTTGTCTTTGTTTTGTGTCCGGTCGCACAGTTCCTGTCCTGTCACCTGCGTAGTACTCGGCGCACGGATATCAGGGGAGACCTCTCGTGATCTAGGGTTTCGGAAAGCAGGAGCCAGGAAAAGGAGGGGACCCTGTTACTGGTCAAACCATGGAAACAGGTCCGTCCTTCTCACGACTGTGTCACCGGAACTTGGAAGAGATAAATGGGTAGAGGAAACATCTGTCTCTGTCTCCTTCCTACGGTTCGGAACTGTTTGGTCGGGATTGGAAGTTGGTCTCCCAGTTTATAACAGACAACTGTGTGTATCCACCTTAGACCTCTCTGTCATGGTTGTCAGGATACACTTCCCGTCGTTTCTTGTGTGTGCGTATTTCTCGTCCGAAGACCTGTGGCACCCTCTGTCTCTCCCACCCCACTAAGCTCTCTTGTCGGAAGTTTGTCTGCGTGACAGTATACATCTCATCTGTCGGTCGCCCTCGCACTCCAGACCACTTCCCTCGGGTCTCGGCCACGGCCTGTTGCCCCTCCCCACCCGCCCCGAGTCCTCCCTCCCCGGCGCACAGACGGACACCGGGCAAGTACGACTACATAACAGTAATAGGAGGTTAATTATATTTATTTATTAAAAAATTTCCCAGTCTTTTGGAACCTCTTAAAAGGTAAGCTAATAAGTTTGAGAACTAAGTTTTTCTAGTTGATGGAGACATAGAGGGCCGTAAACCCGGTAAAGGTTCTTGACGAAGTAGGTTGACAGGTCGCCCCAAACCGGAGTCTAGTCTGAGTGACAAAATATATTCAACGGAGGACATTTTCGATTGGATCAATTAATTCTTGACTTTATCCAGTCCTAAATAAACTGTCTCAATGGTCTCAATACATCTTTACGATTAGGAAAAGTAGTAAATGAAAAAACAAACAAAGAACATGATATTTTTACGAGTTAGACTATTCCCCTAAATTCACTTGGGTCTTCCTTACCTAACTCTTATTGCGATCCTCAGACTACCTAACAACAAAACACAAAACAAAAAGAAAGTCAGTGGTGAACTTTCTCATTTATGATTTTTGGGACTCTTTAGGTCGAAGTTTTGCACCGAGAGGTGCTACTGCGGAGACGAGAACATTGTCATCACTCTCCCGCGCGTCCGGCTCGCGAAGACAATGACCGGAAGACTCGCGGGGAGACAACAGAGCCGAGAGTGCTAGCCGAAATTCCGACCAGGACGAGTAAAGAGGTCAAATGTCTCCTATCTCCGCCGGGCGTCCCAGAGACCCAGACGACGTCTACTGTCACGTACGACACCGACTCCGCCCTGAGCTTGGGTCCGTCCGAACGGGGTCTGCAGACACGAGAAGGCGGGACACAATACGTGGCAGGCACGAAAGAAGAGGGGAAGAGGGGTCGCAAGTGGGAGGGGTCACAAGAGGTCCCTCGGGGAACGAAGTGACGGGTGGGACTGGAATGCCGTGAAGCACCGATAACTGCAGACCCTGACTTACAAAGAAACGACACTCCCCGACAGGACGCCCCACCCACCGCCGCCCCACCAAATCGTCGTAGGGACCGGAGAGGCGGGAGATTGGCGGTTGAGATTGTTGGTTCCTACCTCAGGCAACTCAGCCACTACGGTAGGTCGGTAAAGTGGGAGACGACGGGGGAAGAGGAGGACGGAAGTCAGAAAGGGTCGTAGTCCCAGAAAAGGTCGCTCAGCCGAGAAGAGTAACCCACCGGTTTCATAGTCTCGAAGTCGACTTCACAGAAGATATCTTTGGTCGATTATTTGAGTAAGTGGAACTTCACGTTACTACTCTATTTTCTTACAGATATACAAATGCCCTTTACACAAGAACTAGACGGAGTACAGTTTACTTGTTTTCAGCTTACCTCCCCAAACTTCGTTGCGTTCCGTCACACCTTTGGGACGAGGTGTGGGTCCTTACTCTCTTTACCCTCCTTTGAGATTTGCGACACCAGGAGGATCGGTCCGACCAGTGTCACTAGTATGACCCCTCTGAGGTGGTCCTTTCTCTTCTCAACCTTCCAGGGTATAGACTCGGTAATTAGTGTCTTCACTTCTTATGGTCCCGATCCCTACGGAACTGAATTAGTGACGAGTATCTGTACTTTGTAGAAAGGTGGAACCTGAGGACGCTAAGATCTCTATCGTTTCTGAAAAGTGGTCTCTTCGTTTCCGGTCTAACGAGTGACTGTAACGGTTAAATCGAAGAGACTTCCCTGTCGCTCGGAAGAAGAGAGAAAGAACTGCCCTTCACCAGTGTCGGTGCTTGAATCGTTTTCTTCGTCCAATTTTAAACAGGCAAGGACCGATTACGTCAATCTGCAAAAGCTCTTTTCCGTTACTCTTCACCAGTAATAGGTAATAGACGTACTTTATAAAGTCTCTTTCCTTGTCGTAAACGGTTTTTTTTTCTTTTCTACAAACTGAACTTCGGTTCGTTCCCCCTTTGTCCTAGTGGAAGATCGAGGCACCCTTCCGACGCGATTACCACACTAAAGTTCATTCTACCCTTACGTGAAGACTTTTCTATGTCTACCGCGCAGCCGAAGTATGTCAAAGACTTCCAGCAAGACCTGTCACTAAATGACGGGGAAAAGAACCGCTATTTCGGCGTTTCGGGGAGGTTTGAAAGGTCAGAACCTTTTTGGACATATGTACGACGAAAACAGTGACTCGGGGAGTCAACACAGGTTGAGACGCTGGGGCACCTGACGTCGCGTGGTCCGAGGAGACAGGTGTCCTAAAGGGTCCGTTCTTGTGACTCCACCCAAAGGTAAAGGATGAGGTCTCCCAGAAGGACTGGGTCCCTAGTTTGGGTGTCGAGGACGTTCAGAGGATTACCGTCCGTCTAAGAAATGGCGACTCGGTGGCCCCTATGGGCAAATATATCGGGCTACACCCCCTTTTACATATCTCTTAGTCATACATGTAAACCGACTTTTGTGAACTATCGTGAACTTTTCAGCTTCGGATTTTGAGAATTAAACTTTCCTTTCAGAGTCAGGATGACTCATCAAAGAAGCAGAGATAAAGTAAAGGGAAGTGAAATAGGGGACGAGGACTAAATACGAGAGAACAACACCCCTATTATATCCCTATTACTAAAGATTCGACTTTGATAGTCTTTAGAATACTTCACCGGGGGAAGAGTGGGAAGAGGTACTTATAAAAGAGTGAGACGAAAACTTTTAACAGTGGTCTTGTAAAGGGTTATTATTGTGTACGGTTTGACTTTAAGATCCATCGACTTATATTTCATAAAAAAATCCTCTGGAAGACGAAACTCGTAATCAGTAGAGAGAGTAACGTTTCGGGTTCCGGAGGTTGTTTCTGGAAAAACGAGTTTACCACCCAGCGAAATAAAGAACTTCTAACGTCTGTAATAGTAATGCCCATTACTGGATTATTGAACGGTAAGCTACAAACGCGTAGTCAAGATACCTTCAAGGGTCGTACGTATGGTGACCGAGGAATGTACTCACTAAATTATAATTCATTGTTTAGGTTTGACCTCGCTCGAGAAAAGAACACATACTGTGTACACTCTGGTCGAGTATAGATTACGTCCAAAGTAGATTTTCGACAACCAAACCTTGTCCTAAATCCCCGCGAACTACGTTTCTCGACTGAGTAACCTTTTCTGGGACTACGACCCTTTCTAACTTCCGTTTTTCTCTTCTCCCGCCGTCTCCTACTCTACCAACCTATCGTAGTGACTGAGTCACCCGTGTTTAAAGTCGTTTGAGACCCTCTGTCACTTCCTGTCCCTTCGGACCTTATGACGTCAGGTACCCTAGTGCCCTCAGTCTGAGCTGAATCACTGACTTGATTCCTCCGTGGCAGAAATATTTCACGGATGTTGCCCGGACCCTCAGTCTTCCATAAGGATGTCGGAGCCGCACAACGTGTGAAACAGCATAGACTATAAGGATTGGTCGGATCCTTCGTTCATGAGACACACTGGGACACCTGACATCGGGGGGACCGAGGAGGCAGGTACCCTAAAGGGTCTGTTCTTGTGACCTCAGCCAACGGTGAAGGAGGAGGCTGGGTCCCTAGCTTGGGAGTAGAGAACGAAGCTGACGTGACCGTCCACAGAAGAAATGGTGACTCGGTGGCCCTTCGGGGTGTTTATGATAATAACAAGAATAAAATACCTACTCCTTCGACTCGGAGACTTTCAAAGTCATTGAAAGGACACTGGTGTAAATTTGTCATTGACCGTCTAGACTTGACTCGGGTCGGAGTAGGACGTTTATCACCCGGTAAGATAGAAGAGTAATTGACCAGTCAGAAACTTAGTCACTTAAAATAAGAAAAAAAAGAACGACCCAAAAAGGGACACAATGACCTTCGTCAACAGATTCGGTGTCTATAAAGTAGAAAACCAGGGATCTTTCTTCTTCCCCAACCTTGAAAATTTCGACATAAGAGAAAGGTTTTGGTCATGGGTGTATGTGTATCCTTGTATCCGTCTCTCTTCATCGAACGGTTGATAGACCGAGGATTACTTGTCAAAGTGTTAAATGTCATTCTGAAGGGTTGCAAAGAACTCCGAGACCTAGGGGGTCCCTAGAACAATTTACGGAGAATAAGCTATCCGGACTCTCAGACGTAAAGATCGCTCAAGGGTTCACCACGACGTCGAGTAGGTTCCTGGTGGGAAACTCATCGTTTCCAAATACTATGTGAAAGAGAAGGTAAAGGAGGGAACAGGATTGTTTTACGATTCTCCATCCGTCCGAATCCTACCAATGAAGATAAACCTTAACTGTCTCTTAGTTCCAGTTTCTCTACCATAGTCTTTCATGGCCTTCTCGCACGGTGCAAAAACTTGAGAAGCGAAGGGGACTAAGGAAACCAAATCTCGAACGTTTACCTACCCAGGATGTGCATAAACCAAAGAAGGTGCACCAAACCAGTTCGTTTTAAGGTCCGTTGCGACCTGGGGCACCAACAGGGAACTCGTCGTCGATATGAGAAAGTTACACCGCACCTGACAGGTCGCTGTGCGTCACGGAGGCACAACCAGGTCGACTCACGGTCACGATAAATGGAAACGTTGAGTCCTGGCAAAAAGAGGGTAGACCAGATGAGACGGGCAAATTCAATGGATGGAAGGAGGTCATTACGTACTCGAAGAGTACTGGAAAAGGAGGGGTTCGGGTGTGGTTCAGAGAGGCATTGAGTCGAGAGATGAGAGGACCCGGTAGCCTCTCGGTTACTCTATTTCAGGGACACGTTAAAATGATTTCGTACAATGAACACAATCGTCGCTTTATTTATAAGAAACTATTTTACTCGTTTGTCTAGTTGGTGTTTTCCTTCTGTCTCCTAGGTGAAAGAGACTGAATTTGCTCGAATCAGGAAAAAACGACTACTGGTTCTTCACCTCTTTCAGTGTCTTGTACTAAACCTTTGTCGAAATGTCAGGTTTTTCGACACTACTGCCGGGATCTTTCACGGATAGTGTTCTCAGGTCATTCATTCACCTGACAAAGGAGTATATCTGGGGTGGACTATATATAGGTAACCCGTATATTTTATAAGGTTAATCGGCTTGCAGACGTCCTTTATTATTCTCTCTACAAGAACAAAACTACTGGAAGTCTTTCGAGAGGTAGGCAGAGATATTTCGTGACGACCCGGGTCCTCTTCGGAGGACGGTAGTTTGGTGAGGTAGAAGTTATAGGGAAATTTGTTTCTCGAGATACACAAGTCAGGACTACAAGTCTTCCTCCTTTCTTGGTCGGGACGAGAGAGTTAGACACGTGTGTTCAGTGCGAATACAATTGCTCAAGACACACCATACCGTCCTTATTTTTAGATATACTTTTAACTTAACTTTTACAGAGACAAATCTTTATACGGACGTGAATCTAAAGAGACCCACCCTCCCTCCTACTCGGAACACTATAGACCTAAGAGACATTTCAGTCCAGAGACAAGTCTTTGCCACAGTTCCTAGGGCATCGGGCCATCGGCTGGTGGACGACCCTGTGTCTCGTCTGGGTCGGCGAGTCGTGCCGGGAGTGAGACCCGGATCAGGGGTGACTTTCCGCGTGTCGGAGGACTTGTCATTTAGGAGGTAGAGAAAGTGAGCCGGACGGTTGTGCTCACGGTTAATCACGGTTATTATTATATGTATAATTGTCTGAAGATCTGGTGTCAGCGGTCTTGTGATCTCCGAACACTGTCCCTTCGGACGGAGGCACAGTAGCAAAGCACACGGCTGACCCAGGTGTCGGTCTTTAAGAACGCTAGGGGAGTAAATGCAGACGGGACGTGTGACGTCTTAGAGGAACACTAAAATTTGACAGTAAATCACCCCACCCAACCACTTTTGCTAGGACAGTGGTACCCCATACAAAAATTTACTCCAGAACCAACTTAAGATCAAAGTAAAATTTTTTAGTTGGAAGAACTCAAAATATTAGCAGAGTCCAATATTGAGAAGGTGGAGTAGACGACGAAATTCTGGACAGTCACGAAAGGGACATTCGTGACATAACACCCAAAAGTTCCGTTGATGTTTTTACCTACGGAGCGTCTTCAGACCATAGAGTGTAGGACGATGGCTACTTAATAAAACGTGTTAAAATAAACTTGGTAAGACTGATGTTCAAAACCCTTGTTAACTCCACCATAAAAAAATTGACAAAGGGAAAACAAAAAAATTGTAAACTAAATTTTCCTTTACAGATTTTAAATTCCTAAACAAGGGTTTAAAATGGGTAGATAACTGTCTCATTTTTCAAACATCGAACTTATAACATAAAAAGATTACTGTAGAGAGGGGACAAAGTTAGTTCTTAAACCCTCTTCTGGTCCGATTATAAATACATTATATATAGTATCTTGTCTATTACTCAAAAAAGATACTGTTTTTGATGGGTATTAAACTTTCGACACACTGAGAAAAAACTTAGTTTTAGACGAGGACTATTCACACAAAAGACCACAAAACGTCAGAATTACGAATAAACGTCAGAAGTATGAATTTTTCGACGTTAGGTGTCCAGTCCCTAAAGACCGTTGTTCTTAAATCCACCGACCCTACGAGACTTTTCTATTAAACACCCCAGAGAGACCAAAATAGTAACTCCTTTCAACTAGTCTTACCGACATTAAGCGTAGACTAGACCTGTCCCACCCCACCCGCCCTCTAAATGGGTAGTGTCCGCGGTTGACGTAGCGACTCTTCACCTCTGTCCCTAACGTTGGCCTGATCAGGGGAAAGTGACACACTAGACAAACAAGCGAGTGAATCTAGCGAACACCTGCAGAAAGTCACGGACCTGTACTACACTCGCGCCCCTCTCCTCTGTCTGTCAGGTAGAAATGTAAATCACTCTTTTGTTAGTCAGTGATTCGTTCGGGAGTTCTACTAAAGTCTCATGCTAGTCACGGTACCACGAAAGTCGTTTATCTAACTATACGAGGTCTTAATGTCTCTTCCCCACTGACCAGTCCCTCCTGGAGAGGGTCTTCCCCGGTAAACTCGACTTAAGATTCCGTACTTTTCGTTGGTTGAAGGTATCTCCTTCTCGAAAGATTCGTCTCTTTGGACGGTGACGTTTCTCAGTGTCAGCTCCTCTCTAACCGTCTACGTTCTTCCTCGTTCTCCCAACAACAGGACACCCGTGTCTCCCGCCCCGTTCTCGTGACCCACTATTTCGTTTTTCCGTCGGTAACTTCGGACGTGCGCGAGTCTGAGGTCCGCTTCCCGAACTTAAAATAATGTTAATTAAATATACACACGTTACGTCGTCTTTCTGAACGTCCTCAATGTTGTCGGTCTTATTCCTCATTCCTTATAAGATCGTCCACACACACACACACACACACACACACACACACACTCTAGCTCACACAGGCTGAGGAAACGTTGGGGCACCTGACAGTGGGTGGTCCGAGGAGACAGGTACCCTAAGGGGTCGTTCGTATGAACTCACCCCTCGGTAAAGGAGGAGGTCCCCTTAGAAGGACCGGGTCTCTAGTTTTGACGCAGAGGACTCAGAGCACGAACCCGCACAACTCAGCGAAGGTAGTACAGACTGAGACACGTTGAGAGACCTGACATCGGGTGGTCCGAGGAGACAGGTACCTTAAGAGGTCCGCTCTTATGACCTCATCCATCGGAAAGGGAAGAGGTCCCCTAGAAGGGTTGGGTCCCTTTCCTGGGTCCAGGGGACGTAGCGTCCTCCTAAGAAATGGTGGTCGCGGTGGACCCTTCGGGCAAGATTGTCAAGAGACCTTTTGTCGGACCTTCTTCCCCCTCGTCCTTCGGGTAAATCAGCGGCCTTTCTTGCCACCAGGGGCTCGTCACTCCCGTCACTGGTTCCCCCACCTTCTCTCAAGAGACCTGGTCTCTTAAAGATCTGTGTCTTGACTCACACGAGTCCTTAGTCGACAGGACCGCTGTACCTGCGAAGCTTACCGGTGACAGTCCACCACCATTCCCTACTTTAATCTGTAAATCCAACCTTTCACTCTACAAACGGGGTCTTTGACACTGGAAGTCGGATCTTAGGTGTTCCTCCGAGACGTCTCCTGTGCGGAAAGAGAAACCCGGAACCGTAGTCACACTAGTAGTAGAATCGATTTATTCATAAGTATCCTTATTTGAACGGTCCTTATTTCAGTTGATTAGGTGAAATGGTTCTAAATGTGTACTACGTTAGAATAATTTGTTTAGAGTAGTTATCTCTCTCTCTGTCTGTGAGTAATCCGCGGGGTCAGTGGGTGTGAGACGGACGGAGGGGAGAGAGAGGAGAGTCGACGGATACCGTTTGTTTCGGGGAATTCACTTGTCAGAAGTTACATATTATAATTTTACACAAAACATTTTGAGGGACCTTGGGGATCGGTAACAAGTTTGTGTGAATGAGACTATCTACGAAACCGTAAAAAAAAATACTCCGAAAAGTTACACAATGAAATAGCCCACGTACTCTAACTCAGACAAGACGTCTTCTTTTGTCTGTTTTTCCCAGAGAGTCGTGCTCAATGAGAAGACATTTCCAATATCATTTGTACAGTTACGGATTAATTCGTCTTTTAAAATAGACATAACACCCCCTCCGTAAACGACAGACGCTGAAAAGAAGACCCCTTAGGTAAATCTTCCTGTATCCTCTGACACTTCAACTCGACCCGACCTTTCGAGTCGAAGGTTTACAGTCGTAATTTTTTCTTGTGAGGATTTTTTTTTGTGTGTACGTGTGTGAGGAAAAGAGGAACACACTTTCACCGATATGACCGGTCCGTCTAACAGACACCCCACACACACACACACACACACACACGTTTGCGGACAGGGACTAACGTACATAAAAAAGTCGTGTGTGTGTTGTATTATACTTAATAAAGGGTTGAAGGATAATTCACAGTCCGAAGAGAGCACCGAGTCTCCCATTTCTTAGGCGGACGTTACGTCCTCTGGGACCAAGCTAGGGATCCAAGCCTTTTAGGGGACCTCTTCCCTTCCCGTTGGGGGAAGTCACAAGAAGACCTCTTAGGGTACCTGTCTTCTCGGACCACCCGATGTCAGGTGTCCCAGCGTTTCTCAGCCTGTGTTGACTCGCTGATCAGTCCGGAACCCGATCCGTGACTTTTATCTCTCCACTTATTTTGGACCGTCAGTAATTGGTTTTCCTGACTCGTCGTCGGGAGGACAGGGGGAGCCACAGAAGTGGTCGAGACACACACCCACATCTACGAAACAAAACCACTAAGAAAGTGAGTATCCACTCCACTGATATACAGAATGGGACCTTGTTAGGACCGGTTAGACATAGGAGGGCTTCATGCTCATCATTTCGGAAAAATTAAAAGTTTTCACTGAGACGTAATACCCGTTTTAAACGGACTAAGAAGCCTCATAAAACGAACCGAGACATTGTTCAGCAAATAACTACAACACCTATCTGGAAGAGGAAGTCGAATTACGATACTGACAAAAACGTTGTATTTTTGATCAGGTCTTTTTTTTTTTACGTCACACTTACCCCACCCCGATAGAGTAAGTCGACAAGATTCGATCTCAAAAGAGCCCCGAAACACTCAGCATTTCTTGGGCGAACGGTTACGTCCTCTGTTTTCACTGACCCCGAGTCAGGGACCCAGCCCTTCTAGGGGACCTCCTCCCGTGTCGTTGGGTGACGTTACAAGAACGGACCTCTTCGGGTACCCGTCTCCCCGGACCGCCCGGTGTCAGGTACCCCACTGTGCCTCGGCCTGCGCGGACTTCACTGAGCCGTGTGTGTGTCGTGTCCCAAAAGAACGTCCACCACTGGTGAATGATTACTAACAGATCTAACTCTTCGAAAAAGAGGAAGTTTAGTCAAATACCCTGATCTCTGGTCGTTGTTGTCAACTTGCTTTTTAGGTGAACGATCCCTCCTTTTCGTGCTGTGGCTGCCGTTGTTTTCGCTTACTCGTCCTGGCGTTTGGGTCGCCGCTCCGACTCACGAGCGTGAAGGAGACAGAGTACCATCTGGGAATTTTGGTGCCGGAGATCGGAGGTAATAAGGGTCTTGAGAGGGGAGCCTCCGCCAATAGATAAGTCTCTGTAGAGTTCCTTTAGAGTTGGAAATTGGAAACCGAGAGACGTTTCAAAGGAATAAGTGATCTAACGATTATTTTTCTCTCACCTCGGACCACCATTGCTGGCACCTAAGAGGGTAGTGTGTCCCACCCAAGTCCGTACTAGAACGTTACGATTGAAACACCGGAACCTTTTAGAAGAATTGAAGTCTCGGAGTCAAAGACGTAGACACTTTACTTTTATTATTATCAAGGACAAAGTATCCCTATAACTATTTTTACTTTCTTACATAACTCTCTCTTATAAATGAGTTGTTTACAAAAAGTGTAAGTCACACCAGGTACATGTATATGCACCTTATGTGTGTGTTACCTTATGACCATTCGGTATTTTTTCTTACTTTATACCGGTAAACGTCGGTGTACCTACCTGGGTCCCAAATAGTATGGGTCACTTCATTCAGTCTGTCTCCTTTTGTCTACATTTACTATAGGAACTATCCACCTTAGATTTTTGGTTATGTTTACTTGAATAAATGTTTTGTCTTTCTCTGAGTGTCTGTGTCTTTTGTTTGAATACCAATGGTTCCCCTTTAGCTCTTTCCTATTTACTCTCCACGCCCTAATTGTACGTGTGTGAGCATGTGCACTTTGTCCACTGGGTGTCCCCGGATGACACGTCGTGTCCCTTGATATAAGTTATAGAACACTATTGGACTCTGCCTTTACTAGATTTTTCTACACACATATATATGTTTACGTATATTACTTGGTAAGACGACGTGAGGTCTTTGATTGTGTTATAACATTTAGTTGATGTCAAGTTAAAATTTTTTGATTAAAACCTTTTATTTACTTATTTTTAGACTTTTTTTTTTATAAGAAGTACAAGTCGGAAACCTCGGGAACCTCGAGGACTGACGTCCGTGAAAGGAAGATTATTACGGGGCAGAGAGGAGAGAGGGAAAGAGTGTCCTCTCTGGAGGGCACGAACTAGTGGGGAAAAAGCTCATAACGGTGACCACTTACCTCTGTCTCGGTAACGTGACCCCTTACGAGGGCTCGCGGGCGGACGCGACTCTCCCCTCTATCTCGGAGTGTCCCTTTGCTGACGTAACGGCAGCACGTCGGGCACGGTTGGATTCTGGTTTACAGAGAACGAAACCATGTTGAAACCAACGTAAAATAGGTACACCGAGACTTTTCCGGTCCACGTCTTTTACTCCCGACCCGTATTTACCGGTGTAAGGAGTAGAGGGACTACCTATAAGCGGATAGTTAGGGGAAGCGTGGCCGAGAGAGCACGGAAGTAAAAGGGATGCGTTAATGACCGGGATTTAGGAAAGACTCTTTCCCTTCGTACGTAGGGGTTATCGTAAAACGTAGGTGTTTAGTTTGCATATTAACCGTAAAGTACTGCCCCTGGGTGTTTAGTGTCACGTAAACTTTAATGTCCGTGTTCTAGCTCTCCCGTGAAAGTCGGAAGAGACTTTTCCAGAAGTATTTGGACAAACTCTTATTATCTTATCAAGGGTTTAGAGGGTAAGATTGTGGTAAACGATAATAAAGTTTTAGTAATATAAACGACTCGAATGTATTAGAAACTCGATAGTCACCTTCTGAAATAAACTATGAGGTATTAGAGAGAAGGACGACACGCTGAGAGATGTCTATTTCGGCAACGTGGGTTTCTCTGTGACCGAGAGTTTTTATGTTACCGACACGTAGGTTTAATGAAGCCTCGTGAGTTTTTACTAAATAATCCTACTGACGTACGGTTGTCCCAGTTCACAGTGTCGCTTGGAATGGTACTTCTACGGTTCCCAGGAGACTCAAACGAATACTCGGTTACAGGAGAACATCTCTGTGCAGAAACTATCCTAAACTTAAAGTCAGGTCGAAAGGACTTTCCGTACGCGCACTTAAATCTCTGACAGGGCAATGTCCTCATAATCTTACTCTCGGGAATTTGTGACTTTACTAATTCAACCCTAAGATTCGTAAATATTTCTTGCGAACAACGACAAGTCGGGGATTCAGAAACACTGGGGTACCTGACATCGGGTGGTCCGAAGAGACAGGGAGTGACAGAGGGCCTCAAGTGAGTTTGAGCACAGGTAGCTCAGCCACTACGGTAGGCTGGTAGAGTAGGAGACAGCGGGAGAAGAGGAAGAAGAAAGTTAGAAAGGGTCGTAATCCCCGAAAAGTTTACTCAGTCGAGGAGTGTAGTCCACCGGTTTCATAACCTCGAAGTCGAAGTCGTAGTCAGGAAGGTTACTTATCAGTCCTGACTAAAGGAAATCCTACCTGACCAACCTAGAGGAACGACAGGTTCCCTGGGAGCTCTCAGAAGAGGTTGTGGTGTCAGGTTTTCTACTGGGACGGTCAGTAGACGACCCAGCGGCCACCTACGGTCAAAAGAAAATTCTCCGTAGTCCACCGTGTTTCCCGTAGTAAACCGAAAAAGGAAATAAGTAACGAGTAACAAGTATTTTCGCAGTTAACAAGTAAGGTACACCCTCCGTGAACCAGACTCACCCCTTTACCCCCACCTGATACAGTGGGCGATAACAATAAAGTGCAGAAGAAGGAGAGGAGGGTGTCCGATACGGGTCCTCCTTGTCGACTTCCTTCTCCTCCTTTAGTTTCTCCTTCTCCTCCTCCTCCTTCTGTCACCAAGCCCTCGAGTCGGAGTCCCGTCGTTACTGCGTCCCTGTCTGCTCCTCGACCTTTACCCGGGGCTCGTTTTCCCGACGAAGTCGATGGTCTTGAGAGGTCCTTCGGTGGACAGGTTGGTCCTGCGGCTCTTGCTCAGGGACGACTCGCTACGGTCGCTAGTCCACAGTCTGTAGTTCTCGCACACGCCGGCTCTACGGAGCCTATTCTTTCGGTCGCACGTGGGGTTCGAAGGTTTGCTTCGGGTGTCGACGTACCTATTCTACTGGCGGCAGATGCGGTTGTAGAACAGGCTAAGGATGACCAGCCCGGACCCAGAGCCGAAGTTCGACAGGTTGTCGCTCTCCGCCTTAACACTGTGGGCTTTGCCACCGTTGTTCTGCCTAAAGCTAACCGTGGTTCTGCGAGACAGGTTTTCGGACGTCGTCTTGAACGGGAGCTCCAGGCACAGCTTCGGGTCGGACAAGTCGAGCCACGTCGACATGGCCGTCTCGTCGTTTTACACGCCCTGACAAAAGTGGCCCCGGTCGTCCAAGGCGACGGCCGTCACGTCGCGGCGGATGCTGTGGGACCAGCTCGACTGGCAGGTGTACTTGCTTTGGCCGGTGATGGTTCTGCTGTTGGCGTTTTTCCTGTTCGAGTCTGGGTGCTCGATGAGGTTCGGGGCTTTCTCCCGAAAGGTCCTGTACCTGTTCCTCCTACGAGTTTTCCAGGACTTTACGTACAAAACGCCACTAAGGAAACTAAGGGAGGTCCTAAACTCACAGGTGTACTAGTTTTGTTTTGTAATGGTTTTTCACGGAAACTTCCTCGGTCAGGGTTGGTAAAGTAGTTTTTACCAGTGAGGGCGGTTCTTTGCGCAGAAGCTGCAGTTAGCCGGCACGAGGGGCCTAAGCTGGTGACCCAGCAAACGTCTGAGCAAAGGCGGGGTCTTCTTGTGCTCGGAGGTTGACAGAACGTTGTTGGCGATACCGATGGTCTTACCACGGTCGATGTGGACCGTCAAGCTCCGGACGTTCAGGGTCTAGAACTTCACGTACCTCACGCCCTCGAGGGTGCTGAGAGACGTCGTCGAGTGGTGGGTGTACTACCAGTGGCCGGTGAAAGAGTTCCAGTGGTCGAGGCGGAGGTTCTTTCCGTTCGTCGACCACGACCTGGGTGACCGGCACCTCTTCTACGTCCGCAACAGTCTACGGGGTTTGTCACTACGGGACCGAGGGTTCGGTAGTTCATTGAGGCGGACACTGCCGCGTCGGAGGAGCTGCCTCGACTTCCTGTCGTTTTTCCTTTTTGGTCTCCTCTAGTTGTTCCTACTCTTCCAGTACTTTTCGCGCCTGATACTTCTGGGAGAGGTTTTCGGTGATCTAGGATGCTATTTCATGGTCATAGACTCCCTCCTCCTGAACCTTCTACCGAGCTTCCCGCCTCCCCTGTAAAACTTCAGAAACCTTTTATGGCAATGGTGACGGTAGTTATTTCGGGTCTTGCCCCGAGGATCGACCTCACGCATGGGGTCGTAGGTGCGTCGGATGGTCGAGAGCCTCCCGTGGTTCGGAAGGAACGGATACCCGAGGGTCCAGGACGTCTAGGCTGGGTTGGAGTCGTTGTTCGACTCCGGCTAGCGTGGGTTCACCTTTCGCTACGGCGACCACAGGCACGGACGTGTGGACCGGGGGATGTGCGTTCACTTCTTCCTCGGCTGTCTGTTTCTCCTTCGCCACTCCCTCACACCCTTTCTCTCAGGGGCGCTCCTCCGCAGGAGCAAGTCGGTGTCGCTCCCCGTGCGAAAGAGGTTTTCGCTTGGCGGACGCCTCAGGTTTTTCCGACTCGGCGCAGGGGGTTTCCTCCTCCTGTTCGACTACCCTGTCCCGCCTCTCTTTCTCTTTCCGGGCCGAAACCTCGGCCGCAGAGGAGAGTCGTTGCCGACGCGGGAGCGGTTGGGACGTCGCCGGGACGGCCCGTAGTTGGGCGAGTCGCGGGACGTCAGACAGGACTTGTTAGTGGACCCGTTTCGGTGCCTCGGGAACGCGCGCGGGAGGACGAGGTCGGGTTCGAGTTCGTGTTACAGGTACAAAGTGTTCGGCTCGGAGTCGCAGTACCTGTTCGGTCAGGACTCAGGGGGGAGGTGCTCCGGCCGGTCGCACAGGTCTGCGATAGACAAGCTCTTGTTGCTAGTCGGGTAGCTGGACTGGTTCAGGTTCTCGTTCTTCCGGCTCAGGAGCGTTCGAGTCAGGACGTGCAGGGGCGGGGTCTTCGTGCGGGAGAGGCTGTAGCGGCTGTACCAGTTCCAGGAGGGGTTCCGGTGGTGGGGCTTCGGGCGGTGGAGGGGGTCCCAGGGAGGGCATTTCGACCTCTACCTACAGTCCGCGAAGCTCCTGAACAGGTCACTCCAGAGGTGGAACGTATTCTCCTTTCCGGCCGTCAGGTTGACCTTGGGGGTCGTAGAAGACTATGACGTCCGAGTCAAACGGAGGTCGGAGAAGGTCTGGAGTCTCCCGTTTATGGACGACAGGCTGGACCCGGGGGTTCTCGCCTACGTCTAGAGCTTCAAATGCCCTGAGAGCTACTGGTGGTAGTCGGTGACCGAGCGGTTGCAGTTCATGGTCGAATCCTTTTGCCCGCCCTGGTTCAAGGATTTTTTGTACCTGTTTCCTGTGGGATAGAAAATGACGTCACTGACACGGAGGGTCAAGTCTTGGGGCAGATGGATGTAGTCAGTGGATCTCAGGGTGGACCCAAAGGTTTACTTCCTGTACTGGGCGGACCGGCACCTCGTCGTTCCGTTTCGCCTCGTCCTCGAGAGGGCCCACAGCAGCCGAGTCGCCAGTGGCCTTTCGTATCGACCGCTTCTCCTGTGTCTGAGATTTAAGTTCACATTCAACACGACGGCCTGTAAACACTCGTTTGTACGTCATTTTGAGGTGGATTCGTTTTGCGTGTCGTTCAGGGGGCTCGTGGTAAGTGTCAAACATTGTCTGCACCTACTTCTCATCGAGGTGTCCATACCCAAACGAGGGTCCACGAACACGGCCGCTGACACACTCCGCGAAGATCCTCCCTCTACCAAGATAAATCTCCGTCGACTGGAGAGGGATGGCGCTCTCCTGACATCGGATGACCTTATCTGGTCTTGTATTTATTCAGGATAGGTAAGAGAGTTACAGACGTCAAATCGTAACCCCTTGTCTTGTCTTTCCTAAACCGCTCAGCCTCGAGTGTCCAATGTCGAAGAACTAGGTACTGGAGGAATCACTGGGTCCCGGGTTCAGAGTTCCAGGGCAATTCCGAGACGGAGTAACATTAATTATTCGTGGCTGAAGAGAATAATAGGGTACAGGGATGGAGGGGAAGGATATCGGTACGATTACTCAATATTTCACTACTTTTTAAAATTTTTCTTTATCACTCGTTCTCTTATTTCTGACATCGCAAGGACCCCCGTCGGTGAGCTGTCTAAAGAATTAGTTGAGTACTTATCCAATTTCGACCGAAACAGTCATAATCAATATTAATTACGAAAACCGTCGAATAAACGTCGTTAACGATGGAAGGTGACGGGAGGGGGAGTCTCAACAAATAAAGGACACGGAAGCCAAAGGACACTTTCCCGTACACGGGACATCAGCCTACCCTCCTTTTATGAGAAGAGACGTCCTGTGAGTCTACTTTGCTCCCCTTCGAGTAAAAGAAGGGCCAGAAAACCAACGAGAATTCAATTTCGATTATAGTCTCGGGTGGAAATCGTCTCCACCTACGTTTCATCCCGAACTCTGAAATAAAATGTATTTCTTCGTTTACCGTGTGAGAAACGGTCACGTGCCTCCCAGGGTGCCGAAGCTCTATTAAACGTAGTGCATAACAGCTTCAAGGTACGGACCGTCTCAGTCGTCCCGGGTCGGCTAGAGACAGTGGAAGTCCTTCCGTCTGTCTAAGGTTCCAGTTTATGGAACCGTCTGATCAGTGTGGTCGGCAAAAGTTTATGACCCGTATTTGTTCCGCCTTTAATAAAAGTAGCGGGAAACACATAAAAGAGAGGAAGGAAGGGAGAGGAGAGGCCGTACTATGGCGGGGGTACACGATCTTTGAGGGTGTGTCTATAGTTGACAGGACGTGAGACCCGACGTTGGGTTTTACTCTGGGGTGGACTGAATTTTGAGACCGTGAACGGTCGGGTCAAATACTGTACGATCCAATGTCTAATCAGAAAAATCAATGTATACGCTATTCTATACTTATCGATTATTACCGTACGTCAACTGGGAACTTATTGCGTCCCCAATCCCCGTAGTTGGGAGACGTGTCGTCTTCTAGGTACACATGGACGATCAGCCGGGAGGGGTACTGGCAAGGAGGCATAAGGACGGACAGGACATAGGCTCCAGGGTGTGGACACCTAAGATGGTTGGGTCTGACACATCATGATATCATAAATGGACATGAAAACTTTTTTGACGTGAATATCCACCGGAGGAATCCAAGTTTGTGTACGATGAGTCCCAGTTGAGATATTCGGGAGGGGTGCGGGATGGTAGTCTCGTGAACAATTTGTCTAAAGTCTGGTTCGGTAGTGCGCTGGTCGTCCTCGTCTCAACGTCCACCCCTGCCCACACTGATCCCACACCTACACCCGAGTGAAGTGTAGTATGTCCTCCTAAATGACTCACACTCGTGCCAGTCTTACTTTGTTCCCCGACTTTGACCCTTGATAGGGGAGTCACTCTGTCAGATTTTCGGAGACCACCGTCCCCTTGGGCAGGGTAGCGCGTCTGCCGAGAGACCCGGGTGTACTACTGGACCCAAAGTAAACGTACAAAAATAGTACTATTAATTTTACACAAGGACCGTCTAAGAAGAGAACGAAAGATTCGTACCAAACAAGTCGAGTGTGATATAACTTTCTTTTCGACTTTATGTAGATAACTTAGAAGTACACTCGAACCCCAAGGTACTGTGGACAAATAAACGATATGTTACAAAATTTAAAATACATTGAACGATAATACGACAGGACCAGGAAGTTTTTTCTCTTTTTTGTTTTCCACCTATGTGTGTCTTGCGTGTATCTCTTTACAAAGGTCAACGTCTCACCATCCAGGTTCGGACTACTTTTACTGTTTATCCATACAAATAGACACGATGTTATTTCTGGTTAAAAGGTGGAAAAGGTACAATCCAGACATTAGTAAAAAATTTAATTATAGTATCAGTTTTGTAATGTTATACATCTATGTCTTATTCCTCTTTGTCTTTCGGAGTCAGTTTTAGACTTTGTGTGTATTGACAAGATCCCTTCGGTTCTTTTGGGTCATTCACCCCTTTTGGATATGTTTCCCTGGACTACGAGAAATCAGCACCGGTTGAGTTTCCATGAATCTTCAGATAATTTATGTATCTATCCGATCGAGAACAGAGTAGGAAGACGCAGACATGCCTTATTTATAAAGACTAAACCTGGAAGTTTCGCGGTATAATGTCTTAATAGTAATATACTTTTGTTTAGAGGGAAGAATCTATTTGTGACCACACGATACTAAGACTGTCGCCTAGCGTCTTTTTGTCCAACTCACAAGCCCTTAGTAAGTCTGACATACACGGCGCACGTGGATTTTTTGCCACCAGTGCAGCTGTGACTCCTACGGGGGCGGACGGGGTGTCGAGGGTGTGGGCGTGTCTCCGTCGAAAGACCCCGAGACCAGTCGACGTTTGCTACGGGGAGGAACTGGGGTGACGGGAGAAACTGTTGTTATACGTACGTTTAGGAGCGGGTGACGAGTCTTACTACGAATACACAAAGATTTACTAGTGTTTTACTCTAGTGACGATAGACCTTGAGATTAAAGTCAATCCTACGGACTAGTGTGCTTAACATGTTTTTACTGTACAGTAAAACCCTCTCTACCAGTTCCAAAATACCTTTAAAACTCTCAAAATGTCATAGATACAAGATAGGGAACCTCTTCCTTTACCGTCGGGTGAGGTCATGAGAACGGACCTCTTAGGGTACCTGTCTCCTCGGACCACCCGACGTCAGGTGCCCCAGCGTTTCTCAGCCTGTGCTGACTCGCTGAAGTGAAAGTGAAAGTACAAGATACGTTCTACCCTTAAAACTGGACTTAAAATAAAGAAAAGAATCTATCCAGAAAAAATTTTTTTACTACAGAATTTAAGACATTTTAAGAGACGGTTTATAATTTACGTTGAAAAGTACTCTTTAATTAATCTTATACAAATTACACGTAGGGGTTAAATCCTGTATTCATTAGACTCTGCTAAAGTCATCTATAAACATATATGGAAATTTTTGGTGTACGAGAACTTTTAGTCTTTAATTTGTTTCTCGTTTAGTTACTCAGATTCTACGTATTCCTGAACTTTAATATCAGTAATGGCGTCACGTGTTTTCACATGTTCAAATCGTAGTGTGGACTGGAACTTTAACTATCTCCCCTACTTAAGATCAGGTTATTCGACGGTGGAAACAACACCTACTAAACTATTTTAGGTACAAGTCCCACTTGTCGGACACTCCAAGGGTCTATTTTATATCCCACAGGTCGATTTGATCGTAAAGTACATTTACTGTTTATGCAAAAACCTTATTCGTACAGGGTTTATCGTGTACCCGGTAAATATGATTTTTCACAAGTAACGAATAGACTCCAAATCTACATTGACCCGTAAGACACAAAAGTAAACGATCTGGACCGTTGGGATTGTGGTCCCCAATATACCGTCGGACCCTTCTTCTTCTACCCGACCCGATTGGGTACCGACCCGAAGAGAACACCGAGTCACCATTTTTTGGACGAACGGGTGCGTCCTCCGTACCAAAGGTAGAACCCAACCCTTCTAGGGGACCTCTTCCTTTACCGTTGAGTGAAGTCATACGAACGGACCCTTTAGAGTACCTGTCTCCTGGGACCGCCCGATGTCAGGTCCCCAGCTCTTTGTCAGCCTGTGCTGAATCGTCGATTTGCTGTCGTTCGTGGAGAACCGCTAGTATCCGTGGCTGGAACGGAAGTAGAGCGTTTGTTGTCAGAAAGGGGAGGAACGAGAAGGAAGAAGGCGGACGGTAAGGAGGGACGGACGGACGGAAGGAGAGAGAGTAGGAAGCAGTTTATGACCGACACGGAAATGACACGTGGTCTGAGATAACCGTTTCGTCACATCTGTCCTTGGTTGTCGGTACGGCTACTTTGCACGGTCCGACCGTCGGACGTTGATGTCCCTGTGACAAGCTGGACTAAGAGCGTCAGCATGCGCCATCCCTGACTAAGTCGGTGCAGTGTCCCCTGCTTTACCTTCGTCTCTCTCAGCGTACTTCAAGAGTGTAGAGGTGGTGGAGCCTCGGCGAGAGAGTCATAGTGGGTAGCTCTTTCGGTAGTGAGGTACGGTTTGTGACACGATTAGGGTCCCTGATTCGGCCACTGGCTGATCCTGTTCTCAGACGTGCCCGCCGACGGACACGTCTGTCGAGACCCCCTCTGCGACTTGTCTCGCGTGTCCTCCCCGACCAGGACCCCCTTCGCCTCCTCCCCTACCACCATGTCTGGTCGCTCCCAGGTCCGGACACCCGGACGTGAGTTCGGGATTGAGGGGGTGGTAGAGATTCTACACGGGGCGAAGACACAGAAACTTTGCACCTGTCTTAAGAGGAGATCTCCTTTCAGTACTCTAAGTTCATTTTCATACTTAAAGAAAAGGTATTTCGGACCACGTATCATCCAAGTGCTCTTCTCAATCAAGATCCGTTGTCGAGCTCCCGGGATAGTGCAAGAAGTCGGAACGGGTTTCACATGTCTTGGATGTGGTGTAAGGGCCCAACTCGGTGAATTGTGGGTCCGTCCACGGGGTTCCTTTGCGACGACACAACAAGTCAGGAATTCAGCACAGGCTGAGAAATACTGGGGTGTCTGATATCGGATGGTCCGAGGAGACAGGTACCTTGAGAGGTCCGTTCCTATGACCTCACCCGACGGTAAAGGAGGAGGTCCCCTAGAAGGGCTGGGTCCCTAGCTGGACACAGAGGACGAACCGTCCACTTAAGAAATAGTGGCTCGGTGGACCCCTAGGGTTCCTTTGCGACGGGATGATAAATTACTATTACTACCGTTACTGCCGACTCTGGACAACCGGAGAAAGATACTCGGCCAGTACCCATGAGTCTAGTGGGACTTAAACGGTTTTCGAGTCTCCGCAGACACCAGACAGATTCTTGTGTGTCACTCGCATCCTAAGCTCGGGGCCCGCCGGGTCGTGAGTAGTGCGAAGATGACGTGGAGCGAACTACCAAAGGTCCACGCTGGGTTCGGGTCCTTAGGTCGGTCGTCGAGTCTTTTTTCAGACACTTCGCACCGTATGCACACGTCCCTACTATTCTCGAACGAGTCGGAGACCTCCGAGGTCGGTATTTGGTTCACGGTGTCGAAGTCCCCGATCCCTGGTTGGACCCCTTCTTGGGCGTACAGGAGTGGGAGAAAGTACATTAAAGGAACAAGTCAGTTCATTACTATGTAAGGGGCACCTCGTAGAGTGGTTCTTTACTAGGTTTAGGGTCCCCTTTATTGAGACACTCTTAATGATAATAAACATTAGGAGTAGAACTGAGAGGAAAACCCCTTCGTTCCACACTTTAGACTTTGTCCCGATCGGAACTCTGGAGTCGCAAAGATTGTGTCGTTCTTTGTTCGCGCAAGGGGGGCAAGTGTCAAGGTAGAGGAGGCGCGTGAGACCGCATCGGGGAGAAAACGCAGGTGCGTAGAGGCGGAAGCAACGTGAAAGGGGGGGTAAACCTGAAGACTTACGAGACAGGACTGCCCATATTAAACCACGAAATTATATCTCATTGTAATAAAAAGTAAATGAGGCTAGACGGTAGTCATAGTAGAAAAGTAAATTGGTCTACGTTAAGAAAGAAGAAAGCGATTTAACTTTGAGGTACTCGCTGTCCCTCACGTTACAAAATTAATCGAGTATAAAAAATATACCTAAATACAGGAATTTTATGTAAACACGTTAAGAAGTCGATTTAATTTTTGCAGAAAGACGCTTTCACTCCTCCCCTTTTATTCCTCGATTTAACACAGTAATCGAATCCATCGATATCTATCTCCCGGTTCTAGATCGTCTCCCTGTGTGTGTGGCAGTGGGCGCGGAGACGGGCCCGTCTAGACCTTGAACGGGAAGTAACTTTCTTCAGAAAGAGACATTTCCAAAAAGTTTTTACCGAACTCCACCCTAAAAAAATTCCGGGGATCATTCGTTTGTTCGTCAATGGAAATTGCTTGATTAAACTTTGACTTGGACGGCGGTTCTTTTTGTCTTCTTCTTCTTTTTTGTCTTCAGTAGTGCTATTTGTCAAAAGAGGACGTAAAGAGAAACAGAAAAAAAAAAAATTGCTAGTTCAAATTTCGCAAGGCACCACGAAAAAAAGATGAAATATCCTCTGTTCACTGTAAGGCACCATTTACTCTCTTTTTGGGTACGTCTTGACTTTAGAAAGATTACGTAACTGTGGTTGAACGGGAGATAACAACCTTTACTCGTCCGCGAGTACTAACAAGTAGTTTGTCGAGGATTACGTCAATTTCGTAAGTCGATATTAAAGAGGAACGTAAATATTAATGACAGTATCTGACGTGTGGAGCCACTCGTCTAATTTCGATATTTGATAAATCGGCGTCGAGATTCTGCTCCTTGAACTAAACAGACCGTCCTCAATAAACAATCCCTCGAACTGTGAAGTGTATTTTTACTGAGTTGCACTACTTCTTGTCACGTCAAAATCGTTACGTCTCCAAAATTTAGCCAGAGCGGCGGTGCGGGACGTTCGTAGCGTCCCGTCAAACAATTGTCTGTACCTCCGGTGTCTCTATCTTACGCAGTTCCCATGGCTTTTTCTTCTCCCAAGCCGCACGACCCAACGGAAAGGACAGGGAAGGAGGCTTTCTCGTCCTTAAACGCCCTTTAGAGACGCACGGCACAAGAGGACAATTTGGGTCCGAGTGGACCGTCCTCTGCCCCTCCGGCGCTCGGGGCCCGCGTATAGTGTGCGGGCCCAAAATCTCTTGAACCAGGACGACAATTCCTGTGAGTGAAGGGTTCGGGTCCTCAGGTCCCGCGACGTCTGACACGACCGCCTACGAGATAGACCTTACAAGAAATAGAGAAACAAAAACTGACCATCCTTTGCATACTATATAAATCCGTGTGTCCCGGGAAGAGAACCCGAGTAAGAGGTCGCCACGGGACTTCTGAACGCTTTTGTTACCTGCACGCCTAACTAGGCCCTCCGACCGGCCCTACCCTCGGCAGTCACGTCGAGGGAAGGGCAGAGTCGGACTCAGGCCCTAGCCCTAGCCCATCTTGTCGCGCGTAAGGCCCGCCGCGAGTCGTGGCCCAGACCGGGTGACTTGTTCCCGCACTGAGCACAAGGGGAGGAGAGAACTAGTAGATGGATTTTTTTTTTTTAGGAGAAAACAAATGAATTTCGAATTTAGTCTTACTCCCCCTAACACGGTAAATTAAATCTCTATATTCCTCTCGCGCGATCCTGTCTACCTTCATGTCGCCGAAACTCCCCCGCTACTCTCGTGACCCGCCCCAAACCCCGGGACCTCCCCTACAGAAGGGGAGACTGAGCGGGAAGGAGAGGGACGGCGGTCGAGGGACCTTGTAGAGGTGAGGGTCGTCGGGTCGGAGGGGCCGCCGACGCGGTAAGCGTCCACCCTTTCCCGACGGACCAGAGGGTGCGTAAAGTCACGTTTACTGCTCAACTACTACTACCACTGCCACGACTAAACACCCCAATTCTCCTTTCGATTTTTGTCCCGGACGGTAGCACACCGGTGAGTGATAACAGGAACCGCAGTTATCCATCGCTGTCTCCTAATCGTAAATACCCCGTAAATGCCGATAACACGATCCGGGAAGGACATCCATTGGAGTTAAGTAGAACTGGGATTCGAGAGATTTCTTTCCGGCCACTGACCCAGGTCGAATGTTCCCTCCTTTGGTCGAGAGTCTCTCCCGTTCACTAACCACCGGAGTATGTCGCTCGTACGCCGTCTCGATCTTCAATCCACACCTGTTTCCTGGTAGAGGGAGTTCGGCCGTAGAACCTATTTTTGAGAGGGTAGTGGAAAGTCCCTGGGGGACCCAATCTAAGACGGGCACAATGTGGGTGCACACTCTACACTTAGGGCAGGCATTGAATAAACATACCCTCTCTTCTACTTACCCGTTTTTCTTTTTTTTTCAAATTTATAGAGCTTTCGAGTTTAGAAACTGTATCTGTTGACGGATGGTGAACCCGGGAGGTCTTTTAACCGTGAAAGTTGCACGTACCAAAATAGACCATGAAAAAAGTAGATACTTCCTTTTTTTACTACAAAGTCCAATACCATAAAAGTTACGACGTAATGAGCTAAAGTGTCAGTTTATTAAGCCGAAAACAAGTGGTCGCTGAAACAGCGCAAATTAACAAATACGGGGGGGGGGGGGGCAACGACGTCGGAGGTGAAGGGGGAAACGACGGACGGACGTCCGGGAGACCACACATCATTGGTACCTCTGCCCGGGGAGGACCTACCACAAAAACGAGACCGAATCTTCAGTTTCTAGTTCGCCCTGGTACGGTAGGGTCTTTACGTCCTCCTACTTCCCTCCCCCCATGAAACCTTCGGCTCCCTTCCTGGCAGTGTTTTAGAGTCCGCTACCTCCGAAGGACCACAGATCTTCAGGACACTTCCTCGGGTTCCGTCTCGAGACGCCCCTCCTTGTACCCGGGACTTGACGACTCGACCCGGACCCCTGGTCCAAAGGTGAAAAGTCGACTCTCTGGTCCCCGTCCAGCGCAGCGGAGAGACCGGGAATCGTCGGAGAAGACAGTTCGCCGACGTGTGTCCGGCCGGACTCTGGTACAGTGTTCCCAAACATACCTTCACAGGGGGTGAGTCGGTACAGGCTGGGAGACAGAAACGCTGGGGTCTCTGACGTCGAACGGTCTGAGGAACAGGTACCCTAAAGGGTCCGTTCTCATGACCTCACTCAACGGTAAGGGAAGAGGTCCCCTAGAAGGGTTGGGTCCCTAGTTTGGGTGTAGAAGACGTAACGTCCGTCTAAGAAATGGAAGAATCGGTACACCCTTTGGGGCAATATTTCAACCGGAGAAAATTTTGGATGATTCTTAGGAGGACCATGTCATAGTCCGTGTATCTTAATTTCTCCCATAGAAAGTAGGTACAATTTTGTGTCGTAGGGATCTTAATTTCTGCGTACTTTCACGGATTGTCGACCTTAGTATTGTCGTTGGTCCTGTCAATCTTACACGACCTTGGCTCAGTGTTCAGGACAGAGCCCTTGTCCCTTTCTGTTCTACCTCTGTCAGTGACTTCTCATTTCCGGGCAGCACACGAACCCCGGCACCGACCCCGACCCTATCCCGTCAGACCACTCGGCCCGTCCCTGGTCTCGACGGCCAGTGTCTCCTCTCTGTCTCCGGAGGGCCCTCGAACTGCAACGGGGTCCCTCGCACGACCTGGCCACCCGAGGTCCCGACCCCCTCAGACCGGTGCTCGCCTCTCGTCCGACTCGACCCCGCTCCTCTCCCGTGGACGGTCCGCCCCCTCAGGACTCCCCTCTTCCTTGTCGCTCTCACTTCGGAACGTTCTCTCTTTCACACGAGCAGGGCCTTTTACGTACAGGGAGTCGCGTTTCCCCCGGGCCAGGTCCTTACTCGACCTCTCTGCGCGGCTCGTCCGTCTCGGACCTCCCACAAGTCTGCAACCGGAGCCGGACCTACGCAGTCGAGACAGATCACTCGGCGCCTGTCCGTCCACGAGTTCCCGTCACACGAAGGAGGTTCACGAGGCCGAAACACCTCAGACACGTCCTACGCAAGTCGTCGTCGTCGGGGCGGGACGTCCCGGAATCTCCACCCGCAGTCGAGACACAGGCCACTCGACCGAGTCCAGTTTCAGGTCCCGAGGTGGAAATAGTCACGCACTTTCACAGTCAGAGAGTCAGGACAGACTGAGACGCTGGGGGACCTGACACCGGGTGGTCCGAGGAGACAGGTCCCTTAAAAGGTCCGATCTTACGACCTCACCCATTGGTAAGGGAAGAGGTCCCCTAGAAGAGTTGGGTCCCTACCTTGGACCCAGAGGACGTAACGTCCGTCTAAGAAATGGTAGACTCGGTGGTCCCTTCGGGAGTGGATCTTCCGAGTCCATTTATTGTCAGGATTACCGATTGTACATAACTCGTGTTTCCCTGGTGGTTCTTTGTGCCCCGTCACACCCCCGGATCCTGTCCGGTGTACGAAATTTGTCCCCGTCTCCCAGCCCCTTTCCTCTCTCCTCCAACCCCTCGCGGCCTGTGCACTGCCTAACTTCCGCGTACAGGGTCCACCCTTTGTCCTTCTCCCCGACCCCCAGACAAGTCTCCTTCCTCCCGTGACTGTCGACCCCCACCCCCGCACCCAGTCCCGTGACGGCTCCCCCGTGTTTTAGCTCCTCCCGAAACGTCTTTCAGGAGTCTTGACACCCAACAAACAGGGGGGAACTCGGGTCGTCTTTCAGTGACCTCCCTCAATTTCGGCGTTCACGGTACTAGATGAAAGAGAAAATCTTTCTAGCAGGCCGAAGCGACACCTTCCTCCTCTCCCTGCGTCTCTCTTCCCCTCTGGTCGCTAGACTGACGTCACCCTTACCCCCCGTCCCCGAGACCTCTCCCCGACCGTCCCGGCCCGCCGGCCCGGGAGTCCCCGCACGAACAAATCCTTCCTCTTGTCTTAACCGACTTCTTCTGGGTCTCCCGGAGTCCTGTCTGGGGTGTCCGAAGGGTAGCACTCTGGGGGGTCGTCCGGAGGCTCCTGGACCCCGTCGTCGAGGGGGGACAGAGGGGGTCTGGCGGGAGTCGAGGGTTCGAACGATAGCGGTGGACAAACGGCCCTACTTAGGTAAAACTATTTTCAATTGGTGATAGACACACGAAGAGCTCCTTAGCACTTTCTGTTTGCTTTCCGGGGACGACACGGACGGAAGGACAAAAAGTTAGGATTAGATTAAGGAGAGAGAGGTAAGACATTAAGCCGCGGGGGGGAGGAGCCGCGTAGTCGTGATCCACCAGGGCTGAAGCTACCCTCTAAATGACCGCTCTACTTTCCCTCCTTGTGTAACAAAAAAGCTCTACTAAATTACTGGAAAAACCGTAGGGGCATTGACGACTTTAGAAGACATTAATAAGTCAAACCGCCGTTTCTCAAGACAACTAGTCTCCTTCCGACTACATCTACAGTTTACAGTTATTTAAACGTTAGGTATTAACATTGGTGAACTACGACCTCGTCTGGCCCTCTGTTAAGTCAGTGTTTCCGGTACTTACCAACTTGGTTTAATTCGTGGTTTCATAAAGCTCGCAATGCGTACGTCTTCGCAACTCAGAAACGTAGAACGGGGTTGAGAGAGAGAGAAGAGGACTGACAAAAGGAAGGGATGGAGACAGGAACAATGACAGGGGAGGGGGACCTTTACCCGGAAGGCGTATCAGATGACAGGTCTCAGAAGACCTAGGCAGAGTTGGGTCTCGGTTACTGTTGACAGTTCCGTCGGTGCCCACAAGGGATCTCTTAACGGTATTCGAGAACAGCCAGAACGGTAAGTTCAGAGAGACCGGGGACGACCGCTAAGTCGTAACTAAAAAAAAAAAAAAAAAGACGAAACGAACGAAAGATTGTCGTATCAAATATAGTCTTTCCAGACACAGTCCTTAATCTCTTACAAGGATTGTTACCCCTTTTTTACGGGATTATATTTCTATGGTAGAAACCCGAACGTGAAACTGTTCAGGTTCACTTGACTTTCTACGACCCTTTTTAGAGACTTCAGTCCTTGGTTCCGTAAACGAAATTATTATGTAGATTAAGGAACTCGAGTGGAATAGTTCAAAATTGGAGACTTAGAGATTCAAGGGTCAAGTTTTGACGTCTCAGAGGAGACAGGAACACAATTAAAAATTTAATATATAGTAACATCTCTCCGGGAACACCGCTGACACTACTCGGTAAAAGCGTAGACTTTACCCTTTAATGTTGACTTGTAATCGCTAACGAATATTTAGTGACGTTCGTTTTACCGTGGATATTGGTGTGCTATAATTGACCCTTCTTTACGTCCCACGTCTTGTACTCCCGAACCTTCCCCGCCCGCTGAAAGGTCTCGCCTCCAACGTTCGACTGCTAGCGAGAAGGTGCACGACTCGGCGGAGATCCTAGAGTCACCTGGACTCGACCCCTAGTCGACCCTAAGCCAAGACACCGACGGAAAGAAAAAAAAAAAAAGGTTCACCTTTCAAGACCTCCAACTCTTTACACAGGATTCAAAGTGATCCTCAATCCCAATCCCCTCTCCACTTAGACTCCGTCGTAAAGACGGGGACCTCACACTCGGCCCGCGAGACGAGTCCCTGTGTCTGCGACTCCCCGACGCAGGTGGAGACGGCCGCTCGCACCTTCTCCGGACACCCGGTCCGGACCCAACCCAGGTCGGGATGGTGAATGATCGTCGTTCTCGTTTACAGGATTAGAGTGATTCTACTCAGAGAAGTAGACATTTTGTCCGTATTGACAGGAGGGAACCCTCAGTTCTTTTAGCGACTTTTTCTAGTGGATTTACTGCGAAATCCGGTCACCAAGAGTTCGAACTCACACATAGTCTTAGCGCCCGTCTCCCACCCTCCTAACAATTTGGGGGGTCTACCGACTCAGGGAAGGGGTCTCAGTCTGAGTCATCAAGAATCCATCTCTGTCTATTAAACTTAAAGACCGTTCGAGGTCTCCTCCTCTGGGAACCTAACGTAGTGGCTGAGTTACGTACACTCAAACTCGTTTCAGACCCTCTACCGTCTCCTGTCCCCTCCGACCGCACGACGTCAGGGACCCCTGTGTTCCTCGACCTGTGGTAAACCACTGACTTGATGTTCAAGGGTCGACTACGTCGCTACGACCAGGTTCCGGGTGTGAGACTCTTGGGGACGAAATACGTGATCGGACCGTACAACATTCACGGGACTACTCACAGACGAGAACAATTAAAATTGAGCCAGAAACTCGGGCGGAGTACGGGACAGGACCCACTCCTTCGTCGTCCTGGGCGATCCACCTGAGGGCGAACCACCCGTGTGGTGCCGGTGCGACTCACGAGTCAGTGCAGGCTGGGAAACGCTGGGGTGCCTACCGTCGGGAGGTCCGAGGAGACAGGTGTCCTAAGAAGTCCGTTCTGACGACCTCACCCAACGGTAAAAGATGAGGTCCCCTAGAAGGGTTGGGTCCCTAGTTAGGGTACAGAGGACGTAACGTTGGGCGCACAGGACGTAAAGGCGAACTACATGTTTTAGCTCAGCTTGGTTCTACCTCTGACGCCTGGTGGGTAATCTCCCCGGCTTCTCTTTTGTCTTCGATTGCATGCCCCGTTCTTCTCCTCTCCTGTTCTTAGATCCCTTCCGTCCACCAGACCTTCAAACGTACTGAGACGACTCTAGTGGATTTTCCCCATCTGTCATGGTTGTGTCAACAAAGATGACTCTTAAAGGACATACTTCTCAGAACTGACCGCCAGTCCCCTTGTCCAGAAGGGGAACTGAATTGTGGAAGGAACTGAAACTTCTCTACCCGACATATTAACGAACCCTTCGTTATCAATTTTGACGAGTCGTAGAATGGAGGTTTAACACAAATAGTTTTAGAGAACAAATGTTGACTGACGTTTGGTCCAGTTTGAATTAATTCACTTTGTTCCTTAAAGGACCGAGTAAGTTCCTGTCTCAACCAAAACACGTGTCTACTTCGGATCCCCGCCGTCTCTGCGCAGTAGTCTTGAACCAGAAAGTCGAAGCTCAAGGAGGAACAACAGGAGGGGAACTCCGTTTACTGTTCTAACAGACCTGGTCGAGATCTCAATAAAGAAATCTTTTTTTTTCAATTCCCAAACTCACCTTTCTCACGGACAAAGGGTTCTCAAGGTTAGTCGACATCTCCAACGCAACTCGACCGAACACCCGAGTGCAGGAGAACTTCTCCACGGGTCCCGACCCTCTTACCCTACGAAAGAAACCAGACCCAGTCTACATTCGAGGATCCTTGTATCCACCCGAAACGTGCGAAGTCAAACCCGACTCTAACCAGTCGGGGTCCCCGAACGCTAGTCACAGCCCCTGTACCGTCCTTCTGGGATTTAGGTCGAGTAGAACAAGTTCGTACTGGGTCCGGTCGAAGAGTGACAGGGCTGTAGACGAGTAGAAAGTCTAGCCTTCACTGCCACGCACCGGGGCGCCAAGAGCGTCCCAGAGTCGAGTCCTGGACACTGGGGAGAGAGGGGAAAGGCGGTGGGGGACGTAGGACAGACAGAGACGTCCCGGAGAGGTCACGCAACGGGTGTAGTGGGGAAGGTCGAGCCAGAGGTGTCGTGAACCCAATCGCCTTCCTGTCGGACAGAGAGTGATCCTGACACCGTCCCCTGTGGACGGTTGGAAGAGTCGACACGAGTGGTGAAGCACGGTTACATGGGTCGTAGGGTGACGGTCTAATTTTCAGGATTAAGTTTCGAATATGACATTATCCTTCCGACTGGTAAAACACTCACGAAGAAGAGAGAACCCTGCAGTTTGCAGCGGAAGGACTTGGAATATAAGCAGTAAGAGTAGTGAATTTAAGTTGAACTTGCAGCAGAAGAAATTCCTGACCAAGGACTTTTAGATAGATTTAGTCGTCAGTTGTTTGAAAGAGATTTCCTGGTCTCTCTTTTATGAAAGTCACAACACCGGTGTCTCAGAGACAGTGTCGTTGCGTTGGACGACAACATCGCACTTTCATCGTTGTCCAAAAGTCCAAAATCCATACACACATACACACCGATACAAGATTATGTTGAAATAGTCACCCGTGACTTCAAACTTAAATTATATTGAAAATACCCAGTACTTTATCGTAAGACGAAACCTGAAAAATGATGATACGTATTTTATCTGCCGATCGTCCTTCGACGGCACATTGTGTCCCTCGAGTCGAGTCGCGAGGCACAACTGGGTCTCCCCACCCCACCCCCCACCCTCCCTCCGCGTTCTCCTCCCCTACATACGCACGTATCTCGACTAGGGCAACGACATGTCGTCGTTGGTTGTGTTGTAACATTTCGTTCATAGGAAGTTAATTTTTACTTAAAATTTTTCGATGTTACTCCAAGAAGAAGTGTGACCAGTCTTACCGGTAGTAGTTTTTCAGATGTTTGTTGTTTACGACCTCTCCCATACCTCTTTTCCCTTAGGGCTGTGTGACAGCCGTCCTTACATTTAAACACGCCGGTGATACCTTGTGACAATAACTCCCAATTATGCACGTCCGGGGTACAGACGCCAGAAGTTCCTCGAAGGACCACTCCTTTCTTTACGTGGAGGGGTGTGTGTAGGTAGACACCAGGTAAGAGATGCCCATCGTCGGTCTCACTAAAAATCTTCACGGTCGACCCAGTACGGTACAGTAATTTTTACTTATTTATTTCTAGAATTTTTAATTTTTACATTTTTGGTCAGAATCAAAGACCCCGGGTGTCTTAGTCCGCCGATCCATACCGGGCGTCCGGCGTCAAGCGGAGAGACTGAGATTTCGGTGGGTCGGGAAGCGCACCGCACAAGAGTAGTGGGACACACAGAGGAAACAATGTAGCTGCTGCGAGACTAGCAGACACAGACACGACAGAAACACAGGCCGTGACGCGACCTGAGGTTCCCACGTCGTCCCTTATCTACCGTAAAAGGAAGGGGACCGTCTATAATATCCTCCTCTTTCTAGTTTTGGTCCTTTGTTTAAGTATTTGTTCAAGCGCAGTCTAGGTGCTCCTTTCATTTCGCGACCCGGGGACCCCTCGTCGCCACGATCAAATGAGACCCCCGACGACGTCCTTCAGGAGAAACTGTCCCTTCTTGACTCCGCACTGTGCGACTCCCTTGGTCGGGGCTGTACTTCTTCTCCCAAAATCTGTCCCTGCTGTTCACGTTTCCGGGACTCCGGTCACCCCCAACCCTACGACCCCCTTTGACTTTCTTCCTGGGACGACGACCTTGAGGCACGACAGTCCCAGTTTGTTCAACTCACAAATGTGTCTGAGTTATCACGTCCGATGCCAATGCTCGAATCTAATAAGACTCAAGTGACACCCACCCGCCCACCAATATGTTCCCTTACCGTACTGGGTCGACCGTGAAGATTTTTAGTGAGACCGACGATGGGCATCTCTTACCTGGTGTCTACCTACACACACCCCTACGCGCAAAGAAAGGAGTGGTCCTTCGAGGAACTTCTGGTGTCTGCACCTCGGACGTGCATAATTGGGAGTTGTTTTCGAAATACTTTAATTACGTGGTTAATTTGGTAATTGTCTCATTTTGAACTAGGGAACTGTCGTTCCGAAAAATATAGGTCCAAGAACTTCGTCCGGTTAAATATAGTATTTTAAGTTTTTAATGTCGAATAGTGTATGTCACTGGAGGGTAATATATTACACCGTTTGTTCGTGTAATTATGGTCTCCAATATTTACAGGTCCGTGATTATGTCGAATTCGTATTTCATACAAGGGTAGTGAAACCCTCATTCCTAAGTTTTGTCTCAACCTTAATGGGTAGATTTGCCTCGTGAACTAAAGATTTAGGTCGACCTTGTCCACGTCGGGGAACTTATAAAAGGTACGAAGGAGTAGTAAGTTAGACGTGTGAAAAAGAAAACAATAATTATACATAACCCCATGTCAACGAAATGTTACAACATAATCAAGGGTGACATGTGGTCTCACTCAGCCGGTGTACCTATCGAGGAGAAACCCTAAAGGAGGGGTAAATCCAGTGATGGCTCGTACGCCATCTCAAGGGTCACCATATTCCGCCCAAGACAATCAATCGACAAAATACGTACCACACAAACTCCAGTTAGGGCTAGAGGTCTAAGCAGGGTGGGGAGGAAAGGGGAACCCACGGGTATATGAACGAGAGACAGAGAAAAAGACGAAACGTTTATTCGATAGAGACGGTACGAGATCTAAGGTGTATATACACAGCTATGTGTTATAAGCAAAAAGACTGAAGTGAGACACACTGTCAGAGGTCTAGGTAGGTGTAGGGGTGTTTACCGGGTCAAACCAAGGAAAATCATCGACTCACTGTGTGGTGACATATATGCCTGGTGTACAGACAGTCATCCATAAAACCTCACGTATGACCCGGTCCGCGACCCTGGGTTTTCCTGGTTTTGTCTTCCAAAGACAGGGAGTACCTCGAATACACGGTCACCCATTATGGACCCCCCCCCTGTCCTCAGGAATTTATCTCCGTTCTCAGAGTATCAATTCAAGAGTCTCGTCTCCCGTTCCCCACCCCCACCCCTTCCGATGACACCCACCTACCCGTCCCTTCTGGAAAGACTCCTTCACTACAAAGATGACTCTAGATTCTTTACTCTTCGTCGGGTAGTAGGTAATTCACTCCCTTCTTCTAGCCGTCCGTCTCCCTTATCGAGTGCGTTTCGAGGACTCCACTCTTTTTCGAACCACACTATTAATAATAATTAACAATATTAAGTAATGTCACCTATTACACAGGTTTCGTGCTAGATCAAGTTCTCGTCCGTTTGAAGCAGTGTTCTAATCTATCATTTACAGCTTCCGAAACACCCGACACGCCACAAATAGCGTCGCTGAGTTGAGACGGTAGGGTTTCGTTTTCGTCGTGCATGGTCTCGCCGACACCGACGCAAGGTTATTTTGAAATAAATATTTTTGTCTACCTCCCGGCCTAATCCGGGTGTCCGACTTGAAACGGTCGGGGACCAGATCATCCTATTCCAAAATCCTCCCCCCGGGGTCCTCGTCTGGGGTTAGAGTCCTAGGGGTCTGTTCACTTAAAAAATTCCTTGTCCGAGAGTCCTCTTTGGTCACTCCCTCGCCTATTTGCGCTGACTCTTCCTCCCTTCGGTCTACGTCTACACTCAGGACCGTTTCGGACTCCGAGTCGGACTTACGTGGCCCTCGGGATCCCACGATTAAGACGGGGGCTCAAATCCGGGGGACCTTATACCCGACCCGAGACCCTGCGGACGCAACCAGTCAGTAACCACTTCCTGGCAGGGGTCGGTGTACTCGAGACGTCCGCGGCCCCCACGTTTCGTGTGCGTCCGTTTCGTCGAAGTCTTCGAGGTTCGGGAGGGGTTTCCCGTCGACGTGTACGCAGACAATCTTCCTTTTAGGGCGTGTCTTCGGTCCGCACCCCGTGTCCTATGTCACAAGTCCCGTAGAGCTGTAGCGGGAGACGTCCGCCAAGAGTGACGCCGGTCCCAGATTTAGACCAAAGGCTCGTCGCCACTCCGGGGACGTTTCGGCGTAGCGATACGTCTGTTCACTCCGCTTAAGCACGCGCACCCTTGGCGTCACTGAGGAGGGATGAGGTCCGCGTCACGCACGGTCGTTGATTATGTTTGCTTGATCGGTTAAGCATAAATAAGGTTCAAGGTCAAACTTCCTACGTTGATCTTTTACGCGTCGGAGCCCGTAGTACGTGCGCACGCGCGTGTCAGCGAAGTCAACCCAGGGCGAAAGACGTCGGGACACCCGACATCGAGCGGTCCGAGGGTACAGGCACCCTAAGATGTCCGTTCTCACGACCTGACCCAACGGTAACGGAAGAGGCCCCCTAGAAGGACTGGGTCCCTAGCTTGGACGCCGTCCGCTTAAGAAAGTAGCAGACTCGGTGGCCCCTTCTTTTTCATCCGGCCTTACGAGCCCAACCACGTCTCAACACTACCCAATCTCCACTCTCCTTGCGCTTGCACAGACCGGTGGAGGACCGGAGCCCGACTCAAAGATTGACTTACGGGTCCCGTCCCCGGAAGAGGAAGGGGAAGAAGGGGAAGAAGGACGTAAGGGCTCTCGAGACGGCGGAGACTGTTGCCCTTCGCACATCGGACCTGAACCACTCCTACCTCACACAGACAAGTCACACGACGAACCTACAGCCCGACGGGGGAGGTAGAATCGGTACGTACGGGTAGAAAAAGTTAGATTACTTGAGGTTGGTAGTCACGTTGAATTCAAGCCGACAGACAAGCACGTATCAATTATAATTTTTACATGATTGTCACACCGACTCTTTAGTTTAATACGTGTATTTATACGACCGTATCGTCTCCGCCGCCGTCTTCGACTTCAATCGTTGTGACTACGGTCAAGTGTAAACGTTTAGAGGGCAGTTAGACAGTAATTTGTACAATAGTTTACTACTATTCACATACGAAGAACGAACGTAACCACTCGGCTCCGGGCCACAACTACGTGTAATTACCCTATTATGCGTAATTGTATCAACACGAACCTACTTGCGTTTTGTAAAAAATAGGCAGAGTCAAACAAAGGGGGACACCGGGGGTTCATTCGCAAAACACAATAGTTTAACGGTTTTTTTACCCTTTTGTATAATGAAAATTAATCGTTTGGAACACCAACCACTCCACAAAAAAAAAGGGGTATTGTGGGCGAGGGGGGGTATTAAGGACACTCACCCGTTATTTTCTCTCTGTCTCTCTCTCTCCCTCTCTCTTTCTGTCTCTCTCTCTCTCTCCCCCTCTCTGTCTCTCCCTCTCTGTCTGTCTCTCTCCCTCTCCCCCTCTCTCTCTCCCTCTCTCTTTCTGTCTCTCTCTCTCCTCCCCCCCTCTCTGTCTCTCTCCCTCTCCCCATCTCTCTCTCCCTCTCTCTTTCTGTCTCTCTCTCTCTCTCTCCCCCTCTCTGTCTCTCTCCCTCCCCCCTCTCTCTCTCCCTCTCTCCTCGACATGACGGAGGAAAGTCATTTTGCTAATTACAGTCTTTAAGTCTTCGACCGTTAATACGAGACAGAATTACGTGACCGGAAAGTAGGCCCCGGGAGCGAGAACTGTCCGGACTAGCAAAGTCAAGTCACTATACTTTCCGTCGCCTCCTTTACTAGCCTCTGTCGGGCCCAGGTAGTCCTCCCGGCCGCGACTGTGCGCCCGGACCGAGACAGAGGACTGCGACGAGGTGCCTCAGCACCCGCTCCGTCTGCCTACCACCGGGGCCCGCAACGGGTCTGAAGTCCCACAGTGGCGCTCCACGGCGCCTCTACTCGATGTTGGCAAGAACGTTTGAACCCTTGCCTCTTTCGCACGTCCGGGGGCCTATCACCCCCTGTCAGATACCTCTGTCGACGTGGCACAGGAAACAGGACTAATGACCCGTAGAAGAGTTAGTGTTATTGTTTCGTTCGTGTCTGTAACTAAAGTACGTCGACACAAGTCACTCTTCAGGCAAGAGGACTACTGGGTTCTATGTTACCCTAATTAAAACACAACTTCATTTTAAATCCTTAGGAACTCACTTGTGAAGTTGGAAGCATCGGGGTCCCGACCCGGTCAAAGCTTAAACTCTTTACCACGACCACGGGTCCTGAAAAACACTGGAAGACGTCGTGAGTCCAAGACAAGATAACTTCCTCTAGGCAATCGTGTGGAAACCCCAAACTAATTAAGTAAGTAAGTAGAAACTACATAACTTATGGATGGTACACGTGTCTCAGGCGTCTGAGTCTCGGCGTACCTGTCCATGGGACGGGAGTACTTCGGATACCACGAACCTGCTTTGTACAGAAATTTCTTTAACAACAATGACAACTCAGCGATTCGGTACAAGTTGAGAAACGTCGGGGCACCTGACATCGGGGGTCCGAGGAGACAGGTACCCCAAAAGGTCCGTTCTTATGACTCACCCAACGGTCAAGGGTGAGGTCCTCTACGAGCTTCTGGTCCCTACCTTCGGCGTGCAGGACGTGACCGTCCACCTAAGAAATGGTGCCTCGGTGGTCTCTTAGTTAAAGGGAATTCTTTTCACACTCACCCCCTATGTCCCGTGCCCATACCATCGTAAGTGAAGAGTTCGGGTCGCCTTTGTCAGGAAACGTAATTATTACGGTTTTCCGATAACACAAACCGGAAAGGACCTAAGAACAAATGTACACAAAAATTTAATTGTAACTGAAGAACGGTAAATCAAACAAGGATTCATCCCACTCGCCGAATAATTACTAATCTTAATAACAACGACAATACTTACACGATTAATTTTCTTTAAAGACAGTACGCCGAAACACTCCGTTCGTGCTGTGAGATGTCAATGTCTGCAGGCCCGACCCTCACGTCTCTTCTTTCACACCTTTTTAATCTTTCTGCCTCAGATCCTCCTCCCTTTCTCGAGGGCTCTAAGGTAGGTGGCTGAGGTGACATCTAATGGAAAGCCCCGTAAAAGGGATGAGTCCTGTCCTTCTTTTGAGTGAACAGATAAAAACTTACGTCCCAGGGAAGAAGAGCAGAAACAGAATCCCCTCTTTATCGGTCGAAAAGAGTCCGAAAGTGGGACTCCAGTAGAACAAAAGGTGTTCACGTAGTCTATACATTGTGAAGACTCGACTACTGGCCCACGGTCTACGATCCGATCTGCGACTCCTACATTATACTGGTGTGTGGCAGGGAGGGAACTCCCCTCGTACTGTCGTCCCTATTCCTCTTCTGTCTATGCGTCAAAGTCACGACCTGCACTCACAGCACTGCCTCAGTGTCCGAGAGTCCTCTCCCCGCGAGTCGGAACGACCATCATCCTTGTTTGATGGAATACAGTAACAACAATCAACAACGAATCAACGATTCAATACAGAGTGAGAAACGTTGGGGACATCGGGTGGTCCGAGGAGTCAGGTACCCTAAGAGGTCCGTTCTTATGACCTCACCCGACGATAAAGGAAGGGGTCCCTTAGAAGGGTTGGGTCCCTAGCTTGGGCGTAGAAGACGAACGGTCTAAGAAATAGTGACTCGGTGGACCCTTCGGAGCAATACAGTAATTATTCGTAAATAAGTCGTAAGAGTTATACGACTTGAAACAGTTTCTCTGTTTTGATCCGTATTGCGACTACTCGAAGGAATAAATACCTCTTTAGGACGCCGGGAAGAGGTCAACAGGTAAAACTGACGAGACCTAAGAGATTTTAGAAAGACTAGAAAAGGTGAGCTGAGACTCGAGGGAGGTTATGTCTGTGACACAAGCGGTTTGTGCCGAGTCCCAGACCGGGCGTCCCCGCCCGCAGGGAACACGAGACTGCACGAGGGGTTCCCAAGATCAAGTCTACAACCGCTATCGTTATGTCCTCATTGTACGTGCCCCTGGGAGCCTTACCGACACCTGAGCCTTGCGTCGACCCGTGCACGGCGAGTGTCTCACTCGTCGACAATGACTAGACCGCTTATAGGGGTCTTCTAGTCTACAAGGAACTAACAGACTTTCCAATCATTTGAACGAAACTCTGATTCTAACCGTTCTTTGAACCCTTTATGATCAGTGATACGGTCGCACCACCATAAAACCTTTAAAAAAAAAGGGAAGATTTTAATAAAGACACACGATTACAGTGAAACTGTTGTTTCTTTTAAGTTTCCTCTACTTTCATCTTAGTAAAAAAAATTCAGTTATAAAAAGAATAAAATGGACTTAATGAGTGTGGAAATTTTTAAAATTACTGAAGGTCGAAAAAAAAAAGGTTCTCATAAAGTTTTACCTTTTAGAAATATAAGGTACTGTTCGAGAAGTTTAGAGGAGGACAGTAAACAATCTCGTCAAACGTTACAAAATAGAAGTTCGAAGGAAGACCGGTGACATTTTAAGAGGAGTTGGTGATGGTCCTCTGACGGATGACCTTTAAGGACCCCGAATTTGTACCACTCTTTCCGACTGAAATCCGTTTAAATATTTAAAAGACGTTGCAGCTTCGTGCAGCAACCAGTTATCCGAACGCCAGCAAATCAACGATTCAGCACAGGCTGAGAAAACACTGGGGTACCTGCCATCGGGTGGCCGAGGAGACAAGTACCTCAAAAGGTCTGTTCACATGATCACACTCAACGTCAAAGGAAGAGGTCCCTTAGAAGGGATGGATTCCTAACTTGGGTGTAGAAGACGCAACCGTCCGTCCAAGAAACGGTGACTCGGTGGTCCTTTCGGGGTCATTCAAAATCTAACAGTAATTCTAGCGACGACTATCCTTGGACAAAAGGAGTGTACGGACAAAGAGGGGTCACAGAACCTCTTGTTTTTCAGAACCTAGTTGTCACTAGTTGTCCTATCGAGTAAGTAAATAGCCTGTCTAAATAATCCACGGAGACGACGGTCTTCACCATCGCACAAGACCTTAACACAGCTTGTTCCGTTGTAGGGATGAAAGTTCTTTGACTGTAAGATCGTCTCCGCCTGTCTAGTGTTTGTTTTTTATACCATACAGTCTCCGACTATTCTTCAGTCTTCTCCTTTTCCTCTGGTCACCCACGATAAAATCTGTCCGGCAAATCCTTTCCGAACAGATTCAGCCCCTGTAGACTCGACTCCCTACTTATTTGACTTCCTCCTTCGGACTCCTATAGAACCCTCGACATGTTTCAGTCAAAGATTGTTAGTACCGTTGACCTATTCAGTAGTCTCTTTATTATGGTGGTAGTTTCGTAGTAACTTGTAGCTTTACTGGCTTTTAAAACGGTACCCACTATTCCTGGTAAGTAATGTTGGTCCCTTAGTTTTCCGTTACTTTCGATTCATAAAGGATGTAACGATACAAAGTTAATATTAACAGTAGATCTAGAAGATCTTTAATGTGTTCTAATGTTTTAGCGGGCTCTCTCTCCACGTCCCAAAAAATTGGAACTCCTAAGTAACGACTCCAAATTTTTTACTCTCTGTAGCGAAATTTTTAGACATAAAAGTCGAAGAGAACTTTTTTTACCTTTTTAACAGTCACCACTGAGGTATAAGGGTGTGCCTCAGCAAACCGCGGCTCCTCGCTGGAGCGGAGGCTTGCCTACGCGAGGCACGACCACACAAACGAGAGTAAGGGTGGCGAAGGGTTATGGAGTGTCGCTAAGTAAATACCAAAACGTAGCTAAATAAATAAAGAAAACGAACCACAGATATTCGTAAATGCAAACCCCGGTGTCAAAATGTCTAAATATGAGAAGGGTGAATGGACAAGCAGAACCAAGTAAACACTAATAAGTTTGTAATTGAATGTAGATGCACAGAAACACACGAATGAGTGAGTCAGTGCGGGATGAGACGCTGGGGTATCTGACATACATCGGGAGGTCCGAGAAGACAGGTGCCCCAAGTGGTCCGTTCTTAAAACCTCACTTATCGGTAAGGGAAGAAGCCCCTAGAAGGGCTGTGTCTCTAGTCTAGGTCCAGAGGATGTGACGTCCGTCTAAGAAATGGTAGACTCGGTGGTCTGATACTATTTTTCAGGAGATTTGGTTCTTGATTTGATAAACACATGAAATGTTCGTGAATATTTTCCACCTGAACACTTTACAATATACGGTCTTTCGTCTTCTTGATTTTCTATATATGGAAGAGTCCCTCAAGAAGCAAAATATCCCTCATTTTTATATTAATATAAGAAATAACATATTAAAAAATATAAAATGTTAGTATCAAAATGAGGTGTTTTTCGAGGTACTCTTCTTCCAATGTGTACGCTTTTAGATTAATATTATTGTATGACGTATTAAAAATTCAATTCGAAAATTATTTCACGAAACTCTAGACAATGAAGTAAACCAGCGAGGTCGTTAGACCCTCTCTCCTTTGCGTTCATACCGAACAAAGTAGTGACCGTATACACCTTTCTGTCCACGCCACTCCCTTACCTACACGAGTCCTACTGAGTCCGCGGTCGCAGTTTCGATTCTGAGTTCGATCTCAGTCGCAGGTGAGAGTCCTCCAAAACAAAACGAGTAGCATTAGAGGTTTCCCGATGGATCGAGTGACGATCAAAAACATTTAATCAAAATAATTTTATGTCGGTGCGGTAAACAAATCTATAACGACACTAAGGAAAGGACAAAATTGCCGTCTCGACTCGCCAACACTGTCTCTGACATACCGGGGGGTTTGGGTCTTATAAATGACAACAGGTCAACGAGTCAGCACAGACTGGGGAACGCTGGGGTACCTGACGTCGTGCGGTCCTGTCATGCGGGACAGGAAGTGATCGAGGACCTCGACCGAGTTTGCGTACAGGTACCTCAGCCACTACGGTAGGTTGGTACGGTAGGTTGGTAGAGTAGGAGACAGCAGGGGAAGGGAAGGACGGGAGTTAGAAAGGGTCGTAGCCCCAGAAAAGGTTACTCAGTTGAGAAGCGTAGTCCACCGGTTTCATAATCTCGAAGTCGGAATCGAAGTCAGGGAGGTTCCTTATAAGTTCTAACTAAAGGAAATCTTTTATACATAACAGACCGGGAATTGTCTCTTTCAAACGACTAGGAACGGGGCACACTTTCACAGTCAGTGAGTCAACGCAGGTTGAGAAACGTTGGGGTCTCTGCCATCGGACGTTCGAGGAGATAGACATCTTACGAGGTCCTTTCTTATGACCTTACCCATCGGTAAGGGAAGAGGTCCCTTAGAAGGACTAGATCCCTAGCTCAGCTTGGATCCAGAGGGTATAACGTCTGTCTACGGAATGGCCGACTCAGTGTCCCTTCGGGAACGGGACACACCATCTAGAATGACCTCCATCCCATCCTTCTGCCTCTCTTCACTGCACCAGTACGGGGGGGTTCTTGAACTTTTGGCTTCCTTTGGAGAGATCAAGGGTACCCCTTTCGGTCGGTGGGATTTGTGTGGCCAGCCTTTTAACTCCCAAGGTCGTCCTAAGAGTCAACGGATAGTTTCTTAGATGTGGTCGATTGTCTTTTCTTTAATCAATTTATAATAATATACCGAGTACCTTCATGGGTCTCCAGATAAACTTAGTCTAAACTTCTGGTGCGCAGTTAGTGAGTATGGGTCTAATTTCGGTCCTGACGCCGCACCTTGGTCGGACAGGGTCGTTCGTGTGTCTAGGGTTAGAGTGTGACCGAAGGGGAATCTTCGAGACTCTGCGGAAAACGGAGACCGCACGTCCACCGGAAATCGGACGGTCGGATCTTCGACGCGACGTGGACGAAGGGGTACTACATGAAGGGTGGAGTCGCAGAATGTACCACACAGACTACCTGCCCGGGGCTCGGGACACATACGTGAGTCGACGTTCTTTCCGTCCCGGTCGGGTAAATACTAAAGACGGTACTCCTTACGGGAAGGAAGGTTGGTACAGTACCTACATAACTGTGACACCGGGTCTGAAATCATAATTAAAAAATTCTCTTTTTATATACAGTTTCTTGTCAGTTATCTCGTAAAAAAGTTCCCTTTTCGTAAAGTATTAAAACAGTCCTACGTAGGTTTAAAGGGGTGTCCTTTCTTGAACCGATGACGCGTAACCTACAGACCGGAGTTCACCTTTTTCAGTATACACTATTATAATAATCATTATTTATGATGATGGTCGCGTAATCAGATACTCCGTTCGTGCTAATGCCGGGTGTCAAATGTCTATTCTTTTGGCTTCGTCACATCCGACGAGTCGGTTAAGAACATCCACCACTTCCTTCTGAATCAGACCTCACCAGACACGGAATTTGGAGCCGTGACCGTCACCACCCCTACCTCCGACTGGTAAGTAAACCTCCCAAAGACTTAGGTCAACGGTCCGTGAGTAGCCGAAGAGATCGGAGAGTGGGCGGAAGGGACTGTAGGTAGACTTACGGTAGGGGACCGGTCCTTTTCGGTGAAAGACTGATGTCAGGCGAAAGGGTGTGACACACACGCACTCATCGTAGATGTCATGGGTCTTATCACCGGCTGCCGAGTGCCTCCCACGTGTGGGACAAGCCAAGAGGACGCAGACGAGGAAATTAGAGGTCGTCGCGACACAGTAGTGAAAGTCAACGTCGGACTCAGAACCTCCCCTTCATCGGACCGGTTCCAGTGTGTCACTCATCCGCCGTTGCACACACACAAGCGGCGAGTCCACACAGGCTGAGAACCGCTGGTGCACCTGACATCGGGTGGTCCGAGGAGACAGGTACCCCAAGAGGTCCGGTCTTATGACCTGACCCAACGGTAGGGTAAGAGGTCGTCCGTCGTCTCGACCCTAGTTTCGGTGTCCGGAGATGGTGATGGAGATACAGGTAGAATAAACAGGAGAGTCCCTACACCTTAGTCCGTGTTGAAACCAACTCCTACGTAAGAGTAGTGACGAGGTAAATATCAGTTACAAAATTAATCCGTCCACTTATCAAGGTTACTTTATTCTAGGTAGTAATCTTTGTTCTCGTCCCCGCCCCCCCTGAAAGGACCACTAGGTCACCAATTCTGAGGTACAAGGGTTTCGTCGTTCTCATCCAAGTCAGAGACTAACCTCTTGATTGTAGGGCGCGCGACATACCGTACCGTTTTTTAAATTTTTTTTTTTCTTTTTGAACTTTGAGTGTAGGTAATCGGTTTTGAGTACAAGAAATTACGACTGACATACTCATAAAAAGTGGAGACACGTAAAGATCTTTATATTAAAAGGGTGTATCTAATTATGCACTATTAAGGTTCCGTCCAGAGTCAGAGGACGTGGGACGACCGTTGCCCCGACAACAAGTCTCACTTACCCGTGGTGACCCTTCGCACTCCCCTTCTCAGACCTTGGTCCGAGGTGCCCGGACTTAGGACGAGGAGGTCAATGGTCGACACGTGGGTCCCCCGCGAACACTCACAAATGTGTGTCCGAGAGGTCCCTATCGGTTCGGGAGTGACCAGAGACACTTTGTCGTTGGGTGGGGTCCTACGAACGGACCCTTTGGGGTGCCTGTCTGGGAGACCTGACACCCGATACCAGGTGCCCCAACGTTTCTCAGCCTGCGTTGAATCACTGATTGGTAGTGGTGGTCACAGACACCATATTCGATAGGGTGACACCCTTCTTTGCGTGGGTGATCCGAAAGTATTCGAGGACTTCCGACTCTACACGACCCAGAACGTGTGGAGTACACGGTGTTTAACGACTCAGAGAGGTCGGAGGTCTGTGCCCCGTCTTCCTTCATGGTTGGAGTTTCCAACAATCTTCCTAAATCCTGATTAGTACTGTTTTGGGTCATCCCACCAAACGCGGCGCAGGTCGTGACTGCGTCCGAAAGTGACTTGCAGCAAATAATGATCGACTCTGAGACAATCCATCTTAGGACTACAGATCACGGAGTTAAAGTAATAGAATTTTTATCATTATTCTACGAAAGGGTCGGGGGGAAAGTGTCCTAGTAACATTTCGAGTTCACTTTATTAGATGTAGTTGACGAAACCTCTCAACGTTCGAATTTGTTTCTACATAAAATAATCTCAGTTCAGTTTTAGGTCTCTTACTTAAAAACTCGTTTTTAATGGGTTGACTCAGTATTAAAAATCAAGACAGTGAATAGGGGGGGTATGAAAGTTCTAGGGGAGTCAACGACTATGATTAAGGGTGAATCTTCGACAAATTACTCTCTCCAGACCTTTGAGTGGTCGAGTCATTGTCTAAGTCAGGTAGGTCTCCAAGACTCTCAGAAAAGTCAAATTCAGAAAAACTAGAAAATGGGGAGTTAGGAGATTAGGAAAAACACTCCTTAGCAGTTAATAGGAACGAAAACCAAGAATAAAGAGTTGAAGGGAAAACTTTTCACCCTAAAGGTAGTGCAGAATTTCCACTTCCGTCATATTCTAGAAGGGAGTTGTTGCGACGAAGTCGACTATTTCTGTGGTCAGTAGGGAGAGCGGACTCCGAGGTGACCCGGTAAGAGAACCTACGAGTAACAAACGAGTCGGGAGGGACACTAGACCCTCTTACGTCGTAAATTCTTGTAGTAGGACCACAACAAGTAAATTGTGTTAAGACGAATCAGTACTCAAAGCAGGGGTTTGGGAGATAAATGTTTATTTTTACGAGTTGCTTACGAAGAGGGTGAGTTTAGGGATCAGTGACCAGTAACCTCACTGGTAAGGGCGGTCACTGGTGTCCGGTAAAGGTAAGTCCTAGCGTTCTCTCGTGCCGTAAATACTCGCACGCAGGGTACCGGGTCTAGGAGGTCAAGTCTCGGCGTGACGTGAAGGATCTATACTTAAGGCCCATTTACTGAATGTGAGAAATACAAAGTCGAAAAGGAAATTTTTGTACCTATTATTATTCGAGATGGAGTTCCCCATCGTTTCTTTCGAGTCACTTAACCACGTATATGTCTCCCAAACCTTATGCAGGACCGATTGTGGTTTTGTGCTACGCAATGGATGAGGTAGTCTTCCGTATGAATCCACTTTAGGTATGAAAATCGGTGTAGACGTTCGGAGAACCCTATAACAAATGAATAGTTTTGGTAAAAATAATTCCTCCTTGAAAGTAATTAGAAACTGGATTTACCTTTTGGTCATAGTAAATGGTTTTTCTTTTTTTCCCTTTTATTACCAATTTTTTTTTTTTTTTCTGTCTACTACTATCTACTTGTCCACTTGTCTCTCATCTCTCTGTTTAGTTTAGGGTCAATTCGTCACAAAAATGTAGGTCGGTCTGGGACTACGGACNACTTTAGGTATGAAAATCGGTGTAGACGTTCGGAGAACCCTATAACAAATGAATAGTTTTGGTAAAAATAATTCCTCCTTGAAAGTAATTAGAAACTGGATTTACCTTTTGGTCATAGTAAATGGTTTTTCTTTTTTTCCCTTTTATTACCAAATTTTTTTTTTTTTTTCTGTCTACTACTATCTACTTGTCCACTTGTCTCTCATCTCTCTGTTTAGTTTAGGGTCAATTTGTCACAAAAATGTAGGTCGGTCTGGGACTACGGACGAATTCAGAACCTCGACTATGGAAGAGAGAGAAACGACTCTATCTCCAATCCTGCATAAAATCACTCTCGACTTCAGGAACTTGAACTCTGAACTTGACTGTGGAAAAAAGTCAAATCAAGTCAACGAGTCAGCACAGGCTGAGAAACGTTGGGGTACCTGACGTCGTGCGGTCCACAGGGACAGGTAGTGGTTGAGGGTCTCGAACGAGTTTGAGTACATGTAACTCAGTCACTACGGTAGGTTGGTGGAGTAGGAGACAACAGGGGAAGAGGAGGACGGGAGTTAGAAAGGGTCGTAGACCCAGAAAAGATTACTCAGTTGAGGAGCGTAGTCCACCGGTTTCATAACCTCGAAGTCGTAGTCAGGAAGGTTACTTATAAGTCCTGACTAAAGGAAATCCTACCTGACCAAACTAGAAGAACGTCAGGTTCCCTGAGGGTTCTTAGAAGAGATTGTGGTGTCAAGTTTTCGTGGTTAAAAAGCCGTGAGTCGAAAGAAATACCAGGTTGAGAGTGTAGGTATACACTGATGACCTTTTTGGTATCGAAACTGATCTACCTGGAAACAACCGTTTCATTACAGAGACGAAAAATTATACGATCCAACCAGTATTGAAAAGAAGGTTCCTCGTTCGTAGAAAATTAAAGTACCAACTTCAGTGGTAGACGTCACTAAAACCTCGGGTTCTTTTATTTTAGACAGTGACAAAGGTAACAAAGGGGTAGATAAACGGCACTTCACTACCCTGGCCTACGGTACTAGAAGCAAAAGACTTACAACTCAAAATTCGGTAGGAAAAGTGAGAGGTGAAAGTGAAAGTAGTTCTCCGAGAAGTCAAGGAGAAGTGAAAGACGGTATTCCCACCACAGTAGACGTATAGACTCCACTGACTATAAAGAGGGTCGTTAGAATTAAGGTCGAACACGAAGTAAGTCGGACCGTAAAGAGTACTACGTATATTCAATTTATTCGTCCGACTGTTATATGTCGGAACTACATGAGGAAAGGGATAAACCTTGGTCAGACAACAAGGTACGGGTCAAGCTTGACAACGAAGGACTGGACATATGTCTAAAGAGTCCTCCGTCCATTTCACCAGATCATAAGGGTAGAGAAAGTCTTAAAAGGTGTCAAACAACACTAGGTGTGTCAGTTTCCGAAACCGTATCAGTTATTTTGTCTTCATCTACAAAAGGACCTTGAGACAACGAAAAAACTACTAGATTACCTACAACCGTTAAACTAGAGACCAAGGAGACGGAAAAGATTTAGGTCGAATTTGTAGACCTTCAAGAGTCAAGTACATGGGTGGTCCGGGGAGACAGGTACCTAAGAGGTCCGTTCTTATGACCTCACCCAACGGTAAGGGAGGTGGTCCCCTAGAAAGGTTGGGTCCCTATCTTGGGTCCAGAGGACGTAACGTCCGTCTAAGAAATAATAGACTCGGTGGTCCCTTCGGGGTTCCGAAAGAAGTCTCCCAATCTTTTTTGAGGGTTCGTCTCGGTAGTAAGTGAGACGTCAGGATAAAAAATAACGACTCGACTTTCGTAAAGTGTCTGTGGGTTGCTACACATGGATGTGAGGCCGATTCTACCTCGGTGGGTCAAGACACTACCGATGTTTTTTGTACCTCATCAAACTACCTATAATAATGACTCCTGACAAAGAGGAGCGTTCGAATCAAGAGTAATGGGTCTACAAAGTAGAGGTCAAAAAGAAGTACTCGAGAAACTTAGGTCCAGACCCAAGTACGGAGGAGACTTCAAGTCTCTGACCACAGGAAAACTCTCTGACCTATAAAATAGATTCGGAGTCGTACGACTCGTCAGGTGGAGGACCAGTCTTTTTTTTTTTTTCTCTAATCTGCAGCTACATCTACTCGTCTTACCACACTAAGACATTACATCGACGGCACTTAAAAATAATAATTTTATGGTAGTAGATATAAGGTACCTGACATATCAGGTACCCCAGAGTTTCTCAGCCTGCACTGACTGTGGTTGAAAGTGAAGTGAAGTGGTAGACAGAATAGCGTATCCGGGGGGTGTACGTTATGCGGGCATCAAGGGTCAGAAATCCTTCAGTCTAGGAAGACGGATTCGTGACATGACACCAGAGGACTCGGCTGGTCCTGTGGCCCTACTCACCGACCGAGACTGTTCGGCGCGGTCGCCCGTGCGGGGGGGCCCCGGAGGAGAGTCGGGAAAGGGAGGGTGCGGGAGGTGGAAAGAGACTTTAGTTTCCGTGACTTTATAGAGACGGGGACTAGCATTGAGTTCAAACGAGACAAGAAGGAACCAGACTCCAGTTTCGGTAGCAGGATCTTTGAGGAATTACAAGAACCAGGTTCCGATTCCACTCAGAGGGTGAGTTCTGTTGCCGTTCACAAACGTGTCGGCACGTTCACAGAGTCCGTTCGAGACCCATGCAAGGGGTTCGTTTCCTGACTCGACTTTGGTTCACACCCCCAGAGACGTCCAGGTCCCTGGGGCAGGGTTTTACCTGAAGTCTCAGAGAAATAATATGTCTACTTATTTTGGGTTTCCCCTTTTAATAAGAGAGTTTCTTTTGGGTCCCGGAAACCAGGCGATAAGTAAAGAGGGTCTGTTGAGGTTCTGTCTCTCTCCGTGCACTGTAAATGTCGGAGATAAGACGGGACAGTCACCGGGGACCTCTGGGGGGTGTGGCCGGCAAGTGTAGTGGGAGAGAGATCTCCGCGACACAGGAGATATGAGAGGAGAGAGGCGTCCTCTAAAGTGATATAAAATTCTTGATCTTTCTCCTTACTACAGTCCTGTATATACGTCCCTGGTTTAAGTCTTTGTACGCCCTTTTAATTGGGTCATTCTCTTCGACATCGCAGGACTATGTTGAAGATTAGATAGTTTGGACCTATACTGAACCCGCTCAGTAGCGGTTCTCTGTCACCAGAGTTATTAAATCAGACTGGGACCCGAAGCAGTGAATACTTGGCACACTGGAACTCACTCTAAATCGACCAGGTTCGGGGTCAAATGAGCGGACAGGTTAGGTTACCTCTGTCATTATCGTAGATGAGGGATTCCGACAAGACACCTAATTTACAATATCAATCTAGGTACGGACTGTGAGACTTTTGTGATTTATTAAACATTAATAGTGCACTGGATATACTTGTCGGGAGGTGGGACCTAGTAGGTGGTCTCTTAAATTACCGAAAAATGTATATAGTTTCCTGACGGATACTTTAATATGTTTTACACCCTGGACTGATAATAAGAGGGGAAAGGTCCGTCCCCTCGTTCCCTTTATTACATCGACATTTTTTCGAAGAATCTACCTACCCCGATCTTAAGACAAAGAGGTTGGACAAAGGTGGTGTCAGGGTAGTACCCACCAGGAGAAGGAATGTCCAGAGTAAGTGTGTTTTAGATATTGGAACGGGAAAAAGAAGGTCAATCTGTTCGTGGGTGTTATGTAAGTAAATCTGTTTATAAATAACCTTTGTGTGGTTTGCGGCCTATGAGACGATCCGTTTAACAGGGATCACTTGTTCTATTCGAGAGTACGGAGAATGTTAGATCTCCTTTTCCCGTCCGTTGGTTATTCATTTGTTTTTGTGTGTTCTGGTAAAGATCTCGTCGCCCGTCCCGGGGTCGTATCTCTTTCCAATCCACCACCCACAGCCCCACACTCAACGTACCCGTCCGATAAATCTCTCGGGTGGGACCCCTCCACTGGAAGAACGTTAATTTTTCTCGACCGAAACCTTTAGACCTCTTTTCATAGGTTTCGTTTCCGTTTTTCTTCAGAGACCATGTCCCTTCCGGAACCAGAGGAACTGTTTGTCTTTTGTCCTACTTCAAATCGCCCCCTTTACTCCAACCTTTCGACCCGCCTCTGAGAGTGACCGACGACCTTCCTTCCGAGCCCTTCGGTGACCCCATCACACTCGGGTCCGTACCACCGTAGACCAGGTGGAAAAGTTTCTTGGGTCCCTTTACGCCGACTCGGTCCTCTTGCCACGATCCCTTGATCGTAGATCCAGGAAGAAAAGGTTTCGTCTATTTATTTAACGGAAATCAGGAATTTTCCCGCCTAGTGTTAATGAACGTTGTGTAGACGATTGGTAGGTTTCAAATAAAAACAGAGTAAGAAAAAAAGAGAAAAATTTAAAAGAAGTAAATAAAAAATTTACCTAATATTGACGGAATGTTAATATGAGGTCCAGAATCTTTTCTGGGACCCTTTCTAACTGCCGTTTTCCTCTTCTCCCACCGTCTCCTACTCTACCAATCTATCGTAGTGGTTGAGTTACCTGTACTTAAGCTCACTTGAGACCCTCTGTCTCTTCCCGACTTTTCGGGCCGGACGACGTCAGGTGCCCCGGTGTTTCCCCACCCGTACCGAATCACTGACTTGTTGTTGACCGAATGTTACAACGCAATCAAAGCCGACGTGTTGTACTTGGGGGACGCACATATACATCCAGGGGTGGGACGACCCGGAGGGAGGGTGGAGTCAGAGTAGGAACGCTTAACGAGTACACTCGGACGGATACGGTCTCCTTAAACACGTTCAGTAGACCCCCGAATGTCTGTGTGAGAGTCTCAGAGGACTATGGACACTTAATGTGTCGGGGAGTCCGTCGCCCCCCGGGACCCTAACCGTCCCTTCGAACCTCCGACCCCCAGCAGGATAAGGACCTGTCAGGGGGTTGGGTCCCCTACTACCCGCCGACTGATCTGGGGTAGACGAGGTATCACCTCTGTTCGACGTGGGACAAAATGCTGTTTTAACATCACAAACTTGTGTTAAACCTTAGTAGTGTGATTGCTCCAGTTCTTTTTTGACTCCGTCGAGTAGGTTATTAACTAGTCTATTCCGTTTAGGGTGGGGGTTTCTGAAATACATTTTATTGTCGTCGATAAAAGGGGAATTCAATATTATTGAATAGTCGAGTGGTGTATTACACTACTCAGGACGTATTCATATTATTTACTCGGGGGTATTTTGATACAAGGTGTATTTATAATACCTAGGATAAGGAAATTTCCACATAATATTCTAAAGACGTAAAGGGAAATAAGGCGAAATTTTTACGTGACAAAAATAAAAAACTAGGACGTGTGTTGACAGGATAAAGAAAAGTAAAACACCAACTTCAACAGAAAGAACAAACAAAAATTATGCTTCCGCTTGTCTCATAAGAGGTCGGGGCGGGTGTGTGGGGGGGGGGTGTGTGTGTGTTGGGTTAAGACGAAAGAACTAGGAGAATTAACGATTGATTAATCCGTTATACCACAGTGAGATACACGCCTCGGGTTGTCCCTTCGTCAGTAACCGGAAACCGTGTTGAGTCGTTCACTCGAGAACTATGACTTCAAATTTAAAACCGACGTACAGGAATAAACGACCATTTGTAGATTCTTAGATTAATCCACTGATGTCAAACCCTCAAGCATGAACCTGTTAAGTAAAACGTGGTCGTATGGGTCTAAGGTCTCCGGTGGTTGCAGAGTTGTAATGTGTCTCGAGTAGTCTCCTACCGTATCACGGACTGCAGTAACGTGTAAAAACCAGAATTTTCGGAATTAGAATTTTTCCATTTTATTTAGTTTTACGTTGTATTTTATTTTGAGTTCGTGCAAAAAGAGAGGACCCAAAAGAAAAGAAAAGAGAGGGGGCACGACAAGTCGATTAAGAGACGGTCCCTTCATAACGACATTGGTTCGGTAATATGTTTCTGTACGGTTTGTGTGAAAGTTTATTTCACAAATAAAGAGAGTTGTTGTCTCGGTCGTTAAAAGTCTAAAAGCGATTCACGTCGGGGACCGCTTGGGAGTGATGGACAAAATCAGCGAAGGGTGTCTGAAGGCGTAAAACCATCTAGACACGTGACAAAGCATTACTAGAAATCGTTCCCTCCCCCCTTTCGTGTCGTTTACAGTTTGGAGTCCTACATAAGTTCTCCGGAAGTTCAGTGATGGTTAAGTCCTAGACGTTTTAGTGACGTCGTGAATGTAGGGTTGCACACGGAAAATTCCAGTCTTCCTAGTATTTTAGTGACTCTTGTAGGACAAGCTACGTTCGAGGAAAAGTAAAAGGGTGGATTACCGTCAGCGAGTTTGAAGAACTCTTTCCGTCGAAAACTACAAGTGGACCTTCTCTAAAAGAACTGTTTTCTAAACTTTACAAGAACAAAAGAAAGAAAAGAAGTAGAAAAAAAAAAGTCAGACTTTGAATTATAAAAACAAGAGAGTATGTGTTCTATGTTATTTACGACAGGAAAGGGGGTAGAAGAAAAAGAAAATTTTCACTCACCGTAGTCGGACGTGACCAGACTAAAACCGCTCACTTATAGCAATTGGAGTCTAGTCCAGTAGTCAGTAATCGACTATTTTGTTAGATTAAAGTTCAAGTGCACGTTCCCAGATTCACGACTTTGGAATCTGGAAGTCCGTTAAGAGAAACCCCTAAACCTCTCTTTCGTCCCTCCGTTCTTCCGTAGTCCTAACCAGTGACCTCGGGGAAATCAGGGTCCTCTTCCTCAATACAGAAACAAAGACACTTAATTTATTACATTCCCAACCTTCTTGATATCTGTCACTAAAGATTTTCGTTTTTTTTTTATAAATAGTCTTTGGTACACTACATCGTTTCTCTTAAACTGGAACTCTTGGTTGTTCTGACTTGAAGTTTAAGGTAGAAAGAGTGACTGACACACCGACGTCCGTCTGGAGAGTGGGGGAGACTCAGAATATGAAGGGAATGCTTTAGTTATAGATTTTTATGGAAGGGATGACTAAATGATCCTTTAAAATTTTAAACCGTTGTTTTATGAGTCCTTCGACATTTAAGAGTTATTTACAATCAGAAACAGGTAGGAGCTTCAGTTTGTTTCGGAACTGATAAATGTGTACATCTGGTGAAGTTAGTTTAGGGTGTCTTTTCTCTACCGTTTATTTGAAAACGTTTTTCGTTCTAAGAGAAGTCACCCACAGGGAAGGGAAGATATCAAAGAATGAAACGTTGAAATAAAAAAAAAATGGGATTTTTAAGACAAATTACGGAGAAAACATCGGGAAAGAATTTTTTTTTTAACATAATCTCATATAAGTAAATTGTTACAACACTGTCAAGTCCGCTTGTCTCTTCCTTGAGTCGGCATGTATGTGTACATAGGTAGGGGGAGGTTTGAGGGGAGGGTAGGTCTGACGAGAATCGTTGAAATTAGGGTAGTAGGAATTTTCGTGTCATGGTGGAAGTTGAGGGTCGAAAGACCAAAAAATTTTTCCTTAGAGGATGGTTCTCTGTTACGTGGAAACACCGTCATGGTAAGCTATCTTCTTTTCCTATGTAAAAATTCTTCGTGGGGTCGGTTGTACTTAGGTAGAGGTGAATCGTGAGCCTCTAAGCTTATAGTATTATAAATTTAGTCGAAACTCTTGAAAGAAACTTTTGCTTTTTAGGTGATCAACTTATGGGTCCTCCGGTCCCCTCAAGTCAATGGTATCTCTGAGTCACGACCGTCACCACGACCCCTCGTCTAACCACAGACAATTAAAAAAAATAAACATTGAATACACACAACGAACACGAGGCTCGGCCAGGTCTAAAAGGACAAATGGACGGTACGACGGACTATCCTCACTCCTTACTGTTACGGTCCAAAGTCGGTAAGGAAGGTAAACATTTGTAATAGCTCCCAGTCTCCCTACCGAGTCTTGTGTACCCCTCCAAGTACATGACTCGAAAGTCTTTTCCCAACCCCTTTTAACACACTCCTGACGACCCACCTCTCTCTCCGAACGTTTTAAGAAATGTTATTAGGTCTTCTCGAGACTCTGGGGAAAATCAGTATTTAAGACCAAAGTCTCTTGAAAAGATGTTGAGTAATAATAAGAAACCACTTGTGTTTCTCTATTCCACCTTAAGAAAGACAGAATAGGTAGGATTGTTGAACACCGTTTGTCCTAGTAACGGTTAGTCAACAGGAACACCAGATTTGAAGATTCATTAACAGAAAGGTTGTCACGTCCTTACGGTCCACCTTTTCACCTATAATCGTCCTAAAGAGTTTGGGACCAGTGTGAAGGGACCCTAATCCGATGTGCTTTTACAGGCAGGGAGACTGTTAATTCACCTCGGCCAAGGTGTCAGAGTTCTTTCTCGTTCCTCTAATTATGAAATATTTGCGGTAGGAAAGCAGGGTCACTCGACACCTGGTTCTCTTCGTTCGGAATCTCCACCCGAAGTCACCTACTGTTGCTTATTTATGAGTAAAGGTATTTTAAATTTACTTGGGTCATTTTAGATGGAGAACGACACGTTCTCGGGGTAGAGTAATGAGTTTTATCGTCGTTACATTAATGACCTTCGGTGCGGGAGGTGTAGCTCCACCGACGACCATTTCAGTATTGATTAAAGGTGCGTATGCCGGTGGTCCCATCATTTTTATTCACGGAGCCGGAGAAGTGCAGGAAAGACGAGATCCGGCATAGAGGAAGGTTGGTGTACATGGAATATTTTATTATTAAGAGTTTACGTCCCGACGTAAAACTAATCGGTTTTTTTTTTTTTTTTTTTTGTATCGCTTCTAAAGAAAAAGTCGTGTGTGTCCGTTGCCCGGATTACGAAGTCATGAATTTTTTGCCGTATACGGCAATTTCTTTTAAAGTTTTGAAATCTGTGGGTGCCTCTACCTGACTAAATCGGGGGAGGGTCGACTCAAAACGTAGGAGAAACGTAAAATTTACTGGAAATTCGTTACTACTCTAGACAGAACAACTCTGAATTAACGAATTAATCTCTTCTGCAAAAGTCATCTGTTTATAAAGGAAATTTTGAGTAGAAAATTAAAATGTTTCTGAAGTAACGTAAAGTCCGTTTTCATCTTCGACAAAGTATCGAAGTGGAAGTTGACTTTGACCTTTTACGAAATTTGCTATGCCTCTGTTTGACGCGGATGGAAGCCTCGACAGTATAGATTCCGTCGAGAATGTCTTTAAAAAGTTCATTTAACTGCCTATACAAAAGTCAGTTGACTCTATGTGGATTTGAAAGTGTAGTGGGATTTTAGGTCTCGGGGGAAATTTAAAGTCACTCAAAGATCCTTGAAGAAGTAGGGAAGACCAGCACTATCCCTCTGGTGTATCCTAACACCCTTTCTTATATCCACGATTCCAGTCTGATGGATCTTAATTGACGGCACACTGGGACCTGTTCTGCTCAGTGGACGAACGGGGAGTCACAGGTAGACTCTTTCTTTCGTCTCATCATCCAGGATGAAATAACCCAACAAAACCCCTAATTTATTCACTTGAAGTTCGTGAAGTTTGTCCCGAACGGTATAGCAGTCGCAAGTTTTATTACACACGCCAATTATAAAAAACGAAAGCTTCTTAAGGAAAAAAGGGTGAGAAACGAAACGTTACTACAAAAATAGTGAAGGGGCTCGACTGGGTTCCACCCGTGTCAGGAAAGAGGAATTAATCACTGGTGTGAGTTGTGGAAACATAATAGTCCAACCGGGTTTTAAAGTGAGAAGAAAAAGGTATTCTACAATACCTTTTTTGGGTCTGTTGGAAAACTCGGTTGGGTTTTATTGACTTTGTTGTACAGAACATCACTCCAAAATATGTTCCACTCCCACTGATCCCATTTATTAAATTATAAACCCCAAACTCAAGACGTACTAGCATAAACTCCAAGATTTGTAGTAAGATCGAGACCGCATATATTATAATGCGATGTTGACTTTTCGGGCGGTCGAGTGGTGCGACAAAGAAGAGGAGTGGTAGAGTGACATGGGACCTTTTCGTTTTCTTCTGTTTTTCGTTTTTTGGACGGAGAATTAATACGTCTGGATAGTTTAAGAAACGGGGCTTAGATTTTAGTCGGGAACGGACTCAGATGTGTCGTTTCTAGACTATTACTTGAAAATTTTTACGACTATTACGGAGGACCTAAGATTAAGACAGACGGGAGACATAGTTAGACCCATGTTTTTTCCCCCACCTACCTCGATACCCTTACTGCGAGAGGGCTGTCTTCCGGCACAGACAAGGTCAAAATTTCTCGGGTGAAAAGGAAAAAGACGGACAGAAAGAAAAAGGAACGAAGGAAGGAAAGAGAGAAAGAAAGGAAGGACGCCGCTACCGGTAGACAGGGATGTCTGTTACTCTCCAGGCTCTCAGCGTCTGAGGCTCGGGGACTGAAGAAGTGTCATAAATAAACCGAGGTAGTCCAGGGCCAACACCGCGCGCGTAGAAAGCCCGGCCGAGAAACAACGCTACGCGCCTGCAGAGAGATCAACGCTGTCAACCCGAGTCATCGACGGCGGACGCCTGAAGCAACGGGACCCCGTACACCCTAGAATCAAGGACCTGGTCCCTATTTTGTGTATAGGGACTGTGACCTTTCACCTGAGAATTGGTGACCCGGACGTCGCCTCAGGAACTTCACCGACCAAGGAATCACGGCCCAGGGAGATGAGTACTCGATGGGTGCGCTCGTCACGGGCGGGGTCCCAAGGGACCCGTGTGGGCCTGGTTTCTGTCGCTGCCCCAGCGCCTTCTTTGCGGGGAAAGGTTCGCAGTCCGCTGGGGGCGAAGAGGACCAAGGGACGAGAGAGCGAAAGACGAGACCGAAAGTGACCGTTGTCCTCTACGGAACTTCTAGAGTGGACCTTGGACAAGGTTAGAGTCATGGACCGAGGAGTGGCCCGTAGTGTCCACCTGGTACCTTTGCACACAAACCGACGTCATTGTCGTTGACGCCGAAGGACCCAGAATCTGTCGTCCCAGACGAGCTAGAGTGGGCCATCGGCTGTCGACGAGGACTCAGAGACGACGAGCTCGTAAAGTCCCAGAGATATCAAGAGGACAGAAAGACTAACACGACGAGTGGTGCTAGTGGCGAGACCCTCGTAGTGTCGGCGTGCGGTCCGGACCTCGGACCCTTCCTCCTGGTGCCTCGAGTGAACGAGAAGAACGGTCTTTTTGTCGGGGGGGAAAAAAAATTCAAAGTCTACAAAATTTAAAATAAAAGTTATAATGTACGGTTTTATTTGTAAACAGTCATCAGGTCTTTCTCTTTACTTATAAATCCTTTGATATTAACTCTTAACGTATACTTTTATGTAAATATCCATTAATCATTAATCATATCCATTAATCATTAACATGTAAAAGTATCTTATAATATAGTTGAAGTATTACGTTCCAGTTTTTCATGCAATTTATAAAGAGACTCCCTTAAGATACAGTACCTTATAGGGAACAAGTAAAACTACGGAACATAAATTAATAAATATAAACTCTTCTAAGTGTAAGGAGTAACCATATGAATCAACTGGGAATGATACTTTGTCACTTTTATAACAGGGCTAATAATAAACCATTTGCATTATTAACTTACCAGGTTAATCGAATAGTGGTCATCAGTAGGGTGTATCTAAAGACTAAATTTAGTTCGTCGGGGAAAGAATCTGGTAGGGAGGGGTGGAAATTTTCTAAGGTAGTCGTTGAACAAACGGTCCTCTCATACGAACCGGTATGGATCTACTTTCCCTCCGACTATTTACTCCTAAAACAAGGGGGTCGAGGATGTCACTTCCTTCCCCGACTCTCCTCACTTGCCCACTTCTGGACCCACACCCACCTTATCAGTTCACAGGTCCCCACCATTTCTGAGATCTTGGTAGATAGGTCGTCCTAATCGGTGTGGTCTTTTTGTCTCCAGACTCTACCTCGCTAAACTTCACGGACTGAAGGATGACGACTGAGGGAGACGAATAGTAGATGTGTTACGGTTCTCAGACGCACTTTGGAACTCCTCTTTTTTTTTTAAGTCGATTTATAAATCTACTAAACGGCTGTACCCCTTGAACGGCAACCGTCGTTTCTAAATAATTTGTCCGATGTTTTGTTCTACAGTAATTTGTCAAACTTTCGTACGGGAGCATTAATTCTTTCCTCTTCTAAAGATTAAACCCATTACTTTAGACACCGAGTCTGCTCGTAAGTAAAATAATTATAAATAACGTGCGGATGACACACGGTCCATGACGGACCCGACTGGGACTTGGTGTCTTGTTTTGCGGAGGGAGACGGTTTGGATGACCATTATTATCGACAGCACAAAACCTAGGACTCCGTCACGGTTCTGTCACGATTCGTAAAAGGTATTGTTTCCAAATGGGGACACTGTTGGGGTTCTCCATCCTTAGTAACGAAAGCTGAGTCTACACCCGACTCGTTTTGTAGAGGCAGAGGGACCCCGACCCTCCAGAGGGTCCTGTGTCAAGACCCGGTTCTTCAGAGTCCGGACTGACGAATCTGAACTCCTTTCACTCTGGTTCCCGTCTATTTACTGGAGGGTACCCCTGTGTCTATCGTGCACCCTAAGGATCTGGGGTCCGGGGGCGGGAGGACCCTTCGTCGGACTAGGGCTAAAGCAAAGGAAAGTCCCAGACACGACCCAAGCACAGCGACGTCCGGCCGAAGGAGATCGAGAGGAACGTCTCCGAAGGGAGCGCACCCCGCGTTCGAGTTCTCCTGTCTGGGACATCAACACCAAGTGCCCGAAACACCGGGACCTGTGCACCGTGGAATCAAGGGTCCGGTCTCAGACTTGTGTGTAGAGGACGTACGCCTAAGATTGGTGACCTGGTGGTCCCTTCGGGGGGTATCAAGAAGAACTGGGGTGCTTGGGGAGGTGGATGGGATAGGTCGGAGGAGGGAGAGGGGAAGACGGCGAGTGGAGCCGAGTTTGTGCTTTCTCACCCCCTGGGAGAGGGAAAACCTCGGGACCTAGAAAGTCCTTTTTGGGGGTGGGGGTCACCTACTCGAACCCACCAGAAAGGTCCCGGTTGTGGTCGCGCATTCTCGTTCAGACGAGACTGGGGTGTCGTGTCTCCTGACGCACCAGAGCCCCGGGGAAGAGGTCCGGCAATCCAAAATTAACGGATGTCTGACAAAGAGTCGGGACCAACGTGTAATTACAGTGGACCCCTCGAAAATGTCGTATGACTTCGGTCCCTGGCAAATTTTGTCTTAGAGATTCTCGTCCGGACGTACATCCTTAAAAAATAAAAAATGGAAACATTTTTAACTCCAATAGGATAGAGGTCCTCTCTGACATTCACAACTCACGTTTCAAGTCACCCAAAACGTATATAAGTATGGGTCCATTGGTGGGGGGTCTAGTTTTATACCTGGTAAAGGTCGAGGCGTGCTCTGAGAATGTCGGTATTGTCTAGAAAATTTGGAAGGATCCAATAGGGTCCCTACCCCTCGGACTGCCCGACGGCAGATACCCCAGCGTGTCTCAACCTGTGCTGACTTCGCTGAGTCGTCGTCGTCGTCGTCCAATAAGATTCGCGAAGCGACCGACGAGGCACCACTTCTTAAACAGACGTTACGGTTTCCGCGCCTAAGTCAGAGACCCACCCCTCTAGACCTCTTCCTTTACCGTTGCGTGAGGTCATAAGAACGGACCCTTTAGGGTACCTGTCTCCTCGGACCACCCGATGTCAGGTACCCTAGGGTTTTCTCAGTCTGTACTGAATCGTTGGTTTGTCCTTGTTACTGTTTCCAATAAGATTGCACGTTAGTCTAATCTGCCGACAACCAAATGTCAAGTCTGGGAGAGACCGGTTTCTGTTAGGAGTAAAGGTTTCTGTCGCTATCGATGTACAAGGGAGAGAGTCACCTGTCTCTTCTCTTTTCGCAGGAACTGACATGACCAAACCTGGTATAAATATGGGGTCCTGCACCACTCGTGGAACTTTCGTCTTCGACGTAGAAACGGTTTTCGGCTCGGGTCACGCACTGGGTGACATTCGTAAATGGTCTACCTCCCTTTGGTCGTCGATCTGGGTACCTCACCCCTCGGGGGAACCAGAGGTAAATCCTCCAAAGTCTCCCAGAGACCCTTCTGTGCCGTCGGGGTTCAGGAGGAGTAGCCACGGACGGAAAAAAGAAACGGGACTCTTCCCTCTCTAGCGTTTTGCAACTAAGCCCCGGAACAAGAGCCGTCTCGAGTGCGAGTCGGACGTGTGTCCACTACGGCCGTTGTCCGTCACACCTTGACTTTCGGCTACAGTCGGCGATTCACCCCCTCTCGTCCTCCGAACCGGCGCCACACACACACACACACACACACACGCGCACGCGTGCACGTCGGCCCTTTCTTCGACTCCTGAGCCCCTTTAACTACAACATGGTCGATTTCCGGTCGCTGCGAATCCTTACTAGACACAGTCTACGTGCAGACCAACGGGACCCAGTGGCCCCTCCCAAAAAAGGATTACATATCTTGTCTTCTTTTTAGACACAAGACGGACCTCTCGTCAGTGTCTCTCGAATAACACAGTCATAGGGGGTTAGTGAAGATATGAAAAGTCGGGCACCTGAAATAAGTATTACAGATAAAATGAGAGGAAGTAAAACGGTTCACTCCCAAGGGATAATGACGAAGAGAGTCTTTTGCTGGGTAACAGTCTCGTTCCGGTGCACCGACACCAATTTGGTTCACGTAACAACCCGTTCAAATCTTTAGTTCTTGCCTTATTTTGTGTATATAATTCTTTTCTATGTTTAGTCCGTGCCCGACTTCGTCGCCCCTTCCGAAGCTCCAGACGCGAGTCCCCACTACCGTTACCACGAGGGAAGCGTCATCCTTCGCCCCTCTCCCGTACCAAACGTCCGTTGTCTCTTGAGTTCGTGCTCCGACTTGCTCTGACGTCAAGACCCGTGTTTCCCTCCTGATCAGTGGTCGCCCTCTCTGTCTTGCCACCGAAGTCAGGGTGTTTTGTCGCTTCTCTCTTTTGTGTTTGGTGAACGAAGAGCACCTAAGAGGCCCGTCGAGTCTTCAAGAGCCCTTCACTGACGAGACTCAGTACCCGAGTTTTGGGACGTGACTAAGTTTTGTATTTTTACTCACAGGACACCGACAATCCGATGAGGTTCTTCACAAAGTGCAGACGCGACCCAAGACCTGAGGTCTACACTCTGAGACTCCTATAATGCGAGAAGGATCTCGTCTGAGTAACCTTTTCTGGAAGTGTGACCCCTGTTGACTTCCGTTTTCCTCTTCCCCTGTCGTCACCTACTCTGCCAACCTACCGTAGTGGCTGAGTCACCTGTACTTAGACTCGTTTGAGGTCCTCTACCACTTCCTGTCTCCTCGGATCGTCCGATGTCAGGAACTCCAGCGTTTCTCAGCCTGTGCTGAATCGGTGACTTGTTGTTTTTATCATAGTTGTTAGACGGGGGTGGGGTGAGGGAAAAGTCTTTTCTGTACAGTTTTTAAACTTTCGGTATCCTTAGGGTATGTATTTACCCTCCGGGCTTGTATTTACTTTTCGCGCCCGCCCTCTGGTCTCTCTCTCTTTACCCAGTCCTACTTTACCGTTCGTTATCGGCCTAGAGACATTTCTACGAGTTGAACCTCTGAAGAGGTCCGAGGCAAACCTACTTTGTATTGTCCGGACGTCGACCTAGGGAGGTCGCTCGTGTGGCAAGGTGCGAGAATTCCCGGACGTCCACCGCTTCCGACAAATACAACAGGGAGTCTGTGAGCCAAAAATTTTCCTTTTGCGATAAAGGGACCCTACCTCGGTTCCATCATCTAACACACAACCAGACTCGTGTGACTCAGTAGAGTCGAACCACAGTAGACGACAAACGAGATCTTGAACATCGGCGTTTGGAGGTCCGCTCCAATCCCTCTCCAATCCAGGACAAAGGTAATAAAAAGGCACTTCCTGACAGAGAGTCATTGAAAGTGATGACAATAGGGTAGACGAATATTCACTTTATACCTAAACCTTATAGTAAAAATAGACGTGTATAAATTTTACATTGCAGGTTTATAATACGACAAACTTTTCTCTGTGGACAGGTTTTTTAAGGGTCCTTCCAAAATCTCTCACGTGAATTCGAGTCTAAATCTGTGTTCACTTCGAGTAAAAAGTAGATCGTCTTCGGGGTCTGGTCGGTTCTAAACCTTATGTACGGCTTGCGAAACGTTTATGTCGTTACGGAGTAAGCAGACTGCACCTGCCACGGCACACTTACGGAAAAAGTGTATTGACTTCGAATAGGGAAACGTGTAGTTTAGCACATAAATAAAAGTGGTAAAACGTATCCTTATAAGGACTCCCGTGTAATGTGTGAGGGGCTGGAGGAGGTCATCTCATACTCTTTGTAATAAATTAGAACCGAAAGACTGAGCCCCAGTGTCGGTACGTGTAGTTCTTGACCAGACAAGAGCCGAGCTTATTTCCTTACGGAGACGTAGGGATATCGACACAACTCCGACAAACTGAAGTCAGACGTCCTTGACCCCAAGCAGGACGAAAACTCTGACACGGACGGACGAAAGGGAGACTAGTAGTCACAAGAGTAGTCTGGATTTCGGTAAAAACAAGAGACGATAAGACAGAGAAGACACTTTACTTTTCCCTTTAACTTCTCTAAGGGAATGAACCTGCTGGACTCTAGGACCTAATGAACGGACAAGCATTATGCAAGACACTGAAACGATTGGTTCATTCAATGAGTTGGGGAGAACCGGAGACAAGGTGGTAGATTTTCACACTCCTCGTTTGTATTACAAGAGGACAAACTGTAGGTGATTCGGACAAGGTTAAACGTATCAAAACATGACAAAAACTGAGACTATATTCTACTTGTACAATTTTGACATGTATTTGTCTAACATCCAGGACTCCTTAGTCTGGAGTTCGAACACCAGACGACCCTCGGTTCCTGTACTCAATGTAAAACGGAATAAATAAACATCCAACAAAGGGGACACTAACTCCGACGGTCTCTTCATGGACGAGTCAGTGGCCGTATAGTATAACATAGTCAATAGATAACGACACATTGTTTAGTTGGAGTTTAAATCGTCGTATTTCGTTGGAACTAAACAATTAAGAGTACTAAGTCACTACGTCCTTAGGTTCGTTCTTCGACGATCCGTCAACACGACCTACAACAGATTTGGCTCCCGTGAGGGGATCGATGGAAAAGAACGTCGAGTCGACCTGTCCCGCCCACTGCCTCAGGAATGAACACACGGACTGTGAGACTACGAGAGGCAGACCAAAGAGAGCTTGGTGGACAAGAGTAGGAGGACACCAAATCGGTGTCGAAAAAATGTCGAACCACTAAGCGAAGGGGTCCCGTTTCGTTTTCGACGGTTCGGAAAATTTCCCTTTCGGTTCGTAACTGTGTAGTGAAGATGGTGTAAAATAGCCAGTTTTGTTCAGTGTTAAGTTTCTCTAAGTTCCTTTCCTCCTTATCTAACGTGGAGGGTTACCCGTCTCGACGTGTGTGCGTGTCCTTCCCTTCCCCTCCACCGGGACAAGCCTTTGGGAGACGATGGGTGGACCTATGTAGAAGTGCAACGTAAAATGTTCAGATTTCCAAAGGAGAGTTGTAGTTTTCATAAGTAATCACAACTGTATGGATTAATAAGAGAATTCACCACAACCAAACCATTTATCGTGAAAAGGAGACCCTTTCCCTACTTTTCGTTCGGGTACAAAAATTGTCTCTCGAAGAAGACCTTTGTCTAAGGTTTGGACATGAAAAGAGAACATTTGTATGTCGGTTCAGAGACTCAAGACTCAGTCATAAACTGCTGAGTTTCAGTTAGGACACTTTCTGTCTTTAGGAGAAAGACTTGAAAGATATATTGACACGAACGGAAATCAACAACAGTTTTAAGATACTTTCATAAACGGGTTGTTTAGTTTAATAGGTCGACGTTACAAGGTAAACGAAAGAATAGTCTCCCTTTATCCAAAGAAAGAGGACCAAAGAAAGAAAGACCAAAAGCACGTGAAGGAAAACAGACAGGACTACGAGTAAATAAGTAAATAAATGCGTCTAAAGGACTCGTGCAAGATACACGGGTCGAATTTACTTGTTGTTTATTCCGTCTGTAGTGGGACGAGAGTACCTCGATTACAAACCCGTGCCTTGTACCTATTGTCTAGTGGTTAGTCAATGTTACCGTCACACACAAGATTTTACGCCCATGACACCGTGTCCCGGGACTGAACCATACCCTTTGCCCGTCTCCGGAGCGTCTCCTCCACTGTCGATTCGACTTGAGACCTTCCCCCGCCCATAGACGTCCTACCTCTCTGACACCGCCTTCCTCAGCTCTTTCCCCGTGAGGTCGTCTCCCTTGTCGTGCACTCGTCTGGGAAGCCCTCTGTTACCCTACACCACCCAGGCCACACCTTACGGTTCTCACCTGTGCACAGCTTTTAACTTTGAATTTACCGGTGAATTCTAGACACTTGGGAACCCACACTACAAGAAACTCGGAATCCCTCTTCTCACTTTGTTTTTAGTACTGAGAAGAAATAGTTTGTAGGGGTGGGTGGTTTCCCGTTTCTTTAGAGTGGCGGTAGACCGATTAGTACAAAGACAACTCCGAAATACACTTGGTTATTGTAGAAGATTCACGGTCCGTAGTACGATGTACGACCCTCATCTTTACACTTATTATTGTCCACGTGTTATTTCTACTCGAATACTCTCTTTTTCTGTCGTGGGAGGTCCTTGGGGGTCGGATACACCATCCCTCGTCCCCAGTTTCCTACTTAATAACGGGACTTTGCGCTAGTCTCGATCCCACTTTATTAAACTCCCTATGTCCGTTCAATCTAATTCTAGAAATCGTCGGAACTCCCGATGTCTACAATGACATGGAAGGGAAGGTAGGTTTACGTAAAGTTTTATTATAAAACAGAAATTTTTACTGGGTTTTTTTGTTCGTGATTTTTACTTTCTTTAAGAACAATCTAAAAACTATTACATTAAAACCGATTCAAGTAGTTTCGACTTAACGTGAGTAAACTAAATACATCATTGTATATGGAAATCCGAGTCACATACCACCGAGCCACCATTTCTCAGGTGGACAGTTACGTCCTGTACGACCTCTGAGTCCAAACTAGGGACCCAGTCCTTCTAGGGGACCTCCTCTTTTACCGTGGGGTGAGGTCATAAGAACGGACTTTTGTAGTACCTACTTCTCGGAGTCAAGTTAAGTCAAGTCAGTGAGTCAGTACAGACTGAGAATCACTGGGGTACTTAGCGTCGTGTGGTCCGGAGGAACAGGTAGTGGTTGAGGACCTCAGGTGAGTTTGAGAACAGGTAGTTCAGCCACTACGGTAGGTCGGTAGAGTAGGAGACAGTAGGGGAAGAGGAGGACGGGGGTTAGGGAGGGTCCTAGTCTCAGAAAAGGTTACTCAGTTGAGAAGTGTACTCCACCGGTTTCATGACCTCAGAGTCGAAGTCGTAGAAAGGAAGGTTTCTTTAGGGTCCCGACTAGAGGAAATCCTACCTGACCAACCTAGAGGAACGTCAGGTTCCCTGAGAGTTCTCAGAAGAGGTTGTGGTGTCAAGTTTTCGTAGTTAAGATGCCGTGAGTCGAAAGATATATAAGGTTGAGAGTGTAGGTATGTACTGGTGACCTTTTTGGTATCGGAACTGATCTGCCTGGAAACAACCGTTTCATTACAGAGAAGAAAACTTATATGATAGATCCAACCGGTATTGAAAGGAAGGTTCCTCATTCGCAGAAAATTAAAGTACCGACGTCAGTGGTAGACGTCACTAAAACCTCGGGTTTTTTATTTCAGACTGCGACAAAGGTGACAAAGGGGTAAAGGGTACTTCACTACCCTGGTATACGGTACTAGAATCAAAAGACCTTCTCGGATCACTCGACGTTAGGTACCCCAGTACCTCAGCCTGTGTAGACTCGTTGACTCCTATGCACGTAAAACCACAGGAGGAAAGAGGTTAGTGGATTCGTGTACGGACGGGAGACGGGAAAGAAAACTCATCAAAGCGACACTCAGTGTCACAACCCATACTGTCTGAGCAAGACGACCCGAGCACCCTACCCTACCCTCTTGTCCTCTTCTCCACAGTTAATTTGGAACAAAATTTTTCATCACGTAACCAATCCTTTGTCCAAGACCAATAATAGAGGATTTAGGGATTACATTGTCTCCGTATTTATTTTCGTAGAAGAAGAGACGGTGGGATTGATGTGTCGATCTCGGCCGGGGTCCTGGCCGTACCACCGCAGCGGCAGAGTCAGGACCAAGGAACTCACAGTAACGAGACTGTTGAAGCCGCGTCCCAGAGGCAGGATACTGGATTCTACCGAGCACCGAGAATGGTAGTGTGGGCGTGCGTCAGACGTCTTTCCTCCCTTCCTTCATTTCTCCTTCGTACGTGTAAGGACGTGTCTCACGGTGGGTGAGACGCGTGTCGGGCGGACGGTCTGGATCGACGTTCCCTCCGACCCACGACATCAGAAAGCGACCCACCGGCACACAGGACGATTTTGGGTTCCGTCGGATACTGGTTTCGTTCTCTTTTCTCGTTTGTGACCTCGTGTGGGTCGTCGACGTGGTGTCTACCACCACCCGCACCGGTCCCACCCGTCGGTTTCCGTCTTCGAATCCTTTCAGCGGACACTCCAGAAGACTACGGGCAAAATATCCTCTCCTTGCGTCTCTGTGTGCCACCAATTCCGTCTGTCGGACCGAATGGTCCCCCCTCGACCGTCGCCGAGACGGGACCCCTGTCCGCTGTCTCTCGACGTCGCAGGAGTACGATTAAGAGAAGTCAGCACAGGGTGAGGGACACTGGCCCACCTGGCATTGGGTGGTCCGAGGAGACAGCTACCCTAAGAGGTCCACTCTTATGACCTCACCCAACGGTACGGGAGGAGGTCCCCTAGCAGGGTTGGATCCCTAGCTTGGACGTAGGGAATACAGGGGACGTAACCGTCCGTCCAAGAAATAGTAACCACGGTGGGCCCGTACTCTTATTGGTTTCTCGTACTGGTTGAGAAGGCGAAGCGTAATACGTGATCTCCAAGATTGCACAGTCACTGGTTTGTGAGGAAAGGTGCCCGTGTCTACGAAGGGCGACGGGGGGTGGGTCGGGGTTGTGGTACCGGTCTCGTCCGTGCACGGTCTTTTCTCAGATCCTATAGAACTCGACCTTGTTTGTCACCCCTTCCTCTCCCGTTACCGTGGTTGGAGAAGGGATTGTGTGTGTGTGTGTGTGTGTGTGTGTGTGTGTGTGTGAGGGAGGAGGACCGGGACCGGCTGAGGAAACGGTAGTCAACTATTTAGGACTGAAACTTGGGTCATACGGGGTCATAAATTCCAGGAGAAATCTAGAAACAAGTTTAGGACCGAGACAGTGAAGGATCCAGACACTAAAACTTGTTCAGTCACTCGAATGTTAAATATATCTGGTCACTAAGAGTTTGAACTTAGGTGCACTTAGTTTTAGGAGACTCCAGGAACTGAGGACCCAGTGAGACGGTCTCTAAGACCAAGTCATCCAGACCCGACCACGACCTCTTAAGTTTAAAGATTGTTTAAGGGTTTACCCCACGATACCCAGGGTTTCCGGTACTCAGGTCTCTGGTGTGACACTCCGGAGACCAGATTCGTCCTCCTTCGCCCAAAACGAGAACAAAACCACCCACGAAAACAACAAGTCCGAGAGTCAGCACAGAGAGACGCTGGGGTGCCGGACGTCGTACGGTCCGGAGGGACGGATAGTGGCAGAGGGTCTCCAGTGAGTTTGAGTACAGGCAGCTCAGCCACTACGGTAGGTTGGTAGAGTAGGAGATATCAGGGGAAGAGGAGGACGGAAGTTAGAAAGGGTCGTAGTCCCAGAAAAGGTCACTCAATCAAGAAGTGTAGTCCACCGAGGTTCATGACCTCGAAGTTGAAGTCGTAGTCAGGAAGGTTACTCATGAGTCCCAGTACTTTCTAGAATTACCTTATCCTCCAACACCCTCAAAATTGATAAAAACTTTTGTCTTTTATGTATCATTGTTGTGTGCTGTAATGGATGACTGAATCTTGCAAACGAAACGAAAGTGTTTCAGGTTCTTAATAACTATTATTGTTATCGATTGTCAGAAATAGTCCGAGTGATCTAAAATTCATGTTACTATGTTTAATTACAATTTTTACGTGGTCATTGAATCTTTAATGAGTCTTTTATAAATAACTTGTGTATTTGAAATAACTCAAGAATGATTCAAGGTCTGTATTACGAGACGGAAAATACCCACAATAAAGGCAATTAGGAGTCCTACTGGTCTTTCATCGAGGATAGTGAGGAAGAAATATCAACCCTCTAGTGCTGCAATTCGTAGAACAACTCCCAGTAAATACTTCTTTGCTGGCGTGGTCCGGAACTAGAGTCAAGATGAACTGGGGTTCCGGACGAGAATTAGTATTCGGAGATTACGTCCCCAGTCGTGCGAACAGCCGGACGTCCAGAACGAAAGTGGGTAAAGACGTTCTGGACACTCAAATTTTACCGAAATGTCAAAATTTACCAACCCTCTTTTCTTCTTAGGTTTACTTTATCGTTATAAAATACTGCATACTTTTAACTGTAACTTTAAAGGTATAGGGAGTCATTTCAAAACAGTCTTAGGTCGGTGTGGGAAAACAACTGTATAAAGGACACCGACGAAAACCCGACACTAATGTCTCGACTCATCAACGTTGTCTCGGATAAGTCAAGTGTTTCGGGTTCGTTAAATGATGGACGGGAAATGTCTTTTTAACACAGTTAGAGACGAGCAAACTAAGGATAATAGGAAAAGTATTACAATGTAAGCTTATAAAGGTCCACTTTCGGTAGTGTTAGTTAGAAAAAAAAGATTAAGAATTTTTATTGTGGAACAAAGTACTTGACGGGTGTTAAAGGTGGTAATTTCGCAGACACAAAGCCGAATTATGACCGAAGTTCCTCGAGGAAAGGTCTCCGTTTGTGGGGACTCTCATCATCGAGTAATGAACCAATTATTGTCACTTTCTTTCGTCACACTACAAATCGTTTTCCGTCACCAGGTTCCTTTTCCAGTGGTCATAAGGGTTTGCAACGCTACAGATCAAAAGGTCACGTCAAAGGGTCTCACTTTGTTTGAGTGTATCGGATCCGTCATCATGACTCTTCAAGGTCGGTCTGACTTAAGGGACCAGACCCCGTTCTAGGTGACCTCTAAATTGGACAAACGACCGAGGGTTTCTTAGTTTCTATTCCTAATGTCACCAGTTCAAGTGTGTCCCTTAACAACTAACGTAAAATAGGAAAATTTATACACATTCAGTATCCCTCGAGACGTCAGTTTTTATAACTGACGTAACTAGAGACGGTTGGTGTCTTCGTCGGCACCCGACGCCGCCTTTCCGACTCTTTGTGAATTTTATGTCTGCACTTACGACACGTTCTCCGGCGTGGACAGACGGAGGGGAGGGGTTGGGCCTAGCGCTCAAGGGCGCCTTTTCCACGCGTGCGGTAAGTGTTTCCTTTTTTCATGAAAACGTCGGACTGAACTGTAGTCGTACGTCCGGAACTCAGGTCGCGGTGCAAGGCCCAGTCGCCCTGTGTCTAAAGACGTCGTCCGTATCTAAAGGGTTCCTCGTGCAGTCTGGTCTAACAGGGTGGGCCGGACTACTCGTCACAACGAAAAGAAGAAGTACGTCCTCCCTTTTTCCTGTATCGGTCAGTTCCGGGAGGGAACCCGTTTGGGCGTCAGGCGCAAGGTCTCGTTTTCGAAATACGGAGTAAGGGAACAAGACCCTTAGTCCACAGAAAAAGGGGACGTTCCAGTTCGTGGACGAGTCCCGGACGGGGAGACGACTTACAGTCCCTTACACCGAGACGGGACCTCTTCGACTACCCCTCTGTGTAGACAGAGTTCCGACGACCACCGTCTCTCAAGGTAGAAAAAGAATTGCAAAAATAAAACATAACCCCATATTGGTTAATTGTTACGACAAAATCAAAGCCCATTTGTCACTTCCCTGAGTCGGTGTGTATATGTACATAGGTAAGCGGGGGTTTGCGGGAGGGTAGGTCCGACGGTGTAACTCGTCTCAAGGGACACGACTTGTATCCACGAACAACCAATAGGTAAAAATTTATGTCGTCACACAGGTGCAGGTAGGGTTTGAGGAATTGATAGGGGAGAAGGGTCGTTGGTATCAAGCGAGAGGTTCAGACACTCAGTCTCTAAGAGTAGAACAAACAGAAAGATTCTCGTGTCTTGGATCGTCTCATCCCCGAGTCGGTCATAAACAGTTTGTCGGTTACTCTGTTTATTCGACTGACATTGTGTCCCCCATCTTTCACTCGACCCTAGTACCTTCTTCCCGGTAAAGTCGGTCCGAGGTCTCTTCTCCACTCTAAGGTGGACGCGGAACTTCCTCTCCACCTCTCCTCTCGCACCTTCCCCATAGTCTTGCTCAGGAGACCGGTTTCCCTCGTCTAGGAAGATCTTTATCCGTGACTTATTTATTTATATCGATTCGGAGTATTTACGTGGGCTTGGAAGATCTTAAGTTGTATAACGTGGTAGGTATCTATAAGTCTTACGTGATTGCGACGGAAGACGACAGAAGACCTCGTGACGAGTCCCGGACCGTTTATCCTGACACCAACCAGGACTGACTAAATTTCTCCCTTACTGAATTTCCGTCTTCGACACAGGACAGAGGGCCCTGTCCCGGCCTCTCGGGTGGTACTGTCTCCTAGCGTCCACCTTCCTACCCCTCCCACCCCAACCGTCCTTACGACGCACCGAAAGGTCCCTCGTGTTCGTCCTTCTCGGCGGTCCGGGTCGAGACGAAGGAAGTGCCTCGGCGGGGTTCCGACCCGGGGTCCGACCCGTCTTCCATATTTTGGTGTCACACTCGTCCTCCCCGGCGGACCGTGTCAGCCACGGCTGTGACCGAGACGTCCACTTGTAAGCAGGAAAGTCGTAAGTAAGTGGGTCATAAGTAACTCGTGGCTGCGACGAGGTCCAAGACCTACGGCAGTGTCTTCCGGTTTATGTCACGACAGGAGCATCTTCGACACAAGATCATCTCTCGTATCCGTTTACAATTACAAATAACTGACGAGTGATATACAACAACAAAATTCATGAAAGTCAAGTCAAGTCAGTGAGTCAGCACAGACTGAGAAACGCTGGGGTACTTGACGTCCTGTGGTCCGGAGGGACAGGTAGTGGTTTAGGGCCTCAGGTGAGTTTGAGAACAGGTAGCTCAGCCACTACGGTAGGTCGGTAGAGTAGGAGACAGTAGGGGAAGAGGAGGACGGGGGTTAGTGAGGGTCTTAGTCTCAGAAAAGGTTACTCAGTTGAGAAGTGTACTCCACCGGTTTCATGACCTCAAAGTCGAAGTCGTAGTCAGGAAGGTCACTTGTGAGTCCTGACTAGAGGAAGTCTTACCTGACCAACCTAGAGGAACGTCAGGTTGCCTGAGAGTTCTCAGAAGAGGTTGTGGTGTCAAGTTTTCGTAGTTAAGAAGCCGCGAGTCGAAAGAAGTGTCAGGTTGAGAGTGTAGGTATGTACTGGTGTCCTTTTTGGTATCGGAACTGATCTGCCTGGAAACAACCGTTTCATTACAGAGACGAAAAGTTATACGATAGATCTAACC